>CM042009.1:138822079-139174579 GCA_023525715.1 Cichorium intybus
TCATAGATTTTCCTTGTCTTATATGATATAAACAAATGAGCATCTCTATATTAAATTTGTGCTTTACATGAGAAGGATAGGAGTAAAAGTCATGCAATACAAAATGTATGCAAGTCGACGAGTCTGATATAAATTGTAAATTATTCATATTCATAGAGAATTATGTAATTGCAATAATGCTAATTCGCATGCTTTTCTATTGAACGTTGAGTTGTATGTTTTTGCGCTTCGATCGCTTTTGACCAACATCATAGCTTTTTATTTTGTCTTATATGATATAAAAAAATGAGCATCTCATTATTAAATTTGTTGCTTTACATGAGAAGGATCGGAGTAAAACTCATGTAATACAAAGTTAATTAAAAAACAATTATAAATTACATGAATCGTTTAACGGTGTCATAATGTTTCTAATAGATTTTATTTACCTCATAAGGTGTCATAATGTTTGTAATAGATTTTGTTTACCTCATAATCATACAAGAGAAGACAATATTAATACAATATCACAAAGGGAACAAGGGGGCTATACAAAATGGACATAACCAATACATCATTTGACATCTATATACACCAACATACCCAATAGTTTTATCGAGGTATGGTCTGAATGTTCAAGCTGAACCAAAACTTGTGAAATAAAGACGATGTAAAGCCTTTTGTGAAGATATTGTCATGCATATTGAGAACCCGAGGGGGTATGGAGAACTTCATGTTGGTTATTTTCAATAACCAAAATATAAACGCGGAAGCTAAAACCTTAGATCTTGATCTCGAATCTGGTTAAAAGAAATAAACAAACGAAGATTACATACCTGTTTCGATTAAGCTTTTCAGATCTGATGTGTAGGGTTAGTTTTCCAGTTGATCTCAAAAGCTCTCTCTAAACCCTCAGCAAATAATACCCACGAATTTATCTGTGTATTTACGTATGCTTGATTTGCTACTCATCACGTGTTTATATAGATGGAGATATAACCGAATGTGAAAGATTTAAGGGATAGAGATGAGTTTGATTCAACCGGGAACTCAACCCACATGATAAACACTAGATAAGGTTTATCTACTATTCAAAATCGGTCCATCAACAATTTTAAATAGCATTATCTATTAATATCGAATTTATGATAACAATATATTATTTAGATATTAACTGGTCCCATAATTATCCAACAATCTCCCACTGGACCATGAATATCTAAATGTATACATAACCATATAAGCGCTTTAACATATGTTATCATAGCATTGATACCCTTAAACAATCTCGTCCATTAATCACAACAGTATAGGATCAAAGCAGTCTTTGTTACAATTTACGTAACTAAACTCATCAATGGTCACATATACATATATGACTAAATGACATAGATTAACCATAAATGTGTGGTTTTGAAATCAATTTAGATTTCCTACGAGTCCCTATTTAGTTTGAAGCGAGATCAAACTTCAAATAAGTGCAAATAATTATGGAATAAACCGAATCCTTAATTCCGCTATCATGGAGTTTATCCCAATGTGCTTTATTAAAAAAAAAACTTTCCGTTTTGCACTCTTTATTTAACAACTAGAAACCTGATGTCAATATCTTTTGACTTAGTAGAACTTCCGTTGTAATTGAAATATAACACTGCTGACTTATTGCCACAATACAACTTTAATGGTCTTTCAATACCAATAATATGCAGCCATGTGACAAAATTCCGCAACCATATCCCGTGATATGATGCCTCAAAGCATGCTATCACTTATGCCGCCATAGTGGAAGAAGTTACCAAAGGCTGCTTAAAACTCTTTCATGAAATAGGCCATCCTGCTACCAGGAAAATGTGGCCCGATATGGATCGGTAACTATCTTGGCATCAAATAAAACAAAAAAAAAAAAAACATAATACCCAATGATCTCCAAAATATCTTATTTTCTATATGTGAGCATATATCATTTTATTGTATGATCATGTGTTCTCAATATCATCGTCTAAAACCATAAATATATATTTACTCCCACTATAATTTTGATACACAAATCATCTCATGCTTTTATCTCAAAACCAAACGAGATAATGATATGATGATACTCGTGGTGCTATAGATGGGATCTCATAAGTTGAGGTTGTTGAGTTTGTTCATTATAAATGGGAGATTGAACAACATTGTCGGTCCTTGTTCATGAATTACTACTTCAGCAGTAGATACTTACAATCCACACATAATCAGAAACAATAACATGAATCATGATAGATTGCTCCTTAATGACAATGTTTCTAACCTTATTTCTCCCCCAAACTCAACATCCTCAAAGAACGTTGCTATATCCAAATTGCATTGTCAAGATGCATGCAACAGAGAACTAACATAATGCTCCGATTCCATTCCGTAAAGATGGTCCCGTGAAGCGCATAAATAACATTTATATTGCAAATATTATGTCAGGACTCAAATTTTATGTTTTGAGAACATAAATAACATATTCCTTCTTTAGGCTCATTAATCCATAAACTTTAATCAATAAATTCAATTTACGACAATATTGCAAGGTATCAACACAACATTAATATCAAGTCTTTGGACAATAATATTAACTTGCAACAACAGATATCTTGTTTTAGTGATAAAACATTGACAATAAATCATATAAATTAATAAGCCCCTCTTTCGATTGACTTATTAATCACATGGAACCGAATAATTGTCATATGTTTACCGCTACATATGTGTTTATTCGACCAAATATTAATCTACCTTTGGGTCGATTAATATCCGCATTAATACACACATAAACTATAATATTTAAAATTCAATTTATGACAACATCATAATATATCAACACAACATTAATATCAAGTCTTTGGACAGTAATATTAACTTGCAACTGATATATTGTTTTATAGTGATAAAACATTGACAATAAATTATGTCGATCAATAAGCCTCTCTTTGGATTGACTTATAAATCACATGAAACCAAATAATTGTCACATGTTTACCACCACAATGTGTTTATCCGACCAAATATTAACTAACCTTTGGGTCAATTAATACCCGCATTGACAAACACATAAACCGTAAAATTTAAATTCGCAGTAAATTAATTTTTACAAAAGAGATCGCTTTGACGATATATTGAGTCAATAAATTTACTACTAAAATATATGTCATAACTCAAATTTATCAATAACCAAAAAATTAATTTACTTAAATCACGTCATAATTGAAATTATTGACAACGAACAAAAAATAAATTGATATAAAATAATTTCAACAAATACCATGACCATAAATACCCCAAAAACAATTACATGATCATAAGTTAATACAAATATGATATATATAAGGCAAACACAATAACATCACATATAACGTCCGAATAATTGAATCATAACGATATTTTAATGAAAGCTGCCATATTTACCAAAACTTTAAAATTTTACTTAGGTTTTCATAACAATGTCTGAAGCAATAAAAATAAAGCCCATGAAATAAATCATTATGATTCAATCGTATCAAAATAACAAAGCCTAGTCTCATAAATTATATACACACACAAATGCTAAATTTATGGATCTCCGCTTCATTTGTCGAACGATAATATTAAAAGAAAAAAAATTGTCAAATGAACACTGTACATTAAATAGCAGCCGGAAAAAAAAGGAAAAGAAAATACGACGATGACAATTCATATAACATAAAAGAAACAATTTTCCTTTTTCTTTATTCTTTTTATTCAATCCGTAAAAAAAATTCTATTTTAATCCATTGTGCATACATGCTTTTCTAACCGATAGTTTACATTAAGTTTTCTGATTTAAAGCTAACATAAAAAAAATTATTAGAGACTTTAGTGTCTAACCAAAGAAACCTAATTTATTACTTTTCTGATCGAAGAGACAAATGATACAACCGAATGTGAGAGATTTAAGGGATAGAGATAAGTTTGATTCAACCGGGAACTCAACCTACAGGATAAACATTCAACCCCATGCCAAAGCAACTCGATCACAGACGAAGTGGATATTTATCTTAATGTGTTTGGTTCGTTGATGTTGAACAAGTTGGTAGACATATAAACGGGGTTGATGTTGTCATGGTAAACGATGATTGCGTTGGTAGGCGAGACATGTAATTCAAGAATAAGGTCACGAAGCTAGCAGGTCTACGAACACCTTGGTACTTGACCTTGTTGTTGGTAGGTGAGGCATGTATATGCGCGCGTGGGCGTATATATGTATGTATGTGTGTTTTTTACAACAAGAAAATAAATTCATTCATCAACGAAGCCAACGAAAAGCTAGGATTAAAGACAACAAGAAAGACATCAGATCGCATAGGGATTGTTACACCTGTTAAGTAACATCCTTATAACATTTTGATCTAATCTGCAACCAATTTAAATTAGAAATTTTGATATCATTAACTAAGATGGAACACTTCTACTCTTGCGCTTGAACACTCAATCCTTACCATACAACCAAATAACCCACAAGTAGGCTAAGTGAACATCTAAAGTATATCTTCTTTACTTTTGTCAACCCATATACTAGTAGTCCAGAATCCCTACCTTCGTTACAAAGCCACAACCACAATTTTCTGAGAAGAGCCAAGTTCAAAGCCTTAATACTATTCATGTCATGTCGCCTATTGTTCTTTCTATTAAGATCCGTATGTCAAGCCACCCAAGTGATTTTTCTGCCCTCAATGTTACCGCCCCATAAAAACTTATTATGCACACCTTGAGCTTGCTTATAATTTTACCTAGAACTTTGAAAAATATGAAGAGATATTTGGAGGCTGATATCTAAGATTTTTTTATTTTACTTTTAGTCATTGTATCCTAGAAAACAATAAAAAGGTAAATTTCCACATAATGTTTATAAATTTAAAAAGAATGAAAATGTCATGTACTTACCGGTGTTACGACATTCTTTAGACTATCATTGGGAGAGTTCTTCTTTGAGCCACCATTAATTTCCACAGAAGGGGACTGCAAATTGTAATGAGAAATGAACCATTTAAGTATTAATTTATGCATTAATATTTTTAATAAAAACAATCTAACATTAGGTAACCCCATTCCATGGGATGAAAGATGAACTAATACTTTATCAAGTGTCTCTTTTAGGGATGCCATCTCGGTGGTCATCTCTATAACTTGTTTATCTTTTTTCTCAAGCTCATGTTCGAGTTCTGCGATCCGTTCTTTTGATGAACCTTTTGTGCGCGGAACGTTCCAATACCCCTCGGGTGTCACTCTACTGCCACACCTTTTATGGATCCTTTATCCTTACCCAATACCAGTGTGATGGCATCCATGCCCGAATCAAGCTTCACTTCTCCATATTTTATATTTTTTTCACTGTCGATTTTTACAATTTGATGGCAAATTAGTTACACAATTATTTTATTGATTAAAGGACAAAAAAACATTTACACTTACTATTTTCTCTGCCACTTCTCTAACATTTTCATTAACATATCTCCATTCGTGTCTTCTCTTGCTTTCTTTACATTAAAGAACGTGGGAGATTTTCATTAGGAGCAATTAATTTATTTTTTACTTAGTAAAAATTTCCACAAAGATTTACATCAAAAAGAGATTAAAAAATATATTGCAAACTATGATATAATAATTTACACAAAAGTATATTGCATACCAATTTTTCTCTTAATGTTGTATATCCTTCTCGTCCCAACCGGTGCTGATAAGGAGACTTGACACGTGTAACTTTTCCTAAGTTTGATACATCTTCAAACACAAATTCAAATTGATGTTAAAAGATATTTAAAGTATAAAATTTACAAATAAAACTATAATGTTAATTAACAAATAACACATAAAACCTTGAATTTTCTCTGATTGTGTATATGCCACAAATTTGTTTCATTCCTCTTGCTTTATAAATGTTCGATATTGCGTATGTATTCTACTAAGTTTTGCAAGTCTACCTAGGTTAGGAAGAATAAAGTTGACATACACCTTTCTTCTGAATTACGAAGGAGGGAACCAAGCTTAATCATAACCCGTTTTTTCCTACAATTCAATTTCATAAAATCTCTACAATAAATATTAAAAGTAAGTTAGTCATATGGAATGCAAATGCAACTTAATGTAATAAGTACATGTTTTTACCATAATTTTCTCCCAAAGCATATCATGGGCTTTTTTATTGACCGTCTTCCATGAAAGATACCTCACTCTAATGTGTTCCCTAACCAGATCTCCCAAAAAACTAGGAAATTCTGATTTATAATCACCGGTTACCTCCCCAAATCATCAAAGGTTAATACATGTTTTCTTCCTCCAGAATTTACAAAATTTGTTCTCAACTTTGATAACCTGGTCAACCCTCTTGTTTTTTCTGTTTTAATTGTATCTATTGCATCAGCTGGTTGTGCAGTATGTTGATCCAAATTCCCATCAGAGTCAGAGCCATTTGAATTGCTATAATTTTCATATGTTGCTCCTTCCATGTATTGGTCATTGATATGGTCGGTTTCATAGTATTCTGCATTTTGTTCAACAATTGCTCTACCAACATCCATGATTCTTGTACCATACAACAAAAGATAATAATGTAAACATCATTTAAAACCAATTACATCACAAAATTTGAGTATTATTCATAGAAAGCTTAAATCGAAATAAATGAAATCAATCAATTAATCACATCGTTACAAAACCTGGTGAAGACACCTAGCAATATAGCATTTTGATGATTGGCGAATGAGACAGTCGGTGCAGCCTGATGATTGATGAAGGAGAGAATCCATTTATGAAATAATGGTGGTTACCTTAAATCTCGTATTATGAATTTCAATATTTTCATAGATTACTATTGTCAGTGATGGTGATTCAGAAATCCCGTCTAGTTGTGTACTCGAAAACTTTTTTGAAATCAAGGAAACGGTTTCCATTGTTCCTTGGATCTGTTGGACAAGTTGGTTATTCGATTCGATCTAGTCATCTTCGTAATGGTGGGATCCGTTTGAAATTTTTCATTGAATATTCGCGGTGATTTTTTTCCCACCGAGTTATTCGATCCAACCATCTAACAGTTGAATGTTTTTATTGATACTTATGACCAAAATTTGACTTTTAATACCAACTCTACACATTTGAGATTTTAGAAAAATTTACATTTTTAGTCCCTATGGTTCAAAAGTTTTGTATTTGCTAACAAAACTTATAAAGTATACCCCAAAATTTTTTTCATTGCTTTTATTGTTATTATTTTTAATATAAATTTTAAAAGTTAAACATTATGTATATAGAATAGTTACATGATCAGCAACTTAAAAAAACTAAAGTAAAATAGATAAATGAATGTAATAGTGTTTGGTAACACATTGTTAAATTTATTTCTCATAAAGTAATAATACACAAATATTAAATCATCTTGTTTAATCAATACATGTCATTCCTTTAAATGATCAATACATTACATTTAGTTTACCGACTAAAACAATTCATTCCGTTTGAAAGATTTTACATGTACCAAACAAACATCAAAGACAATATGAAATAAACACCATAACAAAAAATTAATATAACCATATTCATTTACAATATGTACTACATCTCCACTATATTCACATTCCATATAAAAAATGCAATTCTCTTAACCACCTACATATGTTGCAACTAGAAAGACCTTGATCAACTTTCCAAAATTAAGATCTAATGCCATCATAAATGTGTGATATGTCATTACACTGTAAATCTACAATGTCAGCTTTAATCTTGGTATTAACCTTCAACTTAAATATAATTCCAATATAGTCTAAGTCTTTATAGCCAAGGATTTCAACAACATTCATTGCTTTCAAAATCGATAATCCCTCATATGTTGATTCATTTGGGTTTGCCATAAGCAATAGTCCAATAACATAAGAACCCCATTATGACCTTTACGTGAAGATTTTTTAAATTTCTCTAATGCTTCTATCTATTCACCTAATTCGAAAAACTCATATTGTGATAAAGAAACAATTTAATATATGAAAAGGGTAAGAATATTAACAAAATCAAACAATAATAAAGAAAGATTAGTTTTTGTTAGATATACCATTCCTGCTCTATATAGTGCTTCAGGGTTTTAAGCCTCTACACATTTATTCCAAAATCGTCGTTCCTCAAATTCGTAAGGTATGAATGGGGTAATTGGTTGGTTATGAAGTGAAACTCTTTCCAATATGTGATTATCGTTACATATTCAAGGAATTTCTTGCAACTGGTCGTAAATGAAAAAAATCAGTTTACAAAGTATGAGGGTTTTTTATAACGCCTAGTAATATTAAGCATTATAGTCGGTATTGAGACGGGTTTTAGATAAAATATACATCTGATACGACTGATATTACTCACTTTTAGTGCCAAGAGCTTCTGTTGCATTTTATGAATAATACAGGGTAAAAGCGAACATTTTGGCAAAGTTTGGAAGCAAGGCCAACTTTAAGTCGAAGTAATACGCACGCCACGTAACAAAGTATAGACGCGATGCGGTGAGCTGTTTCACCGGGTGAAGATTCGAAATTCAAAGTGCGAAGAAACGGGGACTCGAGATAACCCGTGCCGCGTATAAGGTCATGCCGCGACGTGTGGAAGCCAAATCCGCAACTATAAATAGATGGTCCCGGTTCGTGATTCGGGAGCGAGATTGACCATTGGCTGTATATTCAACATTTGGTTTGTTTACGTTAATTTTATAAGTTTTAATAGTTTCGATTCTTGTAGAACATCATTGACCATGAAGATTTGGATTGGTACCTGAAATCATAAGCATTTGGCTTTGACCGGGTTGGTTTGAAGGCAAAGTTTCCATTATTTACATTTGATCGTAATTTTGTTTTTATTTCATAATTGTTCGTTAATTGATTTGATCATTCTGGATTGTGTGGATCTGATTTTGTGAGTTGGATCTCGAGATCAGAATAGTTAGGGTTATTAGTTGTGATCCATCGCTTCGACATAGATCGCTAGTTTTGATTTTCATGTTTTTGTGTTGTTTCGGGATCGGGTGTAAGAATAGAAACCATCTATAGAGTAACACTATAGATTGGTCAGATTTTGACACAAAGTGTCAACCACGAACTCCTTGGTTCGACCCTTACTTACCGGTACTAATGGAATGTAAGGTAAAATTAAGTATTTTTTATCGCATCAATGAATGCGTAGCATGTCAGTTTTTATTTGAACGAAAACACCTTTCTGGCGTGTTTAGCAGGTCTTGTAGGGAAGATGCTCCAAACCTTGCAAGGATTTCAATAAGAACTTCGTCAGGTAGAAGCACAATGTTCGTAGTCATGTTTTTTAAGCGACATTCTTCGAAAAAACATATGAAACAAGAAACAGACGAAATGGGAGAGAAAATCGGGAAGCACGATGTTCGTAGACTGTAGCGGAGTAGGGTTTTAATGGTTATCTGCAATGACAGTCTGGCGTGTAATCGTGTTTTAGTTCTATGTCGGTTTTATGATTGAGATGATCCGATTTCAAATATTGAATAATACATATTATTAATCAAGTGTTATATCATATGAAGTTTTTAAAATATACAGTGCATATCAATAATCTAATTAATACATTACATAACAATAATATAATGAATACAACCATTCTATTTTGATTACATTACATTACATTATTAATTCATTGTATACATAAATTCTACTCTTTCCTTATGATCGAATTAAAGTGGATACAGTTGATAATAAAATATGTTGTTGATTAGGGTTGTGGGTTATGGTTAAGTGGTGAGGGTTATGGGTCATGAGTTAAGGGTTATGGTAAAGTGTCAAGGGTTATGGTGGGTCATGGTTAAGTATTATGGGTTATGATGGGTTATGGATCATGGTTAAGTGTTTGGGGTTACGATGGGTAATAGTCACTTGACCGTAACCCATCATAACCCTTAACTCAAGACACATAACCCATCACAACCCTTAAGACTTGACCACAACTCATCACAACCCTTAAGACTTGACCATAACCCATAATTACCTTTAAGACTTGACCATAACCCACCATAACCCTTAATACTTGACCATAACCCATCATAACCCTTACAACTTAGATCATAACCCATCACAACCCTTTAGACTTGACCAAAACCCATCACAACCCTTAATACTTGACCATAACCCATCACAACCCTTAATACTTGACCATAGTCTATTATAACCCTTAAGACTTGACCATAACCCATCATAACCCATAACAAACCTTACGACTTAACCATAACCCATCACAGGCCTTAAAACTTGACCATAACCCACCACAACCCTTAAGACTTAAACATAAACCATCACAACCCTTAAGACTTGACCATAACCCATCACAACCCTTAACTCATGATCCATAACCCATTACAACCCTTAAGACTTGACCATAACGCATCATAACCCTTAAGACTTGACTATAACCCATTACAACCCTTAAGACTTGACCATAACCCATCACAACCCTTAGACTTGACCATAACCCATTACAACCCTTAAGACTTGTCCATGACCCATCACAACCCTTAACTCATGACCCATAACCCATCACAACCGTTAAGAATTGACCATAACCTATCACAACCCTTAAAACTTAACCATAACTCATCGTAACCCTTAAGACTTGACCATAACACATCGTAACCATTAACTCATGATCCATAACCCATCACAACTGTTAAGACTTTACCATAACCTATCGCAACCATTAAGACTTGATCATAACCCATTACAACCCTTAACTCATGACCCACAACCCATCATAACCCTTAAGACTTGACCATAATCCATCACAACCCTTAAGACTTGACCATAACCTATCACAACCCTTAAGACTTGACTATAACCATCATAACCGTTAAGACTTGACCATAACCCATCATAAACCTTAAGGCTTGACCATAACCCATCATAACCCTTAGTTTTTATTCCTAACTATGTTAAATTGTGACAAGTGTTAGAATATTATTAATTTATTACGTGTGACCCTTGTCATAATTTAAGGGGGTGCGTGACAAAACCCCATGATGTGATATATGTGTCAGTATGTCAACCAACACATATACACCCGAACATCATCATAACATAATGATTAGAATAGTTATAATGGACTAGGCTGTATTTATAAAATAGAGTGGAGCGTAGGAAAATATTTGTTTAAAAACACACGTATAATTATCCACGCTTTGTTTAACTAAGTTGCACGTAGAAATAGCAGGAAAATAGGCTGAGGATACAATTCTAAATTTTGCCACCATACATCATATCACAACTTATTTCACGATCTTCTGTATTCCGAAAAGGCTTTTGAAAACCCTATTTTGTGTTTAAACGTTACATTCAGATGACGAATACGACTAGACATGCTTCTATATTTAACCCTACGTCATTACCATTTTTGCATACTTTATTAGCATTACCAGTAATATATGTCTCATACATCATGTTACCACACCTTTCCGTATTTCTTCAAAACCCTCTTCACCCTGTTCATCTTTCTCTACAATAAATTTCAATAACAAGTGGTTTTTTGTTTATTCTGTAAAAAGTACCATCAACATTACCATTGATCTTCCCTCCCCTGTTTTCTGGAAAACCCTTTCCATTGTCTTCGTCATTTGCGTTTACTTTGTTATTCCTAAGATAGCTATACTTGATGACCTCCCAAAAGATCTAGTGGTTTCTATTATTGCTTGCGTCGCGTATTCGTCTCTATAAAGCCTGATTTGTGAAAATGTGGTAAGTTTCTACTTGTAACCCATGCTTAAACTCGATTAATAATCGTTGTCAATATAATCACGTCGTCATCTTTTGTGTTTTTTCGCTAAGCAGTTCGAAGGGCTTTATGGAAATGTTTGAAAGTAGTTATGTGCTTGAATGAGTCGACCTTGAGAGTATTCACCTATAGCAGGGTTTTCAATCTACTGAGGAGATTGAATTTTCAAATAAGTGTTTAAGTGTAGAAAACCCTGAAGCCTTATTCCGACAAGCAGTGGTACGTATGAATAATTAATATAAATTGTTATTGTGTTTGTTTGTTTCTAATTCTAAATGTATACCATTAAACGCAACATGACTATTTCCAAAACAGAGATGATAAACTTGCTGCTCCACGTTTATTGAGGGCACATCTCAAGGGCCATGCAGCAGCCAATTTGACTCTTGGAATAATTATGATATTCAATGGGGAAATCACTTGTCAAAATGGAAGGAAAATTCTAAATGATCACTTTGCAAGAGAACTAGGAATGCGTGAAGCATCTTACAAATTGTCATTAATAATTGTAAAAATAGAACGACTACGTAAGTTCAACACACGTCGTTTCTATGTGATTTACCCAAGGCAGGGCCACACTACTGAGAGGGTAACTGGATTTCAATTTGGCCAAGATTGAGCAATAGAATTCTGCAGTTTTTGTGAATGGTATGTATTTGCATACAAGTATGTTGAGGCCCAAAATATTCTTCATGTTAATTAACTATGTTTATGTCAACGGACTGAAATCTTTTATACTTTTTGTTGGTTTCTTGGTTTGGTAAATGTAAACGTTTAATTAGGTATTAATGAAAATATTTTATACTTGGTGTTTGGGATTGTGGTGTGAATCTCCTTATTTACTTATTGGCTTTTTGAAAAGGGGTGCTGTTCATTGATAAATACACTTTTTAATAGTGTGAAACAAGTTAGGGTGTGTTTGGGATTGCTTAATTAACTTAATAAGCACTTTGGATATAAGTGCTTATTGACTTATATGGTGAAAGTATTGACTTATTGGCTTATTTGAAAAAATGGTGTTGTTAATTGATAAATACACTTTTAATAGTTTGAAACAACTTAGGGTGTGTTTAGGATTGCTTAATTAACTCAATAAGAACTTTGGATATAAGTGCTTATTGACTTATATGGTGAAAGTATTAATTTATCGGCTTTTTAGAAAAGGGGTGTTGTTAATTGATAAATACACTTTTTAATAATGTGAAACAACTTAGGGCGTGTTTGGGATTTCTTAGTTAACTCAATAAGCACTTTGGATATAAGTGCTTATTGATTTATATGGTGAAAGTATTGACTTATTGGCTTTTTGGAAAATGGATTTTGTTAATTGATAAATACACTTTTTAATAGTGTAAAATAACTTAGGGTGTGTTTAGGATTTCTTAATTAACTCAATAAGCACTTTGGATATAACTTCTTATGACTTATATGGTGAAAATATTGACTTATTGGCTTTTTTAAAAAGGGGTGTGTTAATTGATAAATACATTTGTTAATAGTGTGAAACAACTTAGGGTGTTTTTGGGATTGCTTAATTAACTCAATAAGCACTTTGGATATAACTACTTATTGAATTATGTGGTGATAAAAAGAAGTTTCTAAAAAATGTTTGGATTGACTTATTTGGTGGAAAGAGTTTTTAAGTTGATAAATAAATCTTTTTAATAATGTTTGGCTTGACTTATTGACTTATATGAGTGTTATTGACTATTTTTGACTTGTTGTCTCTTCAAAAAGCCAATAAGCCAATAAGTTTAAAGTCACCACAATCCCAAACACCCCTTTATTAACTTATTGGATTTTTCCAAATCCAATAAGTAATAAGAAGTTTTTATAACCCAATAAGTGACTTTTTAACTTATGGTTAAATTGTATGGTTATTTTTATTGATTAATTTGTAATGGTTACCATATATTAGACCAATTAATAAAATAATAGCTCCAAAATGATTAAAAACAATTTTACACGACGAGTACATGCTTTTTAAGGATTTTTCCGCCATACCATTTTCGATATCATCATTACCCCTAACCATTATCTATTGTATGTTCGCCTTCCCAAACCGTTTTGATTTTCCAAAAGCCTACTAAGTGATCTTTCTTTCAATCACAACTCATTAATCTTCTTAACTAATATTAAATCACATTTAAGGTAAGCGTAAATGATTTGCTTCCCCTGTTTTTTGACAATGTTGACATTTTTTTGTTTACTAATTGATCTTTATTGCTTTATGTCGTTGTTCTTGTATGTAAAATTAAGATGGCGATAATCTATGATATCCCCCAAGATATATTGCTTGATATTCTTGCACGTGTTGGAGAATCGTCTTTGAAAAGTATTATGTCTATGAAAGTGTGGTATGTATCTTCATGTAACATTTAATTACTCTTGCTTAGATAACGTGATCAACCGTATTTTTACTATTGTAATTACAGTTTAGAGGGGTTAATGGAAGCGGCAGACAACATACGCGTGTTGGAACGTGTAAATCTTGAAAGTATTGACTTAATTCAGCATTTTCAAAGACAAAAAAGAGAAATAATTTCTCAGTAAATGTTGTACTGTTGGAAATCCTGATGCCTTAATCAGAAAAGGAGTGGTATGTAACGTGTAAATGTTGAAGGTATTTATGTTTATTTGTAGTTGATTCTAATGGTTTTGTTTAACATAGTATGACCTCTACCAAGATCACCAAGTTCGATCCGACTTGGAACATTTACGGAGGGCAAAAAAACAAGGGTCATCCATCGGCTAAGTATACTCTTGGAATATCGCTTATTTTGAATGGGCCAGATACATGCAAAACTGGAAGGCAAATGCTTCATTCGTTCTTCGCAAGTCAATCAATAGAAGAACTCAGCTTAGCTGCTCATCAATTTGAATATATTACTCTTTCAATTAGGCGGTTGTATAAGTTCAAAAAGGATGTTTTTTGCGTGCTGTGTCCAAAGGAAGGCGATAACACTAAAAGAATAATTGCACTAGGTTTAGGTGATGATTATGCAATATCAAAGTGTAAGTTTTTTTATTGGTATAATGAAGCACATATGACTAGTAGGGTGTATTATCTTTCTCGTTAATTAGGATTATGTAAAGGGATACTTGTATTGTATATGGTATATGATGTCCTTTTTGCTATATGTTAATGGAAAATTTTTATTGTTTAATACAATGTAAATATGTGTATGGAAACGCAGAGTAAATGTGTTTATCATACCATGTGCCTCAATTGGAAAAAACAGAGTAATTATGTTGTTTATAAAATTCGACTTTAAACTTACTACCATTTATAACATTCGACTTTCATATTTGGCATCTTTAAAACTTAGGGCCAAAAATGTAAAATGTTGTGAGTACTAAATACGAATTTTTCAAGTATTGGTTATTTAAACTAAGTACATTTAATATGTCATACATTGTCGGTAAAATGTCTGTTGCACTATAAAAACAGGGTACTTCTGTCAATTATAACATTGTACTTTCATTTTACTTCCATTATAACATTGCACTATCATCTTTGTCATTTGATCCGTATTGTAACAATCTAAGAATTGAAAAGTCACGTATGACTTAAAAAATGTACCATCCTTACCCCTGACTAGCTTGTTGGCAAAATGTCCCTCAAACTCCAAAAGTAGGGGAATTGTCTCAATTATAACAACTTACTTTCAGTTTACTGTTATTTATAACATTGTACTTCCATCTTTTTAAGGAAACCATTGGGAATAATTTCAACATTGTTCAACATGTATATATTGAAAAATCTCCTCAAACCGTTACTTCTTTCTATCCCAACACCTTAAGGACTGCACCAGCCAAGAGGATAGAAAAGCTTATTTTGGATTTCGTGGAAAACAACTCACTAGCAAGTGTAGTTGAAGCTATAGAATTTTTTGTTGATAAATATGGGGTTAGTATCCCAAAAATAAAAAAGAATTAAGCAATCACACTAGCAAGTGGCTAACTCAATCCTATGGACACAAAAAATCATTTATGTGGCAAAATTATTTCAATCATTGTTACCACTTATATTATATACAATTTTAGACACATATTATCAAGTATACATTGACCATATAATACTTACACTCACAACTTTTATCCTTTATCATGACAATTGTTTGTTTTTAGACACACATAAGATATTATGACGTGACCATAACATGTTTATACTTACTTGTATTTGATTCTTGAATTAAGTGTCTAAACGCTACCCTATTGATACGTAAAATCATTTATGTGGTCATATGTACTCGATTTTACCTTCATTGAAATCAATCAATTCCTTTAGACATGCATAATAAAGTATGTCGTGATCATATAATACTTATACTCACAACATTTCTCTTTTATCATGACAATGGTTTGATTTCGAACACGCAAAAAAAAAGTAAAACGTGACCATAAAATGGTTATAGTTACTTGTTTTTGTTTTCTTTTACTATATGGCTAATCCAATCCTATGGACACAAAAAAATCATTTATGTGGCGAAATCATTTCATTCATTGTTACCACTTATATTATATACAATTTTAGACACATATAATCAAGTATACCATGACCATATAATAATTATATTCACAACTTTTATCTTTTAATATGACAATTGTTTGTTTTTAGACACACATAAAATATTACGACGTGACCATAACATGATTATAATTACTTATATTTGATTCTTTAACAAAGTGTATAAACGCTAACCTATGGACACGCAAAATCAATTATGTGGTCATGTGTACTCGATTTTACCTTCATTGAAATCAATCCATTCCTTTAGACACGTATAATAAAGTATGACGTGACCATATAATACTTATACTCACAACTTTTCTCTTTTATCATGACAATTATTTGTTTTTTGACACGCATAAAAAATTAAAACGTGACCATAGAATTTTTATAGTTACTTGTTTTGTTTCTTTTACTAAGTGGCTAATACAAAAACCATTCTATGGTCACACGAAATCAATTATGTGGCCATATATAATCGATTAGCTATATTAAAGTCATGTGTCTAATTTCACTCTATGATTTAGACACATAAACAACTGTTTTATGTAACCATATATGCATCTTTCGTCTCTTAGAAAAGCATCACTAAATTTTTCCTTCTTTCAAAAAAAAAAAAAAATGTGTGGCCGTTGGTGATATGTGGCCACATTGTTTGAATGTGGCTCGTAAAAAGCTAAATGTTGACATTAAATCGTTATGAACGATTACGATCTACGCAACATTAATGGTCACACATATTATTGTAAAATGTAGTGAAAACTAGTCTAAAAATATTTGCATGATAACCTTCAGTCACGCAAAAAATCAAAAGCGTGACTGGACGGTTTCGAAAAAAGTGTGACCGTCGATCATTTTGGTACTAATGTGTATGTATGTATGTATTTATATAATTATATATATATATATATATATATATATATATATATATATATATATATATATATATATATATATATATATATATATATATATATATATATATATATTAACATCTACAATAACGATATAATTGTTGCCGTCACTTTTAAATTTAGAATGATCATAGACCTTCACAAATATATTAATTAATTAATGCTGATATTTTTAATTGTTTAAAAAAAACAACTATAAGAAGTATATACAAATGAAAAACATTAGAATAATATATTAATCAAATAATTGTAATACGTGTGAATTGCATTGTGAAACAATCACGCCATGCATGATGACAAAAAGGGCCTAGTTGTACAAGCATTAAGAGCACACCAATCTCTATCCATATTTATAAAACAATAATATTTTTATTTTATATCTAAATAAGGTTGGTTGTTATCTGATGTGTATAATGATACTAATGAATGAGACATGATGCATACCCTAAAATTCTTTGTTTGTTGTCATGTATAAACACTTACCGGTCTTAAGTTGTAGGGCTTTACGAACAACTTCACAGTAACTTTTGAAAGAAATGTGGAAAGGGTAATTAACCACATATATAGGATTAAAGTAATCTTATCAAAATAAGAACAAATCAAACATAGACCAAAGAATTGTCCCTAGTGCGCAACTCAGTTGGTTTCGATCTTATATTTTTGGGTTTGGACGAATAACACATCCGGTGTGAGTCTAGCAATAACAGTACATTGTCTTCCCAACTTGTAGTCTCACATGGTGGGCTTCTTGCTAACCGGTCAAGTTTCTGATCTGAGCTAACGTAGAATATATGTGTTCCAAAAATCAACATGTTGGAGAATATGACTTGCATTAACTATTAATCTCGTTTTATTTTGATGATGATTAAACAATAAATCCGATCTTATTGTGTTACGAAAAATTTATTTTGAGTGTTTACAAGGTTATATAGTAATATAAGTCGGAATTATTAATTCATGAATTGTGTTTTGACAAGTCGCCTCGGGAAGCATACCATTGTTATGCGTGTCACGTAGAGTTAACAGAATAATTAAGGTAATCTTAAGTAAACCCACACATATATGTTCATGGAGGGTTATATTTAGCACACACTAATAATTATTATATAAAAGGTTTTAGGGTCTAAACATATTTTTTATCTTTTACCCATGAATAGACACTTGTAAAAATCAGACTTTTGCATAGTATTACAACTTTGTGATCATTTTTCACATTTCTCAATATATTTCTATTTATGCGTTCGCGGCGCACCCGTGCGCGCACATACATACATACATACATACATACATACATACATACATACATACATACATACATACATACATACATACATATATATATATATATATATATATATATATATATATATATATATATATATATATATATATATATATATATATAAAGCTCGTGTCCCAAGTATTAATTTAAAAGCTTTAAAAAAAAATAAATTTCCATGTATTTGAGAATTGTAGTCTTCGCGACGCTATCAATCATGCTTAGCGACGCAAAGCATCGAAATGCTTAAACCTTAATTCTCGGGGCATGATCCCTATTTAAATGCACCAAACTCTAGACCAACCACCACACTCCAGAGGAACCCTAGTTCGAGCTTGAGCCTTTCCATTTTGATTCTAGCTTCTTTCCTTGCCTTTGAAGGTTACTTGAAGAAGGAGAAGGAGGGTGGTGGTGCCAAGGAGTTATCTACAGCCTAGATCCAACTTGCTCTACACATTTTGGAGCATTGTAAGTTATAAAGTTCCAATATTGATGAATTATGTGCAAAGATCTAGTAATTAGAGGTAATTTATGGCTTGTATGGTCCATTCTTGAGGTGCTTCTAGGGTTTGGGAACTCCAGGCTGCCAAGTTTGTTTCTAGACCTTTTATGGAGCGTCTGGACCTTGGAAGAGAGCATGCACCAGCTCTCTTAAAGCCATGCAAGGTTTTGGTTGTGGTTTTGAACCTCTTTTGACCTAGGGTTTGGGATGGGCATGCATATACGTAAAGTCGACATGTTTATCCATCTACAGCCCTTATGGATGAATTCTGGAAGACTCTAGCCCCTGACTTAACATATTAAGTGGTTAATATGAAAAGTTTGAATGTTCAGAGATAGCGTCACTAACATCAAGGATAGTGATGCTACCTCTAGAGGAAACCTAATTCTGATCGTGTCCCTTAGTGATGCTATGGTCCGTAGGACGTGACGCGAAGTCGCGTGTTGACTTTAACTTTGACGAGTTGACTTTTAGGTCAAACCTTGACGGGTTTAAGTTATGGACTGGGGAATTGAGCTTTTATTAGAATAGGTCACTGAATTGTACCTAATGGTAATTTAGGTGGTTCGAGTTACTGAGTGTTGAGGAACCAGGCGAGTGTGTGTGCTACGACTTTACGATTCAGGTGAGTCTTCACACTATATTACGTGTGATGTTGCAATGATACGTAGCCCGAGACCCATTAGGATAGGATTGTGTGCTTATACTAGCAGTTTTGCTTGCTAGTTGTGTAATTGTATAATTCGTTCTACAATAGTTTTCGCCTGATGCCTGGTTAAGTAGGATTGTGTTTGCCTGGTACCCACAAGGGTAGGTCAGTACCTAATGCCTACTATGGTAGGCTTAGGATGGGATTGTGTTTGCTCGAAGCATGGTTGGGTAGGACTGTGTTTGCCTAATGCCCACGAGGGTAGTTCAGTTCCCGATGCCCGCTAAGATAGGCTTATGTGTTTTGTTGTTTATGTGGTGGAATGTGTGGTATTTTGGGGAACACATTAAGCTTTGTGCTCACTCTCTCAAGTTAAACGTTTTTCAGGTACTTCTTCTAATACAGAAAGGAGGCAACATGACTGCAACTTCCACGTTATTTGAGACTTTTGTTTTTTTTTTTCGTGTTTTGAATTGGATTTTTTCCATGGGTTCTGGACAAGATATTCTATTAAACACTATTCAAATATTTTATGGTATCATCATAAACATTCTGATTTTAAAATGAAAATTTTGACTTAAAATTGGGATCCGGTAAGAAGGGACTTTTTGGTAGTAATGTAAGAAGTTTTTTAATTTACATATTTTTTTGACGAAACGACAAAATGAATCAATAGATAATGCAAAAATAACATGATTCACAAAAAAATATCGAAAAAACAACTCGATGATTCATTTTTACGATGATTTTGCTGTTATTCACTAAAATTGTCCGTAACGTGAATAAAAACTTAATTTACTAAAAAATGATTCACCAGTATGCTTTTTTAGGAATTTTTTTCAATGAATCATGTTATTTTTGATTCATCTAGTGATTTATTTTGGTGATTCGTCAAAATATCACGTAAATAAAAAAACTTCTTACCATAATTTTACTTCTTATTTGATCCTTCTTTTATATATATATATATATATATATATATATATATATATATATATATATATATATATATATATATATATATATATATATATATATATAATATAAAGAGAGTGAATGAGAATGAGAAAGAAAGAGAGAAGTTTCTAACAAATAATCCAAAAAAAAATTACAAATTAACAAAAAGACAAAAGAGTGAAAAAAATATATTTTTACTAACATTTAACAACAAATTTTTAACAGTGTTAAAAGGTGGTAGCGAACGTGCTAGTAAAACTACCTTAAAGATGATCCGTGCAAGAAAAAAAACTTGGATTGAAAATTTCTGATCTACCATATCACACGGACCATTTATGTAATTTAGTCTAGAAAATATTATGTAAGACGGTGAGTCCAAAACAATTAGGCTGATAGGCACAATTAGGGGTGGCAATTCTCGACACTAGGGATGAGATTTTAGACCTTATACCCGACCCAAACCGGGTCTTGGACCTGGACCTGGACCTAGTTTATGTCCCATGGGTATGGTTCTCAATCCTAGATATTTATGAATTCGGTTCTTCGGTCCGGTTCGGGCCGAGTTCGGAACTAAACACATCTCTTAATAGCATATTTCCTTGTAGAATCGAACTGGAACCAAAACTGAACCGGTAGGAACATGAGTATTCGGTCTGGTTCCCAATTCTTTGTTTCCTACAAAATCGGTTCTCAGTTCTTCGGTTCTCGGTCCGGCTTAGGGCCCGTGACCATCCCTACTCGACAGGATACAACAATAAACAGGTTTAGGTTACATATTTCAACCCGTTTAATTAAACGGGTTGACACGACACGACTAAAATTAAATCAGTTGGATTTGAGTCCAACCTTTTAACTCGATAATGACTCGTTTATTTATATGCAAGTTCTTTTAATTCTTTAGGTAAATTTGGTATGTTTGATTCAAAAAAAATTTAGGTTGAATTGTTTTGTGATATAGAAGTCACTAAATTGTTTGCCCGAGTCAAGACACAAATTTGGGTTTTCACTTTTAATTAATCTCATATTCCACGATTGCACTCGAGCACTTCCCATTAGGACTTCGTTCCTTTAAACTTATTCACTTTTTATTTTTCCACCTCACCAACTCTTACTCTTTTAACATATGTCAACCTGTCAACCCGACACAAATATGGCACGACACGACATGATTGACACGCCTAGGCATAATCACCCCACAGCCACATACCCCTCAGGTCCACATTAACATCTACACACCATTTTCTTTTATTGTGCATACATTTGCTACATCTCCATACCAACTTTTTAAATCTATTTTAAAATTTAAATAATTAAAATTAAAATAACCATTTCCATATAATTAAAATTAAACTACGTGACATAAACAAAAATATGAAACAAAGAATGCAAAATACAAAAATAGAATATATATGCAAAAAATTTACATGTCATGGTCTTGATATTCTTTTTGCAATTTCCAATTGCATGGCTCAAATATTCATTTAAATTTCTTCGATCTTGTTATTCAATGCCAAAAGTTTTATCTCTTATTCCCACTCGCACTGCATTTTTCTTTTTTCATATTTTTGTTTTTCCAATGTCACTTGGTCTTTGTAAGTTTGAGCAAACATTTTTATGTTGTCAAATAATTTCGCAGCCATTTCATCTGAGAAAACCAAATTTCTTGATGATGAAGTAGTTTTTGTTGCTCGATATCTCCTGATAGGACGTTTTGGTTTTTACATTACTTGATACAAAATGGTTATATTTGCTAAATATTATTGTACATTTGAAACTAAAAGCACCAAGGTTGATTAGACACTTTTAAGACTTTTAGCGGAAGCTTTAATCACTTTTTAAAACTTTAGCAGAACCCTTGGGAAAATTTCTACTTAATGTCTCATTCTTCTTTGATACGAGCTCAGAACGACAACCGGGATTCCAACCTAAAAATGTTTGAACTCCAACGGGCAAACAAAGCTTAGTGAGCCTACTATCTACACATACAACAACCTGAAATATAAATAAATAACTGGTAATCACGTAGCACATAAACATTAGCATGGCTGTACACAACCCACCGCGAGGTTTGTCGCTATTCCACCCTTTTATTTTCTATGGCATCGTCTATACACAACCCACTATGAGGACTGTCACTATGAACAACCAGGTTCTATAGCACGGTCCCTCATGACAACCGCCCTTAATTTCTTTGCATAAATCATGCAAGCACATACATACATTGCATATCACACACAGATAGAAGTGAAACTCACTTGAATAGGAGAATTATGTTACTACTATTGATGTGGATGAGTATGACCCTACCTTCTTAAAACAACATACATTTGTCATTAATAAACCCTGCTCAGTCATAACGCCGATACCAATGATTAAGGACTTTGACCGATGCATTTACTACATGATTTGATCATGGTCAATGAGAACAACAAAAAGAACACGAACATCCAAACAAAGAACACAAGGAGTTAGTTGGTTCACTCGATCTAGAATAATCAAGCTGCATACACTATAGGAACTAGATATATTTCTTATTGATCTGAATGTTATGCAATATATACAAGTATTTACTATACTCTATCAATATTTTGGATGACACTCTTGACATTTTCACTGTTACAAATCGAGATCGTACTTATACCGGGCAAGGAGATCTTTAGTAAATGATGTCAAATCTTCTAACACCATACTTTCTACACTATGGCAGTTGATGGATATGTTATGAACCATACTGGACAAAACACCTTTCTACCTGAGTCAATCCCAGGAACTTATGCCAAGAGACACTGTTGATGAAGTAGGTACTCCCGCGCACTACTGTAGCTTCGCATCACATTGCTTGTCTAAAGCCATGCCAAGTAATCCGCATTGGAGCAAGGCTTGTATCGGTCTCGCTGATCTAGATGTCTTCGGTTCCAACAGAGCTGTTGATCCACTAAAGAAATGTTGTTGTCAATCTGGGCGGAATGCACCCGACTTGTGATACTTCTTTACATTTGTCAATCTGTATTGGCTCCTCCAACCGAGGCAAAGATACTTCCTCAGATGAGGGAAGGATCCAACCGAAGTGCAACCAACATCTGAACCGTCATAACATGTCACACCCCCAAACCACGATGGCGGAAACGTCTGAGGGTGGAACGGAACATAGTATCACAACCATCGCATACATTGAAACATAAGTAAATAAACAACCATCTTACATTGAAATTGGAAAGTTACATTATTCAAATGATATTCTTTCATCCCGATTACAAACTAATAACGAAATAAATAAAAGAGACGTCATCGCGTCCCATCCCAAAAGAGGAAGTCAGACCTGACTATTTGTTACCTGAGAATACAAGTAATTTTGCAAGTGTCAACATTACGTTGGTGAGTTCATAAGATTTTTATAGTGAGAAATTTAATAATTCCTTTGTGAAAATCAATAGTATATGTACCAAGAAAAACGGTATTTTCTTTAACGTTATTGTAGTTTTAAAACCCAAAGACTAAAATGTGTACGCAGTTTGTAGTATAAAGCCAGTAAAAGTGTATATTTCCACGTAAACAATTTATATAGTTGATTTTCCCATGTGAGACACCATATAACCATACTGAGACTATGTATGCCTGCTTCGACGTTCTTCAGGCGTCGGACTGCTAGACATTTGTCACCTCAGACCTGCCGGTCTAGCTGTAGCTAACAGCTCAGGTGCGGGGTTGTCAATCCCGTATAGATCTATACACAAATATCACGCTCTCTTACTGAGACTCTGGTTATAAATTTCAGGACTTATTGTATGTACTTAAATAAGCACTGTGAAGACCCGTCTCACAAAAATGTATGTATCAATCAACTTGTTAAAGTTTGTATATCAAAAACCCTTGTATTTGCCCATTATCACTTTTCCCATGATAATATAGTAATGTATAATAATTATATATTTTTATATAATTATTTTGTCTTGTTCAAAATGTCATAATAACATTGTGTTCATAAACTATTCCTATAATAGTCTATTTTTAGTATTCCATCGTAAAAAGCATATATTTACGAATATATGTGAAATAACTTATTTAGATGGTTATAAACAACATCTTTTAAGATATTTTCCACAATAATGGTGTAATAACTTGAGTATACCATTTATTAATTCCAATATAATATTTCATGACTATCAAATAAAGAACGGCCAGGTAGAAGATCAAATGGGGAGGCAGGACCCTTTCAGCGTAAAAGCCTTTCGGAAATCCAACAACCTAGCCCAAAAGATCGGCCTAGACACCGCCCTCGTAAGTAGATCATTCGATATTATTTTTGGAATTATAATAGAATTGTTGTAATAATGATGTTTACAAAACTCGCATTTCGTTTACTATTGTTACAAATGAGTATAAATAACTATTTTTATAGTATAACTTGTATTCTCCCCTTTAAAAACTTGAATAAAAATAAAAAGAAGGGGTATGAACTCACCTTAATGTCGATGATGATCTTATCACCAATTGTTGTTAGATCACCCGACTCTTCCTGCTTCTAACTCGAACCCTCTTTTTCTATCTTTCTACTATATTTTCAAGCTATATATCTACAACTCTCTCGATATGTGTATATAGCTTGTATTGGTGTAGTTTGATTATGAGAATTTGAGTCCTATTTATAGTAAATTTATTTTGGTATAGCGGCCCTCAAGATACAAATATTTGACTTTTATAGCTTTTAGAAATTGTTTATGACAAAACATACCATTAAAATACTCTTTAAATATATTAATAGTTTTTATACAAAAAGAATGATTTTTGTTTATAAAACTATAATCTACAAAAATCGTAGTTTAATAATATCAACTTTTTAACTAAAAAGCTTTAACGAATTAACGAAAGGGTATTAATTGTATGTTTAATGAAAATATAGGGTTTAAATGTAAATACAATTTCATTTTAAATAAAAAGAAAATATTAAATATAAAACTGATATCAATAATATTAAATTTTGCTGTCAGGTTGTTCGTATCGACGATACGGTTTTGACGGTAAATTTTTCGTTTTATAAACAATCATAATATTTTTGATAAACTTAACAATATGTATTGAATACGTAGTGTTCGAAATGAAAATACGAATTCTTTGAGGGTAAAATATATAAATATGAATACATAATTAAGTGGGGCCCACTTTAATAAAATTATAAAAAAATGGAAAATACAAAATTCAAAGTCTTCCCACCCTTTTTTAAGAAGATTTTGAAATTTTGTTGTTTTTTTTTTTGTTTTTTTTTATTTTTTTACTGGACACTATTCACGTCGAATTACTGTTCATGTCGGACACTATTCACGATGTATTTTTTTTTCATTTATACCAAAAAAAATCTAACTTAATTGCGTTTGTTAGTATAATTAATTTTGAATTAGCGCAAGTAGTACTATAATAATTAATATTATATCGTAGAGGTTATGAAATTTACATTTCAACATACTGACCTACATACGCTTCGGTTGACTTGCGTTGACTTTCGTTGACCTAATTTGACAGTTGCCACATAACATGCCTCAGATCTTGGACGGATCCTGGCTGCTTCGATTATTTGATCTTTTTACGGCTGACTGGACTTCCTCGGTTCGGATTAGACTCCACATGCTTAACAATCTCCTACTTGGAGAGTAATCATAACTTGATTCTTCTGTTACCCAAGTTGCAACAATGAGACTCTCCTCCCTAGTTCCTCGTCTTCGCCTACTTTTGCGGAAGACCGGTTGAAGTTATACACAACTTCAACTTCTCTGCTAAGACCACATTGATGAACATGTCTGCAGGGTTCTTTGCTCCAAGTATTTTCTTCAAGTTATGAGTAATTTTGGAATTTAACTCCTGAACTATAAGAGATCGTAAAAGCACTATGTGTTAGACAACCTCGTTTGTTGTGCCAAATGCGAAGACTTGCTTTGTTTCAAAGACAACTTAACATAAAGAGGTGCCTTTGACTACCTCGATGAACCTCTAACAATATTCCAAGCTACAAATTTGGAAAACAACAACCCATTGCTTGTCACATAGTACTCGTCGAGAGTTTTGTTCAAGATAGTTTCCTCACTTTCCTTCTTTTCTAATTCAACGATAAGTTACTGAAAATGCCAGTAAAATTCGACAATCTTCATTCAAATCCTTCTACTTTGTAGTAACTTAGTGTTTTGTCTTATAAGTTCAGCTCCCATCACTTTGTAGAATTTTTCCTTAACCATGTTCCGAAATTATCATCATTTTGTGAGTTATCGTGTCTAGAATCTTCTGTGGAGTCGATGTAAGTGGTTGTGAGCGTTGCGATTTCTTTCGGAGAGAATTCGGACCTCTCGGTTAGCTTAAGATTTTTTACCCTTCCTTTTTTTCGTGAACCTAACGGTTTAGGTTGAGTTTCACAGACAACTACATCATCGTCATCTTGTGTTTATGAAAGGGGTGACAATTGGGTTTGCGGTAGGGATTGGGGTTAGATTTTCAGTAAGGGTTTGGGTATTTGAAAAATATTTCGTGGAGGTAAGTAAAATGATGAACTCCATGGGATAAGCTATATTGTGGGGATGATTCAAAATATGGGTAATAGGATGGAGGATCGACTTGAAAAATATCAATAGGTAGTTTGGTGGAACGAAAAGGTGTATTTGTGATGGATATATTATAGAATTAAAGAAAATATAGATAGTATTAAGAGAGTTATGGTGAAGTTTTCTTTAAAAAAGTTGTTGGTATTTATTGGGGGTAACGAGTTCTTTGAATTATATATATATATATATATATATATATATATATATATATATATATATATATATATATATATATATATATATATATATATATATAATGTTTTAACGATCGAATATAGGGGGTGCGGTGTAAAAACCATTCAAATCGTATGTCGATGTCCGAAACACGAGCAGGCACGGTATGCTCCAGCTGAGCATGAGGGTCCACGTCAACCCCAAATCATGCTCGCTGCCAGTATGCCTACCAGCTAAGGTCGTTAAGATTGAGATTTACCTAAGATCAATTTATGCTATGCAAAATCATGATCGGATCGGGATCAAAAGCTGAGCATGAGGTCCATGTAAACCCCAAATCATGCTTGGTGCTAGTATACCTAACATCTAAGGTCGTTAAGATCGGGATTTTCCTAAGATCGTTTTATGCTATGGAGAGTTTGGATCGTAAGATTGGATCGAGATCAGAAGATCATACCAAAAACTTGATTTTGATTCATACATCGATTGTGGAACGAACTTGTAACTATAAAAAACACCCAATTGCTATAGCTGTAAATCGCAAATATTTAAAAGAAAATATCATAAGCATAAAAATAGAAAGATCATCATCACCATGTACAACTAAAGGCATGTGATCACAAATGACTAATATGGGTGTAATGATTCTTTTCCTAAATAGAGATGAATAGATGAAGTGACAAATGTGGTAAGATACTTTTGCAACATCTGTTCACTACAAGAAAAGTCTTAATTAGTGACAAGAATGATTTGGTCACTAACAGTAGAAAATTTAGTCACTAAAATGATTAGTGACCAAGATTCCAGTCGTCACTTTTCGTCACTATAGGTCCGTCACTAAATTAGTTTAGAGACCAAAATTTGTAAGTTGTCACTAAATAGTGACCAAATATAGTAGTCACTATATCTGTGACGACTTAGCTTGTCACTAAATATGGTCATTAATAATTGAAAATCGTCACACTTTTTTACACTTAGTGACCAAATATATGGTCACTAAATTAGTTATTTTTAGAGACCAAGAAAAAGTAGTCACTAATCATTTTATTGTTAGTGACCCAAAAAAGTAGTCACTAATTATGGTATTACAAAAAAAAAACATTTGGGCTGCTGTAAAATTCTACAATGATGATTAGAAAAAGACATTTGGGTTGCCTCTTCCGATTCCGATTCCGATTCCGATTCTTAACTCTTTTTCAAATACAACAAGATTTGAATCAAGTAAAGATACAAAAAACCCAACTTAACTATATTAACAATTTCAATATCATCCAATAAACCACATGAATTACAACATCTAATATAAATGGTTTAGAAGATGGGAATCAACATCTAATATTCCGGCCGGCAACAGTCTCTTCAACCGAACACTTTTCTAAAAAACAAAAATAAAACATTTTATAAATCATCAACACTCATCTAAATATCAAACTCCAACACGTTGACTTTTTGGTCAAACTCTAAAGTGTTAACTGTAATCTTTCTAGTAAGCCGGTTGAAAAGCCCTACAAGATTACAAATAAATAAGTAAATAAATAAACCCCATTTTGGAAAACTTATTATTCAAAAATAGATAGAAATGAAATAAGAGACCTGGACATAAAGATCGGGTACACTTCGACTTTCTAGTTCAAGGAAAATTTGATGGGACTCCTTATATTGGAATCTCATAGTATGAGAAAAAAAAACACATGATTTAAATAGGGCTAAATGCATGAAATAACAACCTACTTCATTTATTTTTGCATTATAGCATCCTGCTTTCGTTTCTTTCTATTACACCATTGTACTATTGTTATTTTCTTATTATGGCGTTGCATTTTTCATTAATTTTTTATTAGGAGATTACACTTTGAAAAATCGACCTAATTATAGCAGTGTAATTGAAGTTGTTATAATTAGGTAGATTATTCAA
This sequence comes from Cichorium intybus, assembly GCA_023525715.1. Classification (NCBI taxonomy): domain Eukaryota; kingdom Viridiplantae; phylum Streptophyta; class Magnoliopsida; order Asterales; family Asteraceae; genus Cichorium; species Cichorium intybus. Next base: position 138,851,336 of record CM042009.1, read on the forward strand.
AGTACAATGTTATAATAGGAAAAAGAAGTAGGATGTTGTAACATACAAACAAATAGAAGTACATTTCTAGTTCTTCTAACTTGTATATTAAAGTTTGGATAAAAAAGTTTGGAGTAAATTGCATTTTTGGTCCCTAAGTATAGGCAATTTTTACAATTTTGGTCCCTAAAAGTTTCCTTTGCAACTTTGGTCCTTATTTGATGTCTTGGTAACATTTTTTATCCACATACCAAGTAATATGACTTTTTGGGACCAAAATTGCAAAAATCAGTAAAACTCAAGGACCAAAAGCAGTCATTTTAATTTGAACATGGACCAAAAACATTACAAATCAATCTTTATTCCCATTAAAACTTGGATAAAAAAGTTTAGAGTAAATTACATTTTTGGTCCCTAAGAATAGTGATCTCAACCCACCGGTGTCGCGGTGATCGGTGGGTTGAGATCGCGAGCAGAAGAGAGAGAAGAGACAGCAGCGACTAGACGAGGTGCGATCAGGCGGCGGCGAGGTGATCGGCGGTGAGTAGTTCGTTCACATGATCGGGAGTGAAAACGGGTTAGATCGGGAGAGAAAGAGAGGAGAGGGATGAGTGAAAACGGGTTAGGGTAGGATTTTGGGTTGGGTCGAATTATGGGTTTGGATTATAGGTCAAACCGGATGGGTAAGTGGGTCATATTGGAAAGAGACGGATGGCATGGCTTATGATATGTAGTGACCACTCTTTTTGGTCACTGATGACATTAAATTATTTTATTATAATTTTATTCTTTGATTTTAATCAATAGAAAGTGATGATTATAATAATTTTATTAGTTTTAATTTTATTTAAGTTCTACTAGCATTATTTGATGAAAGAATCATTTTATTTTGATTTGAAAATTAATTTAGTTTAGTTAATTTTATTTTTAAAAAAATGTCTTGTAGACACCACGAAAAATATTTAATGACTACTATTTTCGTCATTAACTCTTTAATACAGTGACAATCATTTAATTTAATTCTATGATTTTCTCAACAATCAAAGATGATTCTTTTAATATAAGAAGGAAGGCCAATGCTTTATTGTAGTATAAAAACTTATTTTATTTTAGGCTTTATTGTAGTCTAAAAACAAAAAAAAAAAAAAAAAAAAAAAAAAAAACAAACTCAGTGACCACTTTTTTTGGTCACTAATTCTCAAATATAGTGACCACCTTTTTTGTCACTAGTATGTGTGATAATATTTGAAAAAAACATTATTTTATTTTACAGTTTATTGAAGTCTAAAAACAAAAAATTACTCAGTGACCACTTTTTTTGGTCACTAATTCTCCAATATAGTGACCACCTTTTTTGTCACTAATATGTGTAATAATATTTGAAAAAAAATTATTTTATTTTACTGTTTATTGTAGTGTAAAAACAAAAAAAAACTCAGTGACCACTTTTTTTGGTCACTAACTCTCCAATATAGTGACTATCTTTTTGTCACTAATATGTATAATAATATTTGATCAAAATATATACTTTATTTTACTGTTTGTTGTAGTCTAAAAATAAAAAAATACTCAGTGACCACTTTTTTGGTCACTAATTCTCCAATATAGTGACCACCTTTTTTGTCACTAAACTTTTAATGTGGTGACCATTATTTTTAGTCACTAATTTTGTAATAACATTTGAAAAAAAGTATATTTTTATTTTATTTTACGATTTAATGACCGGTTAGTGACGACAATCATAGTATTAGTCACTAAATTTGTAGCATTACCAAAATTCAGTGACGACTTAATATATGGTGACCAAATTATGCTTTTAGTGACCAAAATTCTGGTCGTCACTAAAAACTTGGTCACTAAGAAAGACTATTCTTGTAGTGGTTGCTCAATTTCAATGTTGAATGAATGAATTGTGAGGTTTAACTATCTACGAAAGACTAAAGAGGTGGGATTCGACCGGAATAAGATTTTAAGATCCTAGTCGGGATTCTAAGATCTCAGTATAGATCATGTTTCAGATGTATCGTAGTGTGATGGTGATCGTTTTCCTTTTGTAAGATCTTAATATCAAGATCGGGATATTAACAACCATGCTACAAGCCTTAGTAACTTTTAATTTAATGTAAAGCATTCATAGAATGTATTGATAACCTTTACAAGTATAGAACCTTTTGTCTATGTAATAATACGAAAAATGCTGTTAAAGTTATCGTACTTAATTTCTATTTTCCTGAAAATCAACAGGAGATGATACAGTATACGTTATCTTATCACAATTTATCAATCTTGTCATTTTAAACATCTCTATTTATTTCACACGGGACAGAATAAAATCGGTCCCATTAAATTAGTGCGTTTTGATTTATGGACATATAAACATAAAGTGTAATAAATACTTTTAGACTAGTACAAGGTACTACAAATTTCAAACAAAATTATAGCCTCTCGAGCATCAATTTTAAAAAGCAATTTTGACTTTAAGGCACAATTTTGGCAAATCTTATTTACTGATATGACATTTTTCAATAACTTATTCAAATATTATTGGTACTTATTACTTAGACGTATAACTTATGTTGAAGTGTTTATTAAAATTCTGGAGTATCAAGTTTACATTAATACATGTATAACTTGGTATTCCAAAGGAAAAAGAACTTAAATTTGATGAAGCCAAATAAGTAGAATAACCAAATATATTATTCTCAAACTTCAAAAGTGTATAAATAATATTCCAACATGAGTTTTTTCAAATGAGTTAGTGTAACTTGACAAGAAAAACATAATGACTGAAAATCGTCTTCATTTAGTATTTGTTTTTCGGATCTCCGTTAATATTTTGTTTGAGGACTCCTAGAGTGGGAGAAGGAAACCAAAGAGAGTAACAATGATGGTGACTTGCTAGATATTCATAACTGAAGGGAGTGGGCTTCGAGACCGGCTCGTCGATCCTAGGTGGCATTTGCCAAACACCGTGCCATGGCCCTTGCCAAGGCTTTTCGTCAGCGGCTTGCCGAAGTGAGAGAAAGAGAGACAGAGGAGAGAGAAGGTGAATGTAGCATTAAAGAGAGAGAGAAGTGACAGAGACCATTTTGCATCTTGAATCATCCCACCATCATGGTCAAGATAAACATGGTGTGCTGCCAAAATAAGATGGCGCTGACGTGACCACACAAAAATTGAGGTGGTCATCTTGTTACACTGTCACCACTCCCTCCAGCTTGATATCCATTCTATGATTTGTTTCGATGTTGTGTTTGAAGCGAATTTCATTTCATTTAGTCCCATGGTTAAGCGAATTTTGTTGTAGATTGTTTAGAATTTTATTTAGGGCTTGCCAATTTTATTTGTTCTAGGTAAGTTTAAATTTTTCGTTGTGATTTTGTCCCAAATTTACGATTGTATTTTTTTGCGATGTGATTTTTTTTTCGATGGTGGTGTGGTTTATAGGGATCGTGGTGGTAGTTGTTTAAACGCATTTCAAAGGTAGCCAACATTTTAAGATTACAAATCATATATCTATTTGATATATTGGGATTTCAAAATTAGTCAAAAGACGATTAACAATTCATTGAATGCGGATGGCATTTGTCCAAACCAGTCGATATATTCTCGAGTTTGACATGAGTTGAATTTTATAATGTTGTCGAAAATAAAAGTGTATATCTCTCTCATATAAAGTCTTATTAGTGCTATATTAGGTTAATTAACATTTTAGAGAGATAAGACGATTGTTGAGAAAAAAAAAATTGCTATAAAAGTCTTTAAGTTTGATAGTATTATTTGATTTTGTTTATTTATTTTCAGTTCATTAAAAATTTTAAATTTATCAGTTTTATCATTGTTATCTGATATCACAAGTTTCAGGTTAACATGAAATCAAATTGGCAAAAAACGCTTAACTATGTAATTTTCTTTTACGTTTTTACCATAAGATTTTTTTTATGTTATATATATATATATATATATATATATATATATATATATATATATATATATATATATATATATATATATATATATATATATATATATATATATATATATATATATATATATATATATATATATATATATATATATATATATATATATATAAACGATCGGGTGATGAGTCTTCTTAAAATGAGGACTCGTGAGGACACCTTAAAAAAATTGAAAAAAATAAACAAAAAATATAAATAATAAAATGGATCATAGTACTATATTGGAGAAAAAAATTCGAAAAAAAACTTTTGGATCATTATTTTATTTATAATGAAGCAATGATCCACAAAATAAAAAAAAATATGGATCATTACTGTTTTTCAATGATCCAAATTTTTTTTTCCAATTTTTTTTGATAATGATATAGTACTATTCTCGATTTTATGATTTGTATTTTTTTAATATATTTTTTCAATTTTTTAAGGTGTCCTTACGAGTCCTCACCGGAACGGGACCCTATATATATATATATATATATATATATATATATATATATATATATATATATATATATATATATATATATATATATATATATATATATATATATATATATATATATATATATATATATATATATATATATATATATATATATATATATATATATATATAGGTAGGTTCAATAGAGTCCCCTTAAAAGGTAGAGAACTGGAGGCCAGATCTCGGCCTTCCAAAATATAAGATCAACGGATTAGATTGATGGGGCTATTTAAACAATATATAAATTTATAGGGACCAAAATGAAAAAAGCTAAACCTGTCAAGGATATTTTCGGTATTACACGTTCTTTTTCAATACTCCCTTCGCGAATCACCCGCTACATTTCCCGTATTAACAGTGTTTCAAAATAAGCAACTCACTTGTTTCAATCTTTATCGATTCTAATCCCATCCAAAATTCCGAGATTTGTGGGTTTATGAAATCTTCGTTTCATTATCGATTGAAGTTCTAGTGTACCAATTAGGGTTTACGGACTGATTACCACTATAAGAGATAATGGAAGAAGATCCACAGAAGTAGAAGTCGCGGAATTGAAACCCAAGAAGGCTAAATTAATTAATATGACTCGAGGTAAATCATGTTTTCATCGATTGAATCAGTATTTAGAAGTTAATTTATGTGCATGTTCTCAAATTTTCGTTTTGTAAGGTTTTCGGTAATCTCGATTGAATGAAAAATAGAACCAAGTTGTGATTCTTGAAATTATTGAATAGTATTGGGTTATTGTTATTATTTCCTAACTTTAGGTTTAGATATTAATCATAATCGGTGGTAAAATCGATTTGAGCTGCTTGTTTAGCTAGTTACAATCCGCATTCATAGATGATGTATCCATATGTTTTGTGTTTGTTAACTTACTTAGTGATTTTAGGTTAATAACAGTAGAAATCATGGTTGATTATAAACATTTGTAGTTACTTAGTGTTTCTAGGTTATTAACAGAAGTAATCATCGATGTTTGAAAGCATTTGTATTTTTTAGGCATTTGTAGTAATCATGAATGATTGTTTGTAGTAACGATTGATAATATTATTAATATCTATATGAATTAACTGATTTGCATTCATGAATGATTTCTTATAGTTACGATTGATTTGTACTTTGTACACTGATTTGTATTCATGAATGATTGCTTATAGTAAACGATTGATTTCTAGTTTGTCCACTAATTTATTGTTATTATTTTATTATAACAGTTAGAAAACCAAGCGAGAGGATGAAGAAGACAAACTTTAGCAAGTTTACAAATGTGGAATCCGATCCAATCATTCTAGACTTTGATTCAGACTACTCAGCACAAAGGCTTGCTTCACCTTTTCCTCAAAACCCCAAGAAAACAGAACCCACATGTAATTTATTTTGTTTACTTTCTATATGAATTAACTATGTTATTAATTTAAAGTAATGAACATTTATTGTTTTTATGTGTTTTAGACAAAAAAGGAGCCAATGAAATTCCTGATACTCATTGCGATGTTAAATACGAGAGGCGTACAAAGTATAAAAATGAATCATGGGGTAGTCGGGTTGTAGAGCATAAACGAATAATGATCACTGAGGAATTAGAGTTACCGAAAAAAAGAAGCATAAACGATGATACTACAAAACAATGATGTACCACCCAAAGTTCGTAGGGTACAGCCAAGGAGGTCTTCTATAACACCAGAAGTACCGATCTCAAAACCCGCATTAGAAAAGCAAGCACGGAAGAAAACTCATCTCAAGCCCATCCCAAAGAAGACGACTTTGAAACAAAATATTCCGGCGCCGACAGCTCCACAACCACAGTCCGATAACATTTTGATAAGGACGTCTCCAAAGCCTTTGTTTGACACGTTGCATAGCCTAAGCAATCCCCAGAAGCAATACATATGTGAGATTGGTTTACGTGATCTGCTTGATATTACAGTAGACGGTATACCATCTCACATTGGGTTTTATGATGTTTCTAATTTTGATTGCGAAAACATGGTTTTGAAAGTCAATGGGGGTCAATTGTGTGTCAACAGACAAGTTGTGCATCACTTGCTTGGCCTTCCTTAATTATTCTCGATATCATTGACTTCTACTGATATCACGTTACCATATTTAAATTCCTATATTGTTGGAAAGTTGTTATAATCACATGAATACAGGGGAACGAAATTAATTGATTTATTATTAAATATATATATATATAGATATTACACAATTACTAATTTAACCTTATAAAATGATTGGTCCACGTTTGACCTCTAGTTCTCCACCTTTTATTGGTCTCTATATAACCTCTCCCTATATATATATATATATATATATATATATATATATATATATATATATATATATATATATATATATATATATATATATATATATATATATATATATATATATATATATATATATATATATATAAAAACATAAAATACATATTTATATTTTAAAAAACGTAGCAATACTTCTAAAAATATGCTTATACTTCTAAAACACGTAAAACTATATCTGTACTTTTAAAAAAATTTAAAAAATGATTCCAATAATGTTAGATTTTCAATGTTATCTAAAAACGTACATATATTTTTATACATTTTAAATTGTATAAAACACAAAAAAACCATATACACATCAATAACATTTATTTAATAACGTAAATACGATGTTTAATGAAAAAAAATATATGTATAAATACATATTTTCATGCATTACGCATTTTCGAGCATTAAACATTTTTTTGTTTCATAAATAAATATAATATAAAAAAAACTTAAGACAGTGTTTCAAAAGTCGCTAGGTGGTCCCATTCGGTCAACTAGCTAGTGGTGAGTACTTGGCTAGACGAAGAGTAGTCGGCAAGCATTCGGATAGGGTAATATATACATATTATATTATTATACACACTAAAATACGAAAAGTTATAAATACATACACATTTAAGAAAAAAATACATACATATTATATGATTATACACACTGAATGACTGAAATACTAAAAATAAAAAATACATACAAAAGAAACTCAAAAATACATACAAATTACATGTTTAGACACTAAAACACAGAATACAATGATAAATACATCAAATTAAAATTGAAATTGAAAAAAATAAAATTAAACAACATGATGTTTAATAGACAAGTAAATAGATTATACATGTCAATTTAATTATTTAACAATTATTATTATTTATTTAGAAAGTCAAAATTTCCGAGTTTGACCGATTTTTACCGAGTTGGGTGAGTTTGACCAAGTTGCTTTGAGTTTGACCGATTCAGAGTTTTTTGACAGAATTTCAGAAAAATGTCTCGGTAAATACCCGATTCCGAGTACTCGGTCGAGTTGGCCGAGTTTTACAACACTGACTTAGGGTAAAAACGAAATAAAATTAAAAAATTAAGGGTTCTTGTGAATTTCATTTCAATGTAGCCTATAAACTTGTGATGGCTAGTAACAATGCTAAAACCGAATATTTCTGTGAAACTTAAGGGCTTAATAAACCAGAAATACGTAAAAGAAAGTAAAACCAAACATTTCTGCGAAATTTAAGGGATTTTATGACATTATCCCAAAATAATAAGTATCATTTATATGAGATTTTCAATTTTTAAGTTGACACTAGGCTAACTTTGTTTGAAAGTTTGAACAATATCATTGAATAATCGTGAAGCTTTACAATTATTACATATATAAAAATTAGGGATAATGTCATTGTTAACTAACAAACTATTGTGTTTGATTTTATTTGATCTTTAACACTTTTTTGTGCATTGTAGGTCACTAAACTTGTTGGTAACCTATTGGTTACATCAATATCCTATTATTTATATGGTTCCTCATCTTAGGTTAGTTTTGGTCAAAATGTGCAAGACTAAATTAGTTAAGGTCGTGGTGTTAAGGTTAGGACCTTGAAGGATCTTGAAACAATGACACTAGGATTTACAAGGAAAACCCTTGATCCTAGTTAGGATTTTCGACACAAAACCTCGAGAGCTGGAAATGACCGGCTGCCTGTGTTCGTTTTATTGATCATAATATATCAAGTACAAGTGATTACAAGGTAGTAGCTTAGAAAAAGTAAGAAAGTTGCAGAGAGTGATCGTGTGTCAAATTCAGAGTAGAGTGCTTATTTATACATAAACTAGCTAACTAATTCCGAAAATCTTGGCATGATCTTCTAATCTGGGATCCTCGACGATTCAGCCCTCTTTTCTGTTGACCGGACTTAACCGGAACAACTTTTACGTGTTTCTTGGCATTATCCCGATTTGACCAGGTCTTTGTTGACTCATTCTTGACCTGAATCGAATAAGTGACTAGACAAGTTAAGGAAACACAATGGTTAGTACTGATATGCATCTTGACCAAGATGTCACCCATGATCTTACATAAGATCCTAGTGAATATTTTTACCCGTAACAATTTCCTCTTTTAACCCTAGATTTAGATAAAAGTTAGGTTTAAAAAATTAAATTTGAAATTCAAATTTCCCGAGTATCGAGGAGTTGATAAGACGCTTGACTTATTCGGACTTTATAGGACACCGTTTTGACTAGGTTATGACCCCAACAACCCTATACTCGAAATTAGTATAAACAGATGTGCCCTCTCAATGGAATCAGTCTTCATTTTTAGCATTTTTCGCGAGTCCCCTTCTAGGTACATCCTTTCCTTCTTCTTTCTTGATTACTTTTCAACTATTGGTAAGAAGAGAACTCGTTCAAAAGCTTTCATCATTGATAATTTTGTAGACTAAGGACTCCTCGCCAAGCCCGAGGAAGAGGTATGTTCTTTCAAGAACAACGAGATCGATCAACTGGTGTCTAGAAAGTTGTTCCCTTCATCTGCTAGCTTTAGGCCTTTGATCCTCGTCTTAGGTCTGATTCCATTTCATCTTCCTGGATTTGCTTCCCTGAGTACCCATTCTCGTCTTCAGGGTTTCCGGTATTACTTATACTCAAGCAATGCCGGTTTTCTGGAGGATTTTGTCATGGATGGAGTCACTTAACCGTTGATAGGGTCTGAACTTGGGTGTTTCTGAGATTGCCTCCGTGTACGACTTACAAACTTTATGTTCTCATCGTATTTTGTTTAAAATTAAACTTGGGCAAACTTACTTGGTTCACCGGGCCATTCGTCATGATGTCAAGTGGAAGGGAAGGTTCTTCTTTATCAGTAAAGACTCCCTTCCTGACGTGACCAGATCCCCCAAGAGTGGGTTACGAAGGGTAGGATCTCCAACATTGTCTCATTTCTCGCATTTTAGTATTAAGTTATTTGTGTATTTTCTTGTTTTTGCAGTTCCCAATTTCGAGGCCCTCTTTTCTGCTACTTCGAGCTCCCAAGCTAAGGTTGAGGAGTTCTTGAGGATCCCGGTGGCTGAGAGAACTTTTTGTGCCCAAGGCAGAGTCCAGAATCTTGAGGAAGAATCAGAATCTCGCACTTCCAGCACTGTAAAGATGTCGAATGGTAAGAGTTTTGTTAGGTTTTTAGATAAGAATCTTACATGGATCCTTACTAAGATCTTAGACATAGTTTTGATTGTTTTTTTTATGAAACTATTTAATTTTCCTACAATTTCAACCCGAACCACCAAGTTTGCTCTCTCAAATATGGATGATCTTCTTAAAGTCAAGAAGGAGGTCAAGCATGCCCCTGTCAAGAAGGAGGCCGAGGGGCAGCTCATGCCAAGCAGAAAGAAGAAGGTTGACGTGTAGGTGATCGATATTGAAATATTCGATGGGATGGAGCCTGCCGATGTCAAAGCCAAGGTTGACACCATGATACAATCGGTAAGTGTTTTAGCCTTCTTGGTTATTTCTTTTTTGTCATTGGTGAGGATCCTTACAGGATCCATGATGTTTTGTACAGCTGACTTCCCACTATGTGCCAACTGCCAAGCATCGAGGAAAAAGGAGGAGGTTTAAATAGAAGGACATGTTGGTCAGGGAATTGTAGGAGAAGGTCCGACGTTTGAACAGGGAAGATTCCATCCTAGGAGCCAAGCACGAAAAGGAGGTGAAGTGTCTGACCAAGGAGATGGGGGCCAAATACGAGGATGAGGTCCAGGAAGTTACCAAGGGGAAGGGTCTTGACTGCGATAACCATTCTCTAAACTTGCTTGCAAATGGTTGAGGATCTTGAGCTGGGCCATGTTGACAAGTGGTACATTGTGGCTTGGTAGGAATCCTTAGATAAATTGTTGGCAGACGTGGGCGAAGGACCTTCCGGCGAGATCAATGTGAAGACGGTAAGGAAGAAGAAGGAGAGGAAGAGCAAAGCTTCTGTAGAACTGAAGGAAGGTGGAGATGAAGGCGAAGATGAGGGTGGAGAATTTGGTACAACTAAAGGTGATGGTGAAGGGAAAAAGAATTGAAATTCTTCTTAGTTTATTTGAACTTGATTTATGGTTTTTGGTGCCCCTACATGGGCTTTTTAAAACAATTTTAATATTTTGGTTTGGTGGTTGCCCCTTAGGGGCTTTGAACAATTTTCATTTTTCAGCATTGGTGGTGCCCGGTTTGGGTTTTGGATATATAACCTGTTTGCGATATATTCTTGTGTTTATCTGCATTTTTGTTAACTTATATTTGATTCGTACATATATCAACAGTCTTTCAATCTTGCATAAATATAAAATACTTGTCTTTTTAAAAGTTTTTTCAAAGTCAGAAAATTTTCTTTTTATTATTGGTCATTTCAGTTTATAAAAGTTGTTTTTAAACGAAGATGGTATTAATAATTATATCATAATTTGAGAATTAACTTAAATAAGTGACTTTAAGGAGAATGATCTTATATGTCAAATTTAGGATCAATCAAGGAAATGAGTTAAACTTTAAATACTTATTTGTTTTGGTGAATGTGTGAAACTTAGTTTGAGATTTATAAAACATTTCAGGCAGATGGTTTTTTGTGGGTAACTACTCAAAAGATTTAAAAAGTTTGATTATGTCGACTTGTTAATGAAAAACTAATGGATACTTCTAGACATTGGTTAATTATGACTGTGTTCTCAATATTTTCGATAATCATTTAAGGAGTGTAAAGTATTGTGAAGGAAAAATAATAAGTTTAAGATAGAACCTGGATGGAATTTCTGATAGAACCCTGAGAAGATCCTTGATGGAATCTTTAGAAGGATCCTGTGAGGATCCTTATCGTGACTTACAAGTATTTCTCTTGGAATTAGCCTTTTGTAAAGATTTATCTTGTAAATTTCCATGTGCATTCTCTAAGATTACCTATAACTTTTGTAGAACTAGAAATATCTTTCTTGGAGATATCCTAGGATCTTATGGAGAGTATTCTTAAATTCATATAGGGATTTGACATTCTGCTGGGGAATAGTCCCAAAATCTTGCTAGGGATTAGCTCAAGATCCTTACTAGGGATGAACCCATGATCCTTACTGGGGATGAACCGAGGATCCTTACTGGGGATAGACCCAAGATCCTTATTGGGGATAGACCCAAGATCTTTCTGAGGGTTAGACCCAAACGGATTAATAACATGAAAATGTTATGCCTTTGAATTTATACTTAAATCTAGGGTATGGCTAGTTATAATGAGATTGTCAATACACCTTTCAGCATATTGGTCCACTTGTTCTATATCCATTCCTAAATAATGTTCGCCCAGGCGAGGTGTCAAAACCCAATTCGGATTAAGGATGGAAATCCTTAAACCTTAGAGGGGATTTAGTTACCTTAAATGGAAGAGAGGTGATCAGTCTCTATGTTGGAAATCTTATTAAAGATTCTGAGTGATATCCTTAGCAGGATCTTGGTCTTCTTTTCTACAAAATATAAATCTCATAAGGGGTGGGCGTTGACTTAGTCGACGCCCCTTTGATGCTTAAGTTAGTAACCATGTTTTGAAAATAAGAATAAATGAAGGAGTTAAGCAAGGTGAAGGATCACGTACCTTTGTCTCGTAAGTGGTTTGGCATACTCTACCTGAAATATATTTTAAGACGTATCACGTTCCAGGATCTTGGTAAGATCTCTCCTTCCATCATGGCTAGCCAGTATGCCCCTTTGCCAGCCTCAAAATCGATAAGGTATGGAACTTCCCATTTAGGAGCTAATTTCTCAGCACTGGGATACTTAGTGTTTTGGAAGACCTATCGTAGAACCAAGTCGCCTACTTGGAATATTCTTATCCTAATATTCCTATTGTAGGATGCTTGTATTCTTTGTTGATAGGAGGCTATCCGCATCTTGGAAAGATATCGAAGTTCATCTACTGTGTCAAGATCTTTTGTCGAATTTTGGTTATTGTTCACTAGTGTTTGGAGGGTGATCCTTGTCGTAGGGATGATTATTTCTGGAGGGATGAAAGTCTCTAAACAAAATATTAAGGAGTAGGGAGTTTGTCCCATTGCCCCTTTCGTGGATGTTTTATCTGCCCACAAAACCATGATGTTTCTTGATATTGTTGATGATGATCTTGTTGCTGGACTCTGCCTAACTGTTGGCCTATAGATGTAAAGGGGTTGAAGTGACTATCTGGATTCCCCATCTTGCACATAAATCTTCTGTTCTATTGCTGATGAATTGAGAGCCATTGTCGCGTATAATCCTCGATGGGATACAGAATCTTGTCAGGATGTTACGCTTTATGAAGGATACCACCTACTTGTCTCCGAATTAGGCAAAAGCTTCAGCTTCGGCTTCTATCCACTTGGAAAAGTAATCAATCATGGCCAACATGAAGAATTTGCCACTGGTTGCCCTCGGTGGCTTTCCAACTATGTCCATTCCCCATTTTATGAAGGGACAAGTAGACGTGATGGGATGCATAGGTTATGCTGGTTGGTGGAGGATGTTGTTGGGCCTCTAACATGCGTCACACTTTTGAACATATTCAGCAGCACCCTTCCTCATTGTGTGCCAGTAGTATTCAGTTCTCAAAGTTCTTGAAAATAAGTACCTGGCCCCGATGTGACTTCCACAGTCACCTTCATGGATTTCTTTCAGGATCATGTGTTCTTCGGCATTCTCTAAGCATCTCAAGTAGGGTCCTGCCAAAGATTTCTTAAAGATAAAATCGTCAATTATATAAAAACGAGAATTTTTAACTCGAAACCATTGGGTTTGGTTTTGCCATCAGGAATGGTTCCGTTTTGGATATAGTCTCTAATTGGTGACATCCATGATCCTGACTGAAATGTTTCCCTTGATCCAGGCTGGGATGTTGAATCTGCATCTTCGGTATCTTGGACTTCCTCATGTCTGCCTATAGTTGGTGTGACTATATGGATTATTGGGATCTTTGTGTCATGAGGGATTTTGAGAGCTGATCCAAGATTAGCCAATGCATCTGCCTCGGTGTTGTCTTCCCTTGGTATCTGATCAATTTTGAAATCCTGGAAGTATTAATACAACTTTTCTTCCTTTACTAAATAGGAGCCATTGAAATGGTTAGCAATTAATAAAGACTTAACATAAACTAGATGTCTTTGACTTGAAGATCTTAGGCAAGATACAGGCCAACAATCAGTGCTTCGTATTCAGCTTCGTTGTTTGTCACGTGGAATCCACAACTCACAGCTTGGGGTATTATATCCCCTTGTGGTGATTTAGGCACAATTCCCAATCCCGTACCTTTGGAATTCAAGGCTCCATCTGTGTACAACGTCCACTTCTTTGGTCCATCTTCTTCTTGGAGTTGCTTGAGTTCTATTTCCTCTTCAGGTTAGATATCCGTGTTGAAATCCGCCACAAAGTGTGCTAGCACTTGGGATTTTATTGCTAATCTTGGCTCGTATCTTAAGTCAAATGTGCTTAGCTTCACTGCCCATTTTGACATCCTTTCGGACATCTCTGGTTTTCTCATCACATACTTAATAAGAAATATAGTTTTCATGCAAATAGGGTGTGTTTCAAATAGGTTTAGTTGATGTAGTGACAAGTGCTAAGATGAGTTTTTTCTAAGTTTGAGTACCTGGTTTCAACATCTAATAGACATTTACCTGCATAGTAAACTGGATGTTGGGTATCGTCTTCTTCTTTAACCAGCAGCACACTCAAGGCGTTTGTCGATACGGCTAGGAATATATATAAGAGCTCCCTTTTTGCAGTTTTACCGACAATGGAGAAGAGGACAAGTATTTCTTTAAGTCATGGAAGGCTTCTTCATGCTTGTTCGTCCACTCGAACCTCTTATTCTTCATCAAGATGTCATAGAAAGGTTTGCATCTTTCAGAGGATCTTAAAATAAACTTGTTAAGTGCTGCTACTCTTCCCGTTATCCTTTGGATATTCTTGGTAGATTTCGGAGACTTTAGGTCGATTATCGCCTTTATTTGTTCTGGACTTGCTTTTATGCCTTTTTTGTCACCATGTAGCCCAAGAATTTCCCGGAATTCACAACAAAGTGACATTTGGCCGGGTTGAGCTTCATGTTATATTCGTCCAAGATATCCAAGGATTCTTCAAGATCCTTGGTAATATCCTTAGCAGTCTTAGACTTTACCACCATGTCATCTATATAGACTTCCATGGCTGTCCCGATCTTGTCCTTGAACATCTTGTTTACTAGCATTTGATAAGTGGCTCCTGCATATTTCAAACCAAATGAAATAGTTGTATAGCAATAGGTACCTGTGGGTGTCATAAAGTTTGTATCTTCCTAATCGGATACTTCCATTTGGATTTGTTGGAATCCTGAATATGCATCCAAAAAAAGTCAGGATCTCGTGTCCAGCCGTGGTATCCACCAGCGAATCTATGTGAGGTAATGAGAAAGGATCCTTGGGACATGCTTTATTCAAGTCTGTGTAGTCCATGCATACTCTTCAATTCCCATTCTTCTTCTAGACCACCACCACATTCGCTAGCCATCTTGGGAATCTGACATATCGGATCATCTTGGCATTCAATATGCGTTCCACTTCTTCTTGAATTATTTGGTTTCTTTCGGGTGCGAATTTTCTTCTTTTTAGGGTATTGGCCTGAAAGAAGGGTCACATTTAGCTTGTGAGCGATAACACTTTTATATATACTTTTCATGTCTTCGTGTTTCCACGCGCATGTTGATCTTTGGTTTTTCAAGAGTTGGGTAAGATCCTCCTCAAGATCCTTGGGAATATTCATGCCCAGAAGCACCTTGATTTCTAGATCGAGAGGGTCTAAGGACACTTCTTTATTTCTTGCTCTCTCGACTCTAGGACCTCCGATGCATCCTTCGTTAATTGCTACGTCTGCTAGGGAGCCGTTGTGGATTTCATGGATGTAGTGTAGCAATTATTAGCCTCCTACTGGTCACCGAATTGGCTAATATCACTTACTTTTGTGCCAAAGTGCTTGGAAATGTTTTTAGTGTAAATGCAGGGGTTTTAATACAATTCTGGAGAAGTTGTGGAGCAAAAAAGGCAAAAAATCGGATCTAGCAGAAATAGAGGCGCTATCTATCCTAGATAGCGCCGCTGTAGTCAATAGCTCCGCTATTTCTTGAGATAGCGCCGCTATCTCGCGACCGGATAAAATCTTCGTTTTTGAATTTCAAACTCCAAGATTTCGGGATAAACCCGCACGCGCGCCGCGGATTCTATATACTCGAGACGCGGCAACCCTAATTTCGCACCATTATAAATACCGGAGTCCCGTCCGACTTTTAGAGCATCCCGAGACGCGAAGGAGGGATTTAAAGGCACAATTTTGTCAGTTTTTAGTGGGAATCAATATTTTGGTTAGTAATTTAGTTTTTCTCTTGTTTTATCAACTCGGTATCGAGGTATTCCGCAATCGGGATTTCCGTCGATTACTCGATGTTCATTTACATTCATAGTTTCTGATTTCAGTAGAATAGTCAGTAGTTTAGATTTGATATTTGATTGTGTGGTTTGGATTTGAGTTTGATTTGGATTTAAGTTAATCATTCGGTTTGATGTTTATTTGCACTTTTTCGGTATTGTTTTTGTTGAATGCTTGTTTGGATGTTTTGGGATTGTCATTGCTTCTGATTTTTCTGGAATTTACTTCTGGAATCAGTAAGTAATCTTAGTTTAGAACTTAGTTTAGTTTAGTTTAGTTCATGCTTGATTTGGATTGTGGCAATTGCTGTGATATTGTGTTTTGTGTTGGTTTTGGGAAAGTAGAAACAATACCGCTGACTGTAGAGTGACACTACAGTTGGTATAATGTCGTTCTATCTTGACCACCAAACTCCCATGGATCGACCCTTACTACCGATATACTAGTGTGTGTGAGGTTTATTTTCTTATTTTTGACCGCACGACGACCTAGGCGTGTCATGTAGGTATCTTGACACACTAGCGGTATGTTGAAGATACTGCTTGCATCTCATGGATACAGGGTCTGCCTATGATGGCATTGTAACAGGACAGAGAATCTATGATGCAAAATCTTTGCATCAAATTCATCCTTCCTACGTAGATTGGTAGCTTGATTCCACCGAGGGTGTTTTGGTTTCTCCGCTAAATCCTACTAGCGCCGAGGATTTTGGCAAGATCTCCAATTGAGTAATGTTTACTGAACTTCCTCCATCCACCAGGATCCTTCTGACATAATGGTTTGCAATCTACAGGGTCAACACCAACCCATCACGGTGAGGATCCAGGATGTCTTCTCTTTCATTTTCAGCAAACGTGATCTCACTTTTGTCAGTGGCGACCACCTTGTTCCTGGGACCTTCGTCTTTCTTCGACTTCGAGGCCTTTGCATGCCTATTATCCGATGAATAGTTTGTTCCACAGATGTACGATCCTCCTGAAATGAAGTTTATCACTTTGGAATCTCTAGGAGGTGATACAGCCTTCTTCGGGATCTTGGCAGGATCCTGCTCCTTATCTTTGGGTTTAATATTCTTCCTTCCCAAGATGTCCTTCAGATATCCCTTGCTGGGTAGGTAGTTTATCTCCTTTCTAAATGTGATGCAATCTTTTGTCTTATGACTGAAATCTTCATGGAATGTACACCACTTGGATCGGTCTTTCCAAGTGTTTGACTTCTCATTTTTCTTCGGCCATCTTGCTTTGTCCCCTAGATCCTGCATAGCAAATATTAGCCCGGTACTATCAACAAAGAAAGAATAATCAGAAATCCTAGGATATTCTTCGTGGTCTTCCTTGTCTTCCAAGGCATTGACTCGATGGTTCTCGTGCCTGCTATATGGTCTCGATGTATGGGTTCTCTAAGAGGATATCTCAAATTTCCTGCTTGGATTCTCATAAGTGTCGGAAGGGTTAAGTTTCATTTGCATCAACTTTTCCTCCTCAAGCCTTATGAATCTCAAGGCCATGTTCCGAACTTGATCAAGCTTCCTGCAAGGAGTCATGACAAGATCCTCGTAGAACGGGGAACCCTTCTTTGGACCCATCTTGAAAGCTTCCAAAACAATCGTCATTTCCAAGTTGGTGATGTTTAGTGCTTCCCTGCCAAACCTGCTAAGAAAATCTCTCAAAGATTTGTCAGAATTTTAAGAAATTCTATAAAGATCGTTAGTCAGTTTCTCAAAGGATATGTTGCAAGAACACTGATTGTTAAAGAGATTAATAAGATGCGAAAAGGATGTTATATACTAAGGAAGAACGTTTAAGAGCTATTTCAAGGTCGTGCTAGTAAGTGTTGAGCCACATCCTTTACAAAAACATGTTTCTTGAGATCCATCGGGGATGGGAATGATCTCCATCTTTCTCAATAATGTGCAACATGCTCCTTAGGATCCGTAG
Source organism: Cichorium intybus (assembly GCA_023525715.1). Lineage (NCBI taxonomy): Eukaryota > Viridiplantae > Streptophyta > Magnoliopsida > Asterales > Asteraceae > Cichorium > Cichorium intybus. The sequence goes on from CM042009.1 coordinate 138,869,475, forward strand.
ACCCATCATACAGCTTCATGTTGGGAGTTTGGAATCTTTTAGGGATCTCCACGTCACCAATGTTTCATTCGAATCTTGACAGGCTATGGCTTGCAGGAGACACTTTCGGTATTGGAAGAACTACTCCGAGAACGGTGGAGATCATTTGCCCTAGCTACCGGATCTCTCGTTCAACTATGGAACTTATACCTGCATTCTGGTTAGTATTCAGGGTAAATCATTATTAATGATACCACTGTTGGAATTGGGAGTCGCAAAGATCTCGTCCAAGTGTATCGGATATCGAAGTCATGTAGTAGAGGCGATGTGATCCTTCATTATAGCACTTGCCATAGGGATTAGATCCTCGTGGGAGCTCGCGAGGATCTGCCTACTTTGAAGTTTAGGTTTCTTGGTGCTAGAGGAGTGATTCCTAAAGTAGTGGATGGCAAGACATTCCTGGCGGAATTCCTTAGTTCAACCCCCAGTCGATCCATCTCTCTTTGCATGTTCAGGTTGTTTTTAGCTTATCAAAATCCATCAGTGGCATCAAAGCCTCTTTTACAGGTTAGAAATATTTATTACCATGTTTGATAACATTTGGTTTTGGAAAATATTATTGGTATTTCTTTTGGCAAAGAAATCACTAAATATATTTTCTTTGGCAACTCGTAGTTTTATGATTGTTATTTTTATGCAACTAATTTTTACATGCATTTGGTTGTATAAAGTTTTCTTAGAAAAACAAAGTGTTTGTTTGTATATTTCCTATGATGATGGTGTGTATAAACAAGCCATTAGGAGCATTGTGTTGTGTTTGGTTGATATTTATTTATTCATGACATGTAATAGATAAATATGTATTTTTCATTTGGATTTAATAAATTAGTTAGACTAGTTTTATTCCTTTTACCAAATGTAACAAGTTGAAAAAATGACCATCTTTAAATGATTTTCTATGTCTTAACCACTTAAGACTATAATTCCAACATTGAGCTTCTCCTCTTGTTTTTGGGCTTAATTATAGTCTTAATGGTTTAAGTGTCATTACAACATATGGTACCTTGAAGTTCTTTTGCAAGCAAGAGTTGTCTTGGCAAGTGGGAGCTTGAAGACCTTTTAAAGTGTCCATTAAGTCATTTAGGAATGACTTAATAATTCTTGTGATGGCTAACATAAATTATTACTAGAAAATGTCTTGGTTTATACACTTTTTGATGCATGCTTGTGATGTTTATTTTATGTTGTTATATATTATGTTTTATGTATGGAAATAGTTAATAATATTTTATTATAAATTAACATCACTTGAAGTTTGAGAAATAAATATTTAAATTATAATGTAAGACGTTTATAAATGAGTTTTTATTAAAAGCGTTTTAAAACGTTTAAAATTGTGTTTTTCTTGAAAATGGTTTTCATCATAAAACTTTTAATAGTCAACTTTAAAATATTTAAAATAGTTTAAAGTGTGTTTAAACTAAATCAAAACTCCATGTCTTTTATAATAAATAAGAGTTTTATTAAAAGCCTAAAAACCGTTTTATAGCGTTATAACGTCAAACTATAATACTAGGCATTATGTTTACGTCAAAACATTATATATGATATTAGTTTAACGCTTTGTGTTGCTATTATGTTTTATGCATGCTAAATGTGATTTAGAACATAATTATCATCAATTGGTTTTGGTTTATCAAAATATGATCCTTTTAACATAAGATGTATAAAATGAGTTTATAAAATAAAATGACTTTATAAAATAAAATGAGTTTTATTCTACAAATTCATGAGGTCGTAAGATTTTGATTATGAAATTGAGATTTAAAATAATGATTTTAGAACTCATACAAAACTCTAAGTCTTAACTATAAAATGAAGTTTTATTAAAAGACTATAATCGGTTCTTTAAGCGCTCTATTGATAAACTTTAATATGAGATATTATTTTATAATTGATCGCGGCTTAACAGTTAATAAAATGAAGTTTTATTTGGAACCCAAAGAACCTTAAACAATATATATGTTTTGTACAAAAGGGTAAATGAAATGTTAGATGCATGCAATTAGGCTAGTTTTAAAACCGCAAAGTCGATTGATTAATTATATTTCTTTGAACTTATAATATATCGAACAAAAATGTAAAGTGAATTTGTAGTGAGTTAGTAACTAAAATGTTAAAAAAACAATTCAAGACTATGACTAAATTTTTGTAAGACATATATAAAACATTTTCTTAAAATGCAAGTTTATGTCATCCTTTTGAAGAACACTCGTGCATCGTTTGTACGGTCTCTGTGGCACAGGATCACCCGGTCGCTTGGATTTTTTCTTATGATGTTCAAGGTAGTTTTTGTACCTGTTAGTGCCAGATAGGTCACCTAGTCACTATTTAGTTACAATGCTACAAGTTTTTCAAGTAGGAAGACTTGATCGGGAATCTTGTGTGATAAAGGTCACCTAAGCATGAGAGGGCCGAGGCATAGATGGGATCAAACATGCCAACTTAACCAATAGTTGTTTAGGATCCCATAATCTAGGAATTACATGTGATGTAATTGGTAATCGCTACCTACCGAGTTGGATTAAGTGGATGGGATAGAGGTCACCTAACCATTTACTTATTTCGTAACTTGGATCCTAGACTTAATAACTTAATGTTTTAGAAATAATAAAAAGGTATTAATTTTTAAAGACTGAATATTGAAAATACTAAATGAAATTTTGTTAAATACTGTATATGACTGCTAATACTTTTACGCCTCTGTACAACCTCTCTCTTATTGAGTTTCAAGAGTTAGAAACATTTGATCTTTATAATTTCTACCACTGGTATAATGCCTTGGTGTTTTTTCCTCAAGTATAAATAGAAATTATATATATATTGATAGGTCCATTCCTGAACAACCTTTGCCAACGTCTGACTCATCGTGATGCTTGTTTGAAGCATTATTGTGATACTATTTACGTGTCACACATCACAATGGGAATAATGACTCCTGACCTTTGGAAGCTCTTGGAGAATTATGAAGCATATCAGATGTTTTATCAAGGAAAGCAGGTATTCATTGAAAATGTAGAACGTGGTTCAAACTTGTAAAAACATTTGATAAAAGAAAAGTCAAAGAGAATGTGTACTCTAAGAGACTTATAGTTCAGAGAAATACAACATAAACCTAAGAATAAAGAAAGGGCCAAAATGATCAGTGTTGTTTCTATTGTGAAGAAACTGGACACTAGAAGAGGAATTGCTCCTCCCGTCTCATCGAGCTGAGAAAGTTTAGTATGACCAACACTTCATATATCTATATGATAGAACTATTTATTTTTCCACCGTACACTTGAGTATTTGATACTGCGTGTGACACTAATATTTGATATTATGTGGAGATGTTTGGAAGAAATAAGCAACTGATTACAGACGAATCGCATTTCATGCTGGAGATATAACAATTGTTGTTATTGTTACTTCTGGAACATCTGATTACCAAATAGTCCGTGTTTAAACAATAGACGTTTTGTACCTATTATGAGTAGAAACGTATCACAGTTGCAAATTTTGAAGAAATCTAGATTCACTTATCCTTTAATGGATGTTTACATTCATGTTCTGAAACGATGTATTCTATGTTAAGAATATTTTCACATAATGTTATTTATGAAGTAAATCTATATGTTTTCAGTGACTTAATAGTTCTAAAAGATAACAATTATATAATCAAATGATATTTGATTAAATATTATAAATGTCATTATCACCCTAACTACATAAACAAGAAACACATATACCAACTTCAAAATATGGAACTTTGAAGGCAAATGAGTCTGATTCATTTGATATATGTGAATCCTATTTGTATGGGAAGATGATTCACAAGTGTCTTTCTCTAATGGTAGTGAAAGAACAGAAGGCTTGTTATAGAATTATACATAGTGATGTACTTAGTCTTTTCAATCATATGAATAGATTTGATGATTCACAAGTGTCTTTCTCTAATGATAGTGAAAGAAAAAAAGGCTTGTTAAGGAATTATACATAGTGATGCATGTAGTCTTTTCAATCCTATGAATAGATTTGGTGATAGATACTTAATCAAATTCACTAACGACTTTCATTCGTAATTGTTGAAATTTTTGAAATTGATCAAACTATTTCGTAGTGCAGATGAAATACAACTCGTTGAGACCATCATAAACCTTTTCGTTCGGATAAAGAAAATTAGTTTTTAAACCAAGTATTCTTGGAACGTCTTAGGAGTTGTAGGAATTGGTTCCCAACTCAATTTGTCAAGAAAAATCACTCATCATCTGTACGGTTCTTGTGGGTCATGGTCGCCTAACCACATGGATTTTGTCTTATGATATTCAAGGTAGTTGTCATGTTTTTTAATGGGATAGGATCACCTGACCACTGGTTATATATTGATACTGTAAGTTTTTGAAGAGGATAAATCATACCTTGTAGTCTGATGTATGATGTTTTTGAAGAACTCTTTTCTTTATATATTTTGGGAGTTATGCTCACTGCAACACATATATTTTGAATATATAATTCCAACCGAACAAGTAGATTAGATACCTTCGTATGAATAAGGATGAAATGTTTTATCCTTATCTAAAAGGTATAGAGTTATGGAGCTTATGTAGGACAAGAAGCTTAACTCAACCTAACATCTACTAATAGCATTTATGTAGAATATCCTAAATGATTGTTTAGGATAAAGTTTCTACAATCCCACTAACTGTCATTCCAGAAAACATATACTTAGAAAGTTCTTTTTCTAAGTAGGAGAAATATGGAACTTTATAGGTTAAAGAACCATAAACTAAATTCATCATAGTTTGGAACTAGCAAGTTTTTAAACAATTGTTGAACCTGTTTAAAAAAGTTGATCAGAAACTAATAAAACACACAGAGATGCATTCATGTATGATGATCATGTATAGGCTTGATTAATGTTCCTCAATATAGTATTACTATAATGAATAAATGAGTTTTCAAAGGAGAAAAAGATACATGGATGGAAATCTTCTCAGTTCAAAGCCAACATCTCAAAGTAAGAATATTATTTCTTATAAGAAAATTACATATTGTAATTTCTTTATAAATCAAGATGACTATTGTGTTTTCTAGAAAGCTAGTGGGAGCATAGTCTCATTCCTAGTCTTGTGTGTTATTCTTTGAATAATAGATCTATGGATACATCATGGCAACTTAAAGGATTAAGTATAAATGCATTAATTGTCAAGATCTTGAAAGGTTCAAGATATAAGACTCTAAGACAATTTAACTTTTCAATACCACACGACACGATTTTGAGCATGTCTCAAAATCCTAGTACAATGGTTGAGCTAGTTAGTATGATTGGATTGCATATGCTGCTGCAATTGGATTAATCATATGTGTCATTTAATGCATGAAGGTCATATATAGTGTATGCTTGGAGCATGACGAATAAATACTAGTATAATCCTAAAATAAGTCAAAGGATGACTAAAAGGAACATTATGAAGTACATACGAAGAACTGAAGAAATATTCCTAATCTGTAGAGTATTTGAAAGAAAGCTAGGTGTAAACTGTTACAGAAATGCTAAACTTCCAAATAGATTGAGATGATCCTCATTCATATTCGGGCGTGTTCTCATTGTGAATGAAGAAAAGTTACATGGATAGGAGTTCCATGCATATTTTAATTGCAGTTACACTACAGACTTAGGATACATTGTTGTTTTGGAAACCACATATGAAGATGCTTAAATGATTAGTCCATTTATGACTATGATCAATCCCATTATGCTAGTATTGGTATCTAAGTCATACTTAAGCATCTAAAACATTCTCAAGAGTTTTCTCTTATATGGGATATAAATAAAACTGAAAATGTTTGTATTCGCAAAGTTTATACAAATCAAGCTTGACGAATCTACTTAACAAATACTATATCTAAAACATTCTCGTGAGTTTTCCTTCATTAGCTAAAGCATGAAAGTCGCATTGGAGCTATAGGACCTTGTTGTTCTAAGTGAATAGATTTAATTGAAATTTAGTATTTTGATATTGGAACAGTATAAGCAACAGTTATTGTAATGATTTGATATATCAGATATAGTATTTTCATTAGATAATCGTTATGTTCTATATTAGCATGTTTAATCCTTGAGTAACCTGAGTATTCTAAATGTCCATAATCGTTCATAGTTGTGGGGGCATCTATGATGTAAGACTAATATGAATGGATTGTTTAATTTTCATGGAGATGAAAATGGAAAATGGTTGCGACCAAATTCATAGGTACTTGATTAGGGAATAAGTATTGGACAAGACTCACATCAAAATCACTTTATGGATAGTTGTCATGAGTGATGTTTGATTAAGGTAGTATCTTTGTATTCTTCGACTTGAGATACATATTTGGCACTTCAGTGTAGGAATTGTTGTGCTTTGAAACGGTTTAACGTTGTTCCATAAAAGGCATTTATAAGGGCCATCGTTGTGTACTGCATGAACTACATGATAGGCGTATGTAGTCAATATGGGATTTGTTCTTCTTATTAGTTGAGAGTTAGACATCTAAGGCCTTACTCAAAAGTTGAACACCATATGAGATTGATTGTGATCCATGTCTCATGTTCAACATGATGTCTGTAACAAAGGGATAACTGATACCAACACATTATAACCAATTGTGGCTTGGAGCACTTGGAAATTGGTAGTTGCTAGATGGCAGCTCCTCTTATGTTGTTGGGGGTAGTGGTCTGTTGTTAAACGTCAACCACTGTCTATGTCAATCTATACTGAATCTTATGCAAGTTGGAGATTGTTGGATCTATATGCTCAAGAATCATTTTAGAATGATGTTTGCCAATAACATATAATCTTACAGGGTCACACATTAAGCAAGTTGGCACATATTTAATATATATTAGTAATACAATTATTAATAAATAATCAACTTTTGTATTTAATTAGAGAATAATTATTCTATTATGAAAATAATAATTAAAAGGAAATAAGCTAGTTATTATATCATATAGTATGATTTAATAAGTCATGTACAAGTTTTGGGACACCTTGGTTTCCATTCAACTTTCTAGTTACGTGAGTACATCTAGTTTGTGAAACTAGATTGTCATTTTGTCTTTTTCCCAAGGTTGACCAATTTTTTGGTAAAGAGATGGGAGGTTGCTTGTCAACCTTCCTCTTACACCACCCATGCCTTGTACGTGTCATCACTTTGCATTTAATGGAGGGATGGGTGTTAGATCTCATGTGTGAGTATATAAGAGAATGTCAGACCAAAAACTAAGTTAGTTTTTCTCTTCATCTCCTTGGAACCATTGTCTTTCTTCTCTTCCCCTCTTGCCTTTCTTTTGAAGCTAGTTGCAAGTATAAGTGGTGTAGAAGTGCTTCTCCTTTAATGCTTAATTGTGTAAAGCACTTCAAGGTTTAAGAAGTCACAAATACAAAAGGGAACTAGCATTCCTTTGTGTCTTACTCTTCTTGGTGGATACATTATAGAGAAACTTTATTCTTGAGTTTTTCCCATCTTCATCAACTCCCCAAAACCAAGTAGATCAAAGTCTTCAAAGGTTTTTTTCATAACATTCTATAGTTGTCAAATAATCTTTCTATATCATGTAATTGGATCCTCTTAGTGGTTTTTTAATGGTGTTAAAATAATAGTTATTTTAAAATTGTTTTCGTTTGCCGCTTAAAATTTTTGTATACAAAAAGATTGTTTTTAGCTTATCAAAACCCATCATGAAGATATATAGTCTAAACCCTAAACTTCTCCCAAGACCATGTAAGTGTTGTCGCCCATACAGTCACACACATACACACACACACAATCTCTCTTCGTAACTTTCCTCTTAATCATCAACTTCAAGTAAGCAAGTAGAAGTTGTATGGTTTTGTTCAGTTAGAAGTCTAGCAACTCTTGTTTTAACTTTGTATGGATCCAGCTTAAAGATTATATGCACTTGAGATTAGTCTCTAGTTATGATGTAGCATTTTCAAACACCATATGGTTGTGCATTGTTGAACTAATTGAATCTATGACTTTGGGGATTATAAAACTTTAAAATATTGATTTTTATTTTCTTTTCTATTTTGATCTATAAATTGTTTATGCATCTCCCCAATAGTCTTATCAAAGTCACTTTTATAACATTAAATCACATAGTTATTTTGGTTTTTGATTGTTCTTTAATGTGATTTTTTCATGTTCTTGGAAATAGTCAACAAATAAATTTAATTTTTTTTAACGTCTTGCTGATTTAAATGGTTTTACAATTAGCATATTATCAACATAATTGATTTTTACATGCATAAGTATCAGTTTATTATCAAAGTTATTTTATCAATAGGATTATTGTTTTGTATTTTCCTAGATTAGATCTATTTGTGTGTTTGGTTTTGTTCTTGGTTGTTCTTGTAATTATAAGTAGGGAATTTATGTTTTGGTTAATGGTTTTGTTCAAAAATGTTTGTAACTTAGTATAAGGCTTGCGTTTTTATTTTTCTTATATTTTATATTTTCAGTAAAATTGTAAGAAACTATTTTGACTAGCTAGGTGCTTAATAATATATCTTGAATATAATATGATAAGAGTAATTGTATTGCTTCCTACCTTTTGTTCCTACTCATATTCCTATCCATGTTAAATTATGACAAGTGTCATATTTACTAAAAGTAATAATATTTTAATACACATGTCATGATATCATATGAGTAGGAATATGGGTAGGAATAAAAGGTAGGAAAAAAACAATTTCTCCATATGATAAATAAATGATAGTTACGTTGATAAATGTTACAATGAAAAATCATAAAGTCTAGTTAACTCCCTTTATCTAAAGACTACATTTTAGGGAGATTCTCGAGATGATAATATTAAACCAAGAACTAAATGACTAGCTTCCCTCTCTATGTATAGGATAAGAAACCATCACCCTGATGGACTAGTGGATAAGGCTTAGGACTCTTTCTCTTCCTCCATAAAGAGGTTCCAAGTTCTAATCCCACTCCCTCCCTTTCCCCATAGGGAGTGTTAGGTTTCAATCAGGGGATGGTCACTGGCCACCTCTCTACCCCCGTAGGAGATTGACCCGGACCATCCTGCTGCCAGGTGTGCGTGGGCCCCGAGGTTGCTTCATCAGGGTCATCCAAAGGATGGGTCGGGTGGGGTCCTCGGTTACAAAAAAAATGTATAGGATAAGAAGGAAACTTCTTTTACAAATTCCTTCAAGGCCTAAGTAGTTTAGGCGGGCTGCACTAGCTTGCGACCCAAGTAGGATGCATGTCTGTTTCCTCTTTGGTGCATGGTTGACCTATTTAGGCTTCTCCCTTCTCCTCTTGAACAAACTGCAATGATAGTGTGGAGCGCCACTGCTCTCTGCACGGTCCTTGGGCAGTGAGCTATGTAGGTGTTGGAGTTTACAACAACACCCTTCGACGACGCATGGACAATATTTCGGAAGCAATTTTTTGAGAAAATTTTGATTTATTTTAATAGTACGGTTAAATTGAATTATCCTGCCTTTGTGAATTATTTATTAATGGCTCAAGAAATAGCTTCTTAGAATTAGGCTTGGACAACACAGTTTTTATTAATTATTATTATAAACTCTGTGTGATGTTTTGGTTGCCATGATTTAATTTATTTGTGAAACAAATAAAACTTTAAAATAAGTTTTGTTTAAAAGGTTTATTTTAAGCTTAATATAAAACTGTTTTAAAACTTTAAAATTGTTTTAAATCAAAAGTTATTTTACAAACATATTGTATACATGCAACTTGTGTTTCAACATCATTTTTGTAATTAAGAAGTAACAGAAATATTTTGGAACACCTTAAATTTAAAACATACCTATTCGTGTGTCAACGTAAGCAAGAAGTTCACTTGTTTCCAATTTACACAATTCAACATGTGTTTCTGTTCAGAACTAAACACAAAGAAAGTATGAGACTTAACATGCTAGATAGATAATTAATGACCATTGAATCCCTCTTAAAAAAACTAAAATTAGTTTCTTTGTTCTTAACTTTTTAATAGTTCTTGAACGATTATATATATATATATATATATATATATATATATATATATATATATATATATATATATATATATATATATATATATATATATATATATATATATATATATATATATATATATATATATATATATATATATATATATATATATATATATATATATATATATATATAGGGTAAAGTTCAATTGAGAACCTAAAAAAGCCTAGGAACCTAAGAACCCATTTTATGAACTTTTTTTCTACACAATATTTTTCAAAAAAAAAATATACCAAAATTTTTGTTATGATGCGTCTAGAAGATTTCAAAAAAAAATTCAAAAAAAAATCATTTTTTTAATTTTTTTTTCATATGAGTTTAGGGTTTAGAGTTTAGGGTATAGGGTTTAGGTTTAGGGTTTAGGTTTAGGGTTTAGGGTTTAGGGTTTACAAATCTCTTAGACGCTTTAAATAAAAAAATTGGATGCAAAAAAAAATCATTTATTATTATTTTTTTTTCATATGGGTTTAGGGTTTAGGGTTTAGGGTTTAAGTTTAGGGTTTATGGTTTAGGGTTTAAGGTTTAGAAATCTCTTAGACGCTTTAAATAAAAAAATTGGATGCAATTTTTTTTGAAAAATATTGTGTATAAAAAAAGTTCCTAGGTTCCTAGGGTTTTTTAGGTTCTCTCATGATCTCGACTCTATATAAGTACCGTGCGACTGTGCAACCTAATAATACCCATCGATTTCACAAGGGCACGATCGGAATGAAACCTACAAATCGGCCTCTGCCTCTCGGACCTCCTAATCGTCGTCTTCCTCAGCCGGTAGCACCACCGTCGAGGGTCAGCGGCTTTGCCGCCTCCTGTGGCCTTCATCAAATAGTGATGTGTTAAGCTTTGGGGTCGATTTCATATACGAGATCTGAAAATCCAGTCGCTCGTCGGCCTGCAAAAAAAAAAAATGAGCCTCGATTAAGGATTGAATCGCAAAGAAGAAGACGTGGGATTGATTCAACAGGCAAAATTTTTTGTTTCTTTACTGTAAAACCCATTCTTCTTTTTTTACTGTAAAAATCATTCTTCTTGTTTCATTCTCCAATAATGTTAAAAACCATTCTTCTTCTTTCATTATCTAAGAATGTTACTGTAAAGGCATTCTGCGTCATTTTATTGATTTGTGTTTTGTTAAGTTCATTCTCTGAGAATGGGTGTTTTTTTTATTGGTGTGTTTTTTGTAAGTCCATTATCTGAGAATGAGTGTTAATTTTTATTGGTTTGTGTTTTTGGTAAGTCCATTATCTGAGAATATGTGTTAGTTTTTTTATTGGTTTGTGTTTTGCTAAGCCTATTCTAGGAGAATATTACGTTTTTTTGTCACGAGTAAGTCCATTCTCTTAGAATGGTTCAAAAATTTGATGTATTTTCAAGAAATTCGAAGATACTGTAATTAATTTAAAAACCCACAAACTATTCTTTGACAAAAAAAAACGTACTATTCTCCTAGAATGGGCTTACAAAAACACAAACCAATAAAAAACTAACACCCATTTTCAGAGAATGGACTTTCCAAAAACACAAACCAATAAAAACTAACATCCATTCTCGGAGAATGAACTTACCAAAACACAAACCAATAAAACCTAACATCCATTCTCAGTGAATGTGATACTAAAAGCCCATGTGTATCCGCCTCTCAGTCGCTCGTCAATGTCTCTCTCGAACCCTCTGATTCTCTTTGACACTCGGTCAATTAACGCACACACACACACACACACCGGATCGGTGACCAGAGTCTCGTTCCCAATCAACAGCGTCCCCGACGACCACCATCTGTGTCGCCTCCGACAGCCGCAAACGGCGTCAAAAACCACCACCGCATCGTGTGCGTGATTGTAGCATGCGTATCGTATATTCAGTTGTTGAAGGGAATTGAGATTTTTACTCTTTTACCCTTAACCTGGGTTTTGCATTTAAAAACACGTGTATGTTTATGCTTTTAATTAAAAATGCGGAAATTATAACAGCCATTGATTTTATTGATCCAATGGTCCACATTGAGTCTTACATTAACACAATATTTAAGAATTTCATTTAATACTAACTCTAAATATATATATATATATATATATATATATATATATATATATATATATATATATATATAGAATCAGGATCAATTGAGGCCAAAGAAAAGATTGAGACCGCGAGGCCAGATCTGAACCATCTATTATCTTAGATCTACGGCTATTATTAATGGGGCATTTTGTAATTATTAAAACATTTAAAATAATTTAATTTGAATTAAATATTATATAAGGATATTAGAGTAATTTTGTATTATTCTAATTTTATCAACTCCTAAATTTTCTCCCTCTCTCTTTTTATCTCTCTTCCGTCTCTCTTCTTATTGCAGGAGACCAAAAAATCTCATCAAACCCTAATTATGGTTCATCGTCTTCTTGTCGTTTCTTTGATTGCATCTGTGTGCCGCCTCATCTTTCTCGATTCCCTTCTCGATCTATCAGTTACAAAATGATGAAGTCTTTTTGACGATCTACCGATGGTTATTAGGTGATGTTCACGGTCAATACTCCGATCTTCTTAGCTTTTTTGAGCACTATGGATTACCTCCTGAAGCCGACTACTTATTTCTTGGTGATTACGTTGACCTAGGTAAACAATATGCCTTCTTCTCGCCTACAAGATCAAGTACCCAGATTACTTTTACCTCCACTTACTTCTTGTCGTTCATCTATGTTCTCTATTTTATTTTTAGCATACTACCTCATTATTTTTTGCCGGCTGTCATAAATTCTTTTTAGCATTGGTTGATTACTTTTATCTCCACTTACTTTTGGGTATTTAGGATTCACATGTGGTATTATTCTTCGATTTTGAAGTTATTAAATCCTAACTGATTATGGTAGTTTTAGGGTTACGGTTACCAGGAGATATGGTAATTTATATGCCATGATTTTAATTTTAGTAGGAATTTTTGGATCATGTAATTTTACTCATTCTTTTTTCAAACTTACATAATCTTTTAACTTTTATTTATAATCATGTAAAAACTCATTCTTTTTTCAAACTTACACAGCCTGGTGACTTGGAGAAAGCACAACTCATTCAATGTCAACCGTGTTGACAATATGGTCATTCAAGCAATTTTTCTTCCGGATACTCTTGATAAAGATGTCAATTTGTTTTCCATGAGAGTCAGGTTTGTTCATTCCAATCTTTTTAGTCACCATAATCTGTTTTTTTATCCTTATGAAACACATTGGGGTTTAACCAATTCTTAATCATTGATGATTGGGTCGGTAATGTTTAGATTTTATACTCAATTTATCCATTAATAGTCTCAACAATATAAAGCTTCTGATCAATCACCGATGATTACGCATATTAGACATCACCCAACATTAACCAAAAGCGATTATTGCATGCACATGAATGGTGTTTTGTTTCATACTCAATCACGAATGATTAATGTTATTAGGGTTTAACCAAAAATCAAACAAAAATTGATGATTGACAGATTACGATTGTAATGTTTGGATTTCATACAAGGGCTAATTGCAAAAGATTGGAGTGATTCCAATTGTATGCATTGATGATTAAATGGAACATCAAAGAAATTGTATTGGCGATAATCATTATTATTATAACAAAGGCTACGTAAATTATTAGAACACTCGTTTATATTCATTTATGATTATAGCTATAATCATTTATGATTATAATTACGTAAATGATTAGAACATCAATTATAATCATTTATGATTATAACAATGACTGCATAAATAAACAGAACAATAGTTATAATCATTTTTTATTATAACTTTCAATAGATTTAATATGGTTATAATCATTTATGATTATAACTAAGGTTGCGTAGATGATTAGAACACCGATTATAACTTTTGTGCAACTTTAATATAGTCTGTAAATTATTTTTTTTAATATCATTGAATTCGATTTTGCAGGTGTGAATCCAAGAATAACAATGATCACGTGTGCCCACTATTTGTTTATGATTAAAATGCGTTGTATTTTTTGGCTACATTGTGATGTAATCATCGATGATTAAAAACGCATTGTGTTTTTTTCTCTACATTGTGTTGTAATAATTTACGATTAAAACTGTATTTTATTCTACAAATATTTGCATTCTTTATCTTTGCATTGTGTTATGTTCATTCGATATTTACAACTATATTCATAGATGATTACAATTGTGTTCAAAGTTTTTCACGTCTACAAATATATTAAAAACTAATTCAATATAAATATAAAACTACCTTGTGTTTTATAATCATTAATGATTGAAATCGTATAAATCAAATTATACAATGAAAAATATATTTTGACCGAAAATTGATAAATTACTATCTATTAATAAAATAAAAAATAAAAAATAAGTAAAAAAATTGACGTTATATAACATGATATTATTAAAAAATAAAAATTAATTTATTAGTTTTTTTGGTAACTAACAAACAGAATCCTAGATTTTAGGAAACTACATTTTTGATGTAATTTAATTGAAATACATAATTACTAATATGCCCTTATAATTTGATTGGTCCAGAACTGGCCTCGCGGTCTCAACCTTTTCGTTGGCATCGATTGATCCTCCCTCTATATATATATATATATATATATATATATATATATATATATATATATATATATATATATATATATATATATATATATATATATATATATATATATATATATATATATATATATATATATAAGTGAATATAATGTTATGTATATACGTTTACGTATTAAACTCCTGATACAACGTCGTATTATATATATAGAGTTATGATCGGTTATAATAGACACACTTAAACCACATGTTACACATCGTTCATCGAATAAACTCAAAGTGATTGCAAACAAAATATTAGGTAAGACAACAATATTAAACATCTGATCCCTGTCAAAAATTTTAAAGAATCGTAACCACACAAATTAAACTTGCATTACATATATACAAAATAGAATTTATTATAAACCAAAGTAAGCCATAACTATGTCCACTAATATAATATAACTTAGTGGATATTATTAGGTCATGAAAATTCATTTCGATCATTGTAGTTTAATGACAAATGCTTAGAGACAAAATTAAATAGAGAAAAAAAGAGATCAACCTAACTTTACGATGCAAACAATATTTAAGATAATAGAATTTATCTTTTGGGAATTAGTTAGGTTTGCTTAAATTATTAGATTAGATTACTTAAAATATTTTAAATATCCCAAATTGTGTAATATTTAAAATCATTTAAGATATTGAGTCAATAATGATATCAAAATTGATGAAATAGTGTTATCGCAACATTTTGGTCCGCATGTACAGACAAAAAACTATGTGAATGCTCGTGCGCCGGGCTAGTCCAAGGAAACGTGAGGGCATGGACAAAGGTAAAATTTTGGCCCTTCGAATTATAAGAGATTATTGTCAATTAATTAAAGTTTATATAAAAAATAGTAATTTTTTTCATAATTCCATCAAGTTTGATATAAAAGTAACAAAATACACAACTGTAATTGTAAGTTTTTTTAGATGGAATGTCATTTTAATAGAATAATATTATAAGTTTTATTTAAATGCAATATCATTTTAGTAGTACAATATTACCATTATCAATATTGTTCGCCAATTTTTCTTTGATTGCATAGATGGTCAAAACCTTTAACTTTTTCTTGACACATTTATGATCTCAATTAATTTGAACTTAAAAACAAAAACATAAACCAAATATAGAATATTAATTTATGTATTGCTATTGAACAAAATTATAAAATATATCATAGATTTACAATAAAACGTCATAATTTTTTAATGAAATTATTGAAACCATACAGCGGCAATCTCCAAAATTCCAAGGCTCGAATTCTCACAATTATAATGTTTTTAACTTTAAGATTTTAACAATCAATTGTTAACAAAGAGCATAAATCATTAATCCACACTTAACTTCGTTTAGAAAGATAAAAAGTATTTGAAACTTACAATCAACCGTAGTCGCAAAAGGCGTGGAGGCATGAAAATCGGATAATGAAGATAATTTTACATTTATTTGTGATTTAGAAACATATAATTACTTGTGATTGTGAGAAAGGAAATCATAGATTCCGGTAATTGGCATTCTAAATTTCAGATGATCGATCGTGAATGACTGAAGGTGAAGCAAGACGGTGTGGTACTGATGTTGTTTACGAACATTAATCTGGTTTCATTTTATCCTTGGAAATGAGTGAGCGTTGTGTGCCGTCTTCTCCAAAATCAATTTTGCCTCTAATCATGTTCTTTTTCCGTTTCCTTTTGTCGTTTCAAGATGAATTTTCCGATAAACATTTTTTCTTATAAGACTAAACTAGTCACGTACTAAAATGGGCACTAACCATTTGGAGGCCTTGAATCATCGTCCAAGTTAGCCCTTCCCCTCTCCCCTACCCTATTCAGCCAGCGTTACCCATGTGTTGCACGAGATAAAATTAGACAGTATAAATATAGACACATATGTTGTTTAAACTATGTGAATATCATTAACTATAACATAATAGTTTTTATACTAAATTAAATAGTTCACATTAATATTGTGAGTGTTTTTTAATAGTATGATATTAAAGACACCTATTACATAATGTAGTTGAAGATTATAGTAGTTATAATGATCCAATGTAATTCAACAAATATAATTAAAATTAATAAGGTTAACATAAACATTCATCGTGAACCACATGATTTCAATAGCCTCTATCCGATGATTACAGGTAAATAAAATTATATAGAATCTTATACTAAATTAATTCATACAAAATATTCATTAGATTATATTTTTAATCTGCCCATAATGTTTTTTCAAATATCAATCATTAAAGTAATGTAACGTAATTTAAAATAATATATAATTTTTAATTAAAGATAATTTTTGACTTCACGATATCTTTAACTATTATTGTGTTAATAATCGATTTATAAAATACTCACTTGCATATTTTTTCTTATTTAAAATATAGTCTTTAGATGTTATTTTTAAGTTATGGTTATGTGTGATTAAAACTATCTATAACATTTTATTAATTTATTTTTAACTATTGTTATAATAATTTATTTAAAACCATTATTTTCTTTAACTATTTTTTTGATATATAATTAACCTAAATATAAAACATAAGTAAAAAGAATAATATCATTTCAATGTTATAATTTTTTAACTTGTAATCGACTGTATTTAATTTGTTAACTTTGAATATGATCTTAAAAATTAAACCTATAAAACTTCAATAAACTAAAATATGTTCAATGACTATTGTTTTAAAATAACTATAAAATAATGATGAATATTCAAGTTAAATCGAAGTGTTAAATTAATTTAATAAACACCATAAGACAATACTGTCTTATACTTTTAAGTAATAGAAAATATCAAAACGAGTAGCATTAGGTTAATTAAGAATAAAAAAAATTATAAATAATAATATAAAAACACAAAATTGCAAAAATGATCACTATGTTTGTCACTTTTATGTGATTTTGGTCCAAAAAAGTTTGGTGGTGCACAATTGGTCTAATTTCAAATCTTTTTATGGTTTTGGTCCCTATCAATATAAAAATATGATTATACCCCTTATATTTGTTTTTCCATTGTTTTATTTTATTTTTGTATTTTGATTAATTAAAAATAAAATGACCCACCTACCTCTATCCTTTTCTTTCTCTCTCATCCGAATTGGGGCTGTAAAGCCTTCATCTTCTTCATCGCTCTTATCAGTTGCTATGAGTTGCTGGGACTGGAACCATCTTCACCAGCCTACTGATACTGCCGGCATTTGCCATCCCGTTGTTTGAACTATGAAAAGGTGATTCAGACCTCCTACCTGGGGAAATGCTTATTATTCTTTCACTTCCACTTCCCCTTTTATTACTACAAGACCCTAACCTCATCCGTGTGCCGGTGGTGGTGGTCTAATGCCTCATCGTTCCCAGTCTTCTCATAATCACCGTCGTCATTCTTCAAACTCGAGTCCAAATCGAAATCGAAGCTCCTTTTGGAACGAGATTACCTTCTTCTGCGCTTAGGGTTTTGAGACCCAGTGGAATTGCTCCTACTAAGCCTGCCACATTGTATAAATCGCATGGACTTTTTCTTTGCTACAACTAGAAGTTCTCGTCCTACCTCCTCCAGAACCCTAAGATTGACTGTCTACGGCGGTAAAACTAGGGTTTAGCGTACAGGGGTCGTCTTCATCTTTTTTGACTCGATGTTTGATGACGAAAATATCCTTCTTGCAAACCTGTTGATAATTCCTCATGTTTTGTGGTTGTTGAGGGTTCAATTTGATGTCAAATTGTAGGGAAGCATGATTAAGAGCGGCAGTGTTGGTTTTCTTGCAAAAACAAGCACCTATTGAGATGAGAGAGAAAGAGAGATCCGGAAGGAGAGAGAACCGAGGAATGAGGTGGGGATGGTTTTTTCTTTTTGATTTATTTTAATTAAAGGAATAACAAAATAATTTAAAGAAATTAAAAAGGAATTACTAAAGAGGTATATTTGTCATTTCAGGTCGGGTGTGGACCAAAACCACAAAAAATATTAATTATAGGAACCAAAATCACATAAAAGATCCAAAATTGGACCAATGGTGCATCAACAAACCTTTTTGGACCAAAACTACATAAAAATAACAAAAACAGAGACTAATTTTGCAATTTTGTCATATAAAAAATTACATTTAACTAAAAAATATATTAAATAAGAAAATTATTTCATCTTTCAACAATTTATTGATATTTTAAAAAACCACCATGATTGAAATTTAAAAAAATACAAGTTAAGTAATTTTAAATTTTAATTAACTACAAAATAGTTGAAAATAAAAATGAATCGAAAATTATACATATTAAACACATATAAAAAATAATAGCATAAAAAATTATATATATTAAACATTTATTAAACATAAGTAAATAAAGAGTACTAAGTAAATTATGAGTTTTATATTAATTTCTTAAAGTAAATAAAAAAAGTTCATATTAATATGGTGAAAAATAAATATTTATTTTCAACCACATTAAACTATTTTCTATTAGCCTTTTTATAAGACATAAATAGATAAATATACTTATCAACTACTTTTGGTATAATTTGATAATCGAATAAAAAGAGAGATATTGCTTGTAACTGAGCACTTCCACCCCTAAGTTTTAGCGAGATAAAAGCATGCATAACAGGAGCTTTTTCAAAAGTTTTTTCAACATAAAAAGCTCTTGAAAAATAAAAAAAACTATAGTGAGAACTTTTTCAATGCAAAACTTTCTACATTAGCGTGTTAATTAACAAGCTCTAAGCAAGAGCTTTTTTATTTAATATGTGAGACTTATAACTTTTTGACCAATTGCAACTAGCCACAATTACAAAGAACCTTTTAAAAGCAAAATGAAAAAGCTCTCCTATTGTTATATATTTTTATTTTGAGCTTTTACATTAAAAACACAAGTAAAAAACTCCACTATGCTTTAAGAGCACCTCTGATAGGAGCTTTTTGGGAGTTTTTTCAAAAGCATTTTCACCCAAAAAGCTCACAAATTTTGAAAAAGTTATAGGAGAATGTTTTAAGTTTACAAGCTTTTTCACATAGCTTGTTAATTAACAAGCTCTTGGCTTGAGCTTTTTCATATATTGATGGGTCTCATATGTTATTAACCATTGAGAAATCAACAATGTATATAAAAGGCTACAAAAAAGCTATTGAAAAACCTCTTCTATAATAAAGAAAATATAAGCTTTTAAATATAAGCTTTTTCATCAAAAAGCTAATATAAAAAGCCTTCCTATTGTGGATGCTCTAAAGTTTACTTTTTTTTATCTGAATATGATGGGACAGGTTTTACATTCGGCTCATTTTTGTAGGATTGTGGCCTATTATACGTGCTATTATTACACGTTCGTCATCCATGACATATAAAGGACATGATGATTTCATGTCATGGTCATTTTCATTCAGTTTATCAAAGGTTATTCGGTATTTCTAGCTTAGTGATAACAAATCAGCTAATTATGATATGTGACTTGTTTGAAAGAATTTTGCAGAACCAGTCATTTTCAAATTTAAACTTTATTTGAAATAATAGTTGCATAAACAATATAAAAAACAAATATACTAATAAATAATATTCGATTTACAAACCATATTAAGTATATATTAAAAATATACAAATAAAAATACAGTATTTTGAAATTAAAAAATAAATACATGCGTATATATATATATATATATATATATATATATATATATATATATATATATATATATATATATATATATATATATATATATATATATATATATATATATATATATATATATATATATATATATATGTTCAAATGAGAACCACTAAAAGGTTAAGAACCGTGAGAACCGATATTCACACATTAAGAATTATATATTTTTTTGATTTTTTTTGTTTTTTCACACTTGTTTATTATGTGAAAATACATCAAACTTAATAAATTTCCTTATTTTTTAATACGTTTTACAATATTCACAATATAATAAAATTTGTTGATATTAAACTGTGAATACTATAACGTAAATTTTTTATTAAACTGTGAATTAGTGGTCCTCACGGTTCTCAACCTTTTAGTGGTTCTCATTTGAACCTTTCCCTATATATATATATATATATATATATATATATATATATATATATATATATATATATATATATATATATATATATATATATATATATATATATATATATATATATATATATATAATGTCTGTGTATGTATGTATGTATGTATGTATGTATGTATGTATGTATGTATGTATGGGTATATATATATATATATATATATATATATATATATATATATATATATATATATATATATATATATATGTGTGTGTGTGTTCAAATGAAAACCACAAAAATGTTAGAAATCGTTAAAACTAATCATTCAGAGTTAAGTAATCATTTTTTATTTTTTATTTTTATACTTTTTACTATCATAAAATATATTAAATGTAATTAATTTTTTATTTTTAAAACATTTTTCTAGCATTGTCATTTAAATGAAAATTCATGCATGTTAAACTGTGAATTTTGTATCATAACTTTTTTTTGTTTTTAAAAATACATCAATATAGCTTTTGTTAAAAAAATTATATGTTTGGTATCCTTTTTTGATAATTAACAAGTGTTAAAGAAAAAAAATATACCGCCTAATTAATTTTGTGAATTAGTGATTCTCACGGTTTTAACCTCTTTGTGGTTCTTATGTAATGCATTATAATATACATATATATATATATATATATATATATATATATATATATATATATATATATATATATATATATATATATATATATATATATATATATTGTGACAATTGTAAATTTTGGTCAACAAAAGTCAACTGTAGTCGAACGAAACGTACGTTAATCTATATATTGAAAAGTTATTTTCCATAACTTTTGCGATGAATTATTAATATTATAGTATTACGTATGCTAAATCAACAATTAACGATTAAAAATCGAAAATACGGACAACAAACTACTGTAACGCAAAAATTCGATAATCGTACAATTATTATTTTGGGAATAATAATATTCATAAAACGATCTACTCGTAAATACGAACCTGTGGATATATAGAACGTCGAAAACGGAGTTCGTATGTGGAAGTTACAACCATTAAATCGCTGTGAACGGATAAATGTACACAGGGTTTGGACTCAAAATACAAAATGTGGTGCCTTAAACATCAAATATGAAATAACAATTCATATGATAAGTAACGTAATAATATCTAGTATTTAATTTCAAAGCTAAAAACAATTTCCGGTAAAACGTCAAAAATCGCGAAATCGGAAGTATACTGCGCTTAAACGCGTATTCCGACACCCAACGAGTTATAATTCAATCAAAATAAATGTTTGACAATGTTTTTATACAAAATAATTATTTAGAACTTCGTTTCGCCAAAAACGCACAAAATTTCACTAAAACGTCTTACTATTTTATAAAAATCACTTATTTTTATAAAGTATGTTGCTATTTTATAAAAACCACCTCACCCCAGCCCCCCCCTACCCCCCATCGGCTGAATCATGGCCATTCCAACACAATCTTCATGGTGACTATTCCATATCTAGGCTAGGATTGGTGCTAGGAATAAATAAATACATAAAATCAAACTAGATGCATTAAACAAATACAACTCTTTTACACTCCCATTTGAAAACAACTAACACCCACACTCTCCCATAAAATCAAACTAGATGCCCGAAGACAAAGAACGTTGGAAGAAATGGAAGAGTCCTAGCTATGAGACGCGCGGAAGCGGTAGAGGATCCTACCGTGGTTACCGGTACGTTCCTTGTCAATAATTCATATGCTTGTATACTCTTCGATAGCGGTGCGGAGAGGAGTTTCGTAAGCCACAAGTTTAAATACTTACTGAAACAAAAACCTCAACCACTCAATGAAACATTTACAGTAGAAATGGCTAATGGCAAAACAGAAAGCACAAACGACATATACATAGGCTGTACACTTACCCTGGACGATCACCCCTTTCAAATCGATTTAATGCCTGTTAAAATAGGAAGCTTTGACGTGATTGTTGGTATGGATTGGCTAATCCCCCATCATGCCGACATCATGTGTTACGAACGAGGAATACGACTTCATCTGCCGGATGACAAGACCCTTGTTGTCTACGGTGATAAACCCAGTACCAGCCTCCGAATCGTGTCTTGCATCAAAGCCCGAAAATACCTACAGAAAAGATACCATGCCTTCCTAGCTCACGTTGTTGACAAGAAGAAAGAAGTAAAGAGCATCAAAGAGATCCCCGAAGTCTGCGACTTTCCCGACGTATTCCCAGAAGACCTTCCAGGAGTACCACCCGCACGACAAGTCGAGTTCAGAATCGATTTGATTCCAGGAGCCACCCCGGTAGCAAAAGCGCCATACCGATTAGCCCCGGCAGAAATGCAAGAATTATCCAGCCAACTAAACGAACTGCTAAGTAAAGGGTTCATCAGGCCGAGCTTCTCACCTTGGGGAGCGCCGGTCTTGTTCGTGAAGAAGAAGGATGGATCATTCCGTATGTGCATCGACTATCGGGAGTTGAACAAGCTTACCATCAAGAACCGATACCCGCTACCCTGAATTGACGACATGTTCGATCAACTCCAAGGATCGAGTTATTTCTCAAAAATCGATCTAAGGTCAGGATATCACCAACTCAAGGTTCAAGAAGAAGATGTTCCTAAAACGGCATTCAGAACTCGCTACGGCCATTATGAATTCGTCGTGATGCCCTTCGGATTGACTAATGCGCCCGCAGTGTTTTATGGATCTAATGAACCGCGTATGCCGACCTTACCTAGATAAGTTCGCGATAGTGTTCATCGATGACATACTTATTTATTCAAGAAGTAAGGAGGAACATAGTCAACACTTACGACAAGTTTTGGAGACATTAAGAGTAGAGAAGTTGTATGCGAAATTTTCGAAATGCGAATTTTGGCTTCGAAAAGTGGACTTTCTAGGCCACGTAGTCAGCAAAGAAGGGATACATGTGGACCCCTCCAAAATCAAAGCCATCGAAAACTGGGAAGCACCAAGAACTCCGACAGAAATCCGGCAGTTTTTGGGCCTTGCTGGCTATTACCGAAGATTCATACAGAATTTCTCCAAAATTGCGAAGCCACTTACTGCCCTGACACAGAAGGGTGTGACATTCAAGTGGGGAGATAAACAAGACGCCGCCTTCCAGACCTTAAAGAAAGCTTTGTGCAGCGCTCCTATTCTTTCCCTTCCAGAAGGAACAGAAGACTTTGTGGTCTATTGCGATGCATCGAACCAGGGTCTGGGCTGTGTACTCATGCAGAGAGGAAAAGTCATTGCCTACGCTTCAAGACAACTTAAAACTCATGAGGTCAACTACACTACACATGACCTCGAGTTGGGAGCAGTAGTGTTCGCATTGAAGATCTGGAGACACTACCTGTACGGCACAGAATGTACGGTATTCACTGACCATAAGAGTCTCCAGCATATCCTCAACCAAAAAGAACTCAATATGAGACAACGACGATGGGTAGAACTACTAAGTGATTATGAATGCGAAATTCGTTATCACCCAGGAAAGGCCAACGTGGTGGCAGATGCCCTTAGTCGGAAAGAGTACTCGGGCCGCCGAGTAAAGTCTCTGTCGATAACGATCCATTCCCATTTGTCCACTCAGATCAGGGAGGCGCAATTAGAAGCCTTAAAACCTGAGAATGTCGCGAATGAAGCCTTGCGATGGATGGATAAAAACCTCGAAGTTAAGGAAGACGGAGCTCGTTACCTCATGAACCGAATTTGGACCCCGAGGTTCGGCGGATACAGAGACATTGTCATGAATGAGGCTCACAAGACTAGATACTCTATTCACCCTGGGTCCGACAAGATGTACCTAGACCTCAAGAAACTGTATTGGTGGCCAAACATGAAGGCAGAAATTGCTACTTACGTGGGCAAGTGCCTGACTTGCGCCAAGGTTAAAGTAGAATATCAAAAGCCCTCGGGTCTGCTACAATAACCAGAAATACCCGAGTGGAAGTGGGAGCGGATAACCATGGACTTCATAAGCAAATTACCAAAGACAACTGGTGGGTTAGACACCATTTGGGTAATCGTCGATAGGTTAACCAAATCCGCTCACTTCCTGCCAATCAAAGAGACTGACAAGATGGAGAAACTTACCAGGACGTACATCAAGGAAATAGTACGATTGCATGGTGCGCCAATTTCGATCATGTCAGATAGAGATAGTCGATTCACTTCACGATTTTGGCAATCATTGCAAAAAGCCTTGGGAACCAGACTCGACATGAGTACAGCGTACCATCCACAGACGGACGGGCAAAGTGAAAGGACCATTCAAACGCTGGAAGACATGTTGAGAGCTTGTGTGATAGACTTCGGCAAAGCATGGGACACCCACTTACCGCTCATTGAGTTTTCATACAACAACAGCTACCACACTAGTATCAAAGTTGCCCTATTTGAAGCTTTATATGGGCACAAGTGCAGATCCCCTCTGTGCTGGGCTGAAGTGGGTGATACTCAACTAGCCAGAGGGCAAGTACCTAACAGCACTCTCACCGGTCCAGAGATCATACGAGAGACAACGGAGAAAATCGTTCAGATCCGTGAACGATTGAAAGCATCTCGTGACCGACAAAAGAGCTATGCAGATAAGCGACGCAAACCTTTGGAATTCCAGGTTGGTGACCGAGTGTTGTTGAAGGTCTCGCCATGGAAAGGAATGATACGCTTTGGAAAGCGTGGGAAGCTGAACCCCAGATACATTTGGCCCTTCGAGATCCTTGCTAGGATCGGCCCAGTAGCCTACAAACTTCAACTACACAGGAGCTCAGCAATGTCCATCCCACCTTTCACGTATCCAACTTAAAGAAATGCATGTCCGATGAGACTCTTGTCATTTCACTCGACGAGATCGAGGTGAACGAGAACCTCCATTTCGTGGAAGAACCCGTAGAGATCATGGACAGAGAGATCAAGAGAACGAAACAGAGCCGCATACCGATAGTTAAGGTCCGTTGGAATGCCAAGCGTGGACCTGAATTTACTTGGGAGCGTGAAGACCGGATGAAGCAGAAGTACCACATCTCTTCCCAAACCCTTGAGGATCCACTCAAGAGTTAAATTTCGGGACGAAATTCTCTCTAACGGGTAGATGGTGTGACAATTGTAAATTTTGGTCAACAAAAGTCAACTGTAGTCGAACGAAACGTACGTTAATCTATATATTGAAAAGTTATTTTCCATAACTTTTGCGATGAATTATTAATATTATAGTATTACGTATGCTAAATCAAACAATTAACGATTAAAAATCGAAAATACAGACAGCAAACTACTGTAGCGCAAAAATTCGATAATCGTACAATTATTATTTTGGGAATAATAATATTCATAAAACGATCTACTCGTAAATACGAACCTGTGGATATATAGAACGTCAAAAACGGAGTTCGTATGTGGAAGTTACAACCATTAAATCGCTGTGAACGGATAAATGTACACAGGGTTTGGACTCAAAATACAAAATGTGGTGCCTTAAACATCAAATATGAAATAACAATTCATATGATAAGTAACGTAATAATATCTAGTATTTAATTTCAAAGCTAAAAACAATTTCCGGTAAAACGTCAAAAATCGCGAAATCGGAAGTATACTGCGCGTAAACGCGTATTCCGACACCCAACGAGTTATAATTCAATCAAAATAAATGTGTGACAATGTTTTTATACAAAATAATTATTTAGAACTTCGTTTCGCCAAAAACGCACAAAATTTCACTAAAACGTCTTACTATTTTATAAAAATCACTTATTTTTATAAAGTATGTTGCTATTTTATAAAAACCACCTCACCCCACCCCCCCCCTACCCCCCATCGGCTGAATCATGGCCATTCCAACACAATCTTCATGGTGACTATTCCATATCTAGGCTAGGATTGGTGCTAGGAATAAATAAATACATAAAATCAAACTAGATGCATTAAACAAATACAACTCTTTTACACTCCCATTTGAAAACAACTAACACCCACACTCTCCCTCATCCTCTCCTGCTCTCGGCTCAAACCACCAACATCATCATCATCTTCAAGCTTCATTTCCAAGTCCATTTCACAAGTCCAAGTGGTAAGCTTCATCCATCTTTTGATTCTAAACAACATAACACAAGTTTTACACCTTTTACACATACTAACATCCATCAAAATCTATTGGATAATAGCTTGGTCCAAAGGTCTTTGAGCTCAAATCTTCATCATCTTCAATGATCTTGAAAGCCTTCTTGGTAAGTTATGATCATCTAGTGATTTAAGTTCTAAATACCTTCGTTTACTCTTTTACACACACATACTCACAAAAATCTATTGGATAATAGCTTTGTCCAAGAGTCCTCCGGGTCCTAGAACCAAATCCTTCAATCTTCTACCAAGAAACCTTAAGATCAACCACTCAAGGTGAGTTCATACCCCTCATTTTCATCTTTTCAAGCCTTTTTGGGGGAGAATACAAGTTCTTTTACTATAAATGTTGTTTTATTCAAGTTTATATGTGTTTAAATGTTATATATGTTAATTTACACAAGTATATAAAGTTAATATTTGTGTAAAAATGCTTTTGACATGAAATATGGATAACTCTTTGAAGGATGTTCATGATGATATATAATGTTAAGTGTAAAAGTCTCTAAATTATAAATAAAGTGTGTAAAATGTTAGTTCTTGGACAAAAATGTTATAAATATGAACTTGGCATAAAATATGAATAGATCCGTGTATTATGAACACTTTGACATATTAAGTTGTGTAAAAATTTCAAAACTACAAATAAAGTGTACAAAAATACTAGATGTAACACCCCTTTTCTCAAACCATATTTAAAATACAAATACAGTTTTCAAACCTAATTTACAACTCGTGACTATAAAATAGCCACTTAAATTTTTTTTATTTTATTTTACAAACTTAGAACTTGAGGGGTATTACAGACTCAATACAGATAACCATAATTTAAACTTACAGTGTACAATAACGGTCCCAACTGCAACTCTCGCTCCCTTCACCTAAGTACATAGCATTTCAAAAACATAGTATACGTGAGACATAAAGTCTCGTGAGTAATATGGGTTTAGACCCAAAACTTTTCTATTCAAAACTTGAAATATCAAAAGTACATTGCTAAAAACTGATTTATTTCATAAATCTCAAAATAACTTTTTCTTCTTTACTTTCAAACTTTAAAAAGACTTTCTTTCTTAAAGCTGCTTTTCTTTCTCATTTCTCGTGACCAACTGAAACTTATGAATTAAGCTAATTAATTCATTCAACTAGCTCCCCTCGCGGAACAGAACAGATCTGCCCACTCGGTTTGCTCATTCTGTCTCCCCTTTGTGACTTGGAACAAATTCAAGCACAAGGGTATACTTAAGCTAGACAACTACTTCGCGACGGGAGGTACCATCCCAGTAGTGTCTTCTGATCCCCCGATTATGTGGGTGATCCTAGTCCGGACAACTGGCTCATACTTCTTTCTTTCTTTAATTCTTACTTCATTTCATCTCAAATTGGTCAAAATGGGACACAATTTGTAAATAATTCTTACTCAAACATTTTTATAACTCTTTGCTAAAAATACTTTCAAAACTGCTTTTGACATCTTAGTTCCTATAAGGAACTTCTTTCAAAATACTTTGCAAACAATACTTTAAAAATCTGCTTTTAACACTAAGCCCTTGTATAGAGCTTCATTAAATACTATTTTCCAAACTTTAGTATTTATAAACATTTGGAAATCATACCTTCCTGAAAATAATATTTTGCTATGTACTATAAAAATCCTCATAAAACTCACCTTGATTTTTACTACGCTTCTCGTACAGCTTTTCCCTTCCCGTGCTCAACAACGTTTGAAGCACCACCTATACAAATTGTATATATAAATACTCAATATAATTAACTCTATAATGCTAAGGTCTTATATAACATAGCTCTAGGTTATAATAAATGTATAACCATTTATAAACTCATTTTACGGTTTTTCTCCGAAATACGCGTATCTCGCTACAGTACCCCCGAGGGGTCGTATTTCAGTTCCGATTCTTTTCCATGAAATCTTAAGCCATATTAGACTTGTGTTTCAAATTTGAAGTTCATTGGACAAGTCTAGCTCAAATTCCAAAATTAAGTTTTGAAGTGAATAGTACTTTTCGCCACTGCCGCTACAGTGACTTTTCCGCAATGTCGAATTACGGATTTGACCATTCCCGACATGTTCTTATACCATTTTAGGGTTATGGCTAAAATTTCAGGTCAATCGGACATGTCTAGCTATGGTTTCTAGCGTTTGGAATATTTGAGATTTTTAACAAATTTGGTCCCTGCCTGGCCCTGACTGAAGGCGCACTGCGCCAGGTGTGGGGCGCACTGCGCCTGGGCGCACCCCGCCCTGGTCCTGGGCGCACTGCGCCTGGCGCCTGGGCAGGCTCCTGATCAGTCGCGATTTGGCACTGTAGCATGCAGTTTTAAGGCTTTAAGCTCTTATTCCAGGTCTTAATCACCTGGGGTTTGTTCTAGGACTAAAACCCTTGACTAATAACACATTTTAAGCCATTAAAAACACTTCAATAACTCAATTGCAGAGATTAAAGTTCTTGGCTAAACTTGAAAATTCTCAAGAATAGCATTCTACTTTCATGTTTTTAAGTTAAGTTCTTAACTAATAGCTTATTGGAAGCATTAGCTACTTAACCCACATGATTTATAACTGCAATTTCAGTTTCAATTCCATCCAAAAACCCAAATGAAGAACACACCCAAGAACTAGGTTAAAGAAGATAGAATCTTACCTCTCACTACTAGAAAAAAGGCCTTTAATGACACGCATTGCGTGTCATTAAAGGGTACAGATGACACACAAATGTATGTCAAGGAAGCCCCTGTCATAAATGACAGATGACACACATTTGTGTGTCGTAAATTTACGACATACATTAATGACAAACCTTTATGACTTACAATGTAAGTCATAAATTTTTTTTAAACAATTAATCTATATATATATATATATATATATATATATATATATATATATATATTAGATTTACAAGTATTAATTAAATCATATTAAATTTAATGTCTCATAATATGAAATCAAATAGTATTAATACAAATGTTATCCATTACCACATTATCACAATGTCATATGTCATACAAAATAATAAACATTTTAAATTGACTTCTAGCTTTTACAAGCATATCAATCCTACTTCTCGCATGTTTTTCAACTTGATCCTCAGCCCAAATTAAAGGTTTCACCTACCAAAAAATCCAAATGAAAAGTCTCAAATCATGAGGTTAATTGATAGTATAAATAAATAAAATTAAAGATAACCAGAGTATGAGATTGAGTCTATATGTCATGAGATCAAATGATCCATCAGGAGGAATGAATGATATTGTACGATCACCTTCAAAACAGGCTAGACATACACATCTATAACTATAAAAACAACAGTTAAGTAACCATGATATTGTTTTACTAACAAAAAGAGCATTGAAATTGGAAGGCTTACTGATGCTATCTTCCAAATCAATGGATTTCCCTTTTGATGCATGGCTTTGAGCATCAATTATAACTCTATAACTAAGCCGTAGCCTGGAACTAAAAACTGATCTTTTTGTATGTAACCTGGGAACAAAACAACAAATCTAAGGTCTTAAAATCCATAAAATAATTACATAAGCAACAAATCAATGAGCATGCCTCATTCTGGAGCAACATCGCTCATCAAAGTTGTTTCAGAGCTAGAGCTATAGTTAGTGGCATTGTTGATGTCAAGAGAACTACAAGGATCAAGCTGGCAGAATAGAAGAATAACACAATATATTAGAAGCAGAATAATGAAAAATAAAACACTATCTGAAAGGTGGAAAAAACCGAAAAATGCAGAGCAGCTAGCTTCATATGATTTTTAACATAAATCTAGACTGAAAACAATCTGAAACATTAAGATATGGATACACATAGGACATGTTATTTCATAAAAATAAGAACGAATATACCTAGATCATGTGTGACTGCATATATTTGGTCTTCAAATCCAAAAATCCGAATAACCCAGATCTGACATTCAAATCCTAAACCAACATCTGAACGTCAAACCAAAATGGAGAGAATACGAGTTTATAGGGAGAGCAAGGGAGAGAGTTTACCTTGGGAGGAGAAAAGGGTACCAATGAAACCATGAGAAGTGAGAATGGTGAGGGAGACCAGTCCCTGAAAACGATACCAATGAAACCCTAGCTTCCAAATGTCAATCGCATATACAAGGAGAACGTGATATCAAGTTCTGCATCAACTGATCTGAACATGTTGTCTAAATGAATTCAAAATATGAAAAAAGTAAAGCAAACACCTTACCAGCTTTGCAATCAGAAAGCAACGTCGATTGGCAAGGGAGGCGGGTGGTAGGGCGACGATTGGAAGGGACGATGAGTGTGAAGTGAGGCAGCGAGTGTGAAGGGGCAGGAGCAGTGAATCCGGTGGCAGTTTCCCGATGATTGGATATGGGAATCGACATATCGCAATTCCGATTTCAGGCGGGATGGGAAAGTAAATGCTTGGATGGCTACAAATGGATTACCGTCTGGTGCGACCCAAGATTGAAGCTTTTTCATCCTCCAAAATCGAAGTGATGTTGTAAACATTGGTTCATCCTCCAACAACAAAGATTTTTCCCGTCTGGAGCGACCCAAGATCGAAGGCGATAAGTCCTCCACAGTGGGTGGAGTAGCTTCCGGAGGTAGGTTAGGATGCCGAAGGGCCATAGCGGTGAGCTGATAGGGTTCCAAAGCCGGCAAAAGATGGCCGGCGGCAACAGTAAGGGGAGAAATCGGCGGAGAAACTGCTTCAAACGTTTGAGAATGTCGAGAGAGAAAAGGGGTAGAGAAAGAAAGTAAAACCCTAGAAAGACCCTGGAAATAATTAATAGGATATAAAGATGACACGCTTTTTTTATAAAATGACACTAAAGTGCCTCCCGTGTTTTTTTTTTTTTTTTTTTTTGATTATGACAATAAAAGATGACATACATGTTTGTATGTCGTAATCCTTATAAAATATGACACAGATTTATGACATACAATTATTTA
Source organism: Cichorium intybus (assembly GCA_023525715.1). Classification (NCBI taxonomy): domain Eukaryota; kingdom Viridiplantae; phylum Streptophyta; class Magnoliopsida; order Asterales; family Asteraceae; genus Cichorium; species Cichorium intybus. Next base: position 138,901,293 of record CM042009.1, read on the forward strand.
TGTCATAAATTCATCAGATTTTAAGAAATATGACACTTTTTTAATGACATACGTTTTTGCGTGTCATAAACTTAGTGTGTGTCATAGTTCGTATGTCATTAAAAGCTATTTTTCTAGTAGTGTCTTTTAACTATGGAATCACTAATTCCAAAGTTAGTTCTTGATTCCTTGGAAATTCCTTTGATCTCTTCTTCCTCTCTAGCTCTTTCTTGCTGTCTCTCGTGCTCTCTGGAATCCTCTGGAGAATTGTTCTTAATCCTTCAATAATGGGTATAATAACTACTAAATAATATATATATCTTATTTATAAATAAACTTTACATTTAGGTCCTTTGGTTACTAACTTCTCTTCAAAAATGGTCCAAAGGTAATAACTTTATCATTAACTTCCAACTTAGCATTTTCTTAACATTTTTGGTCATTTTCATGTCAAATGACCAATTTGCCCTTTTTGGTCAAATTTCACTATTCATGCGGCAAAACTTCAAATTTCTCATGAACTTTTATTTCTCATTTTATTAATACATATTATTACACATAATAGTCGTACAACGTGACAAATGACCGTTTTACCCTTTTTGACTTTTTCGCGGGTTCTTACAGTCACCCCTCCTTAAGCGGATTCCGTCCTCGGAATCTTTTCGTAATCTGTGAAATTTGGATATCTTCTCTTCATTTCTGCTAACGTCTCCCAAGTTAGGTTTGACCCTAATGGATGCTTCCACTTGACTAGAACAAGGTCAATCTCTTTATTCCTTAGCTTTTTAGTCTGCATTTCTAGGATGGCTTCGGGTTCCTCAATCAGTTTGCTAGGAGTTTCCACCCTTAGGTCAGTATACGGTATTACTAACTCTTCTTTACCAAAGTACTTTTTCAAGTAGCATACATGAAAGGTATCATGTATTCCACTGAGTTCGGGTGGTAATTCTATCTTGAATGCTTGTAACCCAACTCTCTTCAGGATTCTAAAAGGTCCAATGTACCTTGGACTCAACTTTCCTCTTTTGCCAAATCTAACCACTCCTTTCCATGGCGACACTTTAATCATCACCAAATCTCCTTCTTGTAAGTCATACGGTCTCTTCTTTAAATTCGAGTAGCTCTTTTGCCGATCTTGTGCTGCTTTCATGTTGGCTTGAATTACTCCAATCTTTTCATTAGTTACTCTAACAATCTCTGGTCCCGTAAGCTTAGTCTCACCCGCTTCCAACCAGCATAAAGGAGTTCTACATTTTCTACCATACAATGCCTCAAAGGGTGGCATTTTAATGCTGGAATGGTAGCTGTTGTTGTATGCAAACTCCACTAATGGCAGGTGTTCATCCCAACTACCTCCAAATTCCATCACGCATGATCGTAGCATGTCTTCTAATGTCTGGATCGTTCGTTCACTCTGACCATCTGTTTGTGGATGATACGCTGTACTTAGCTGAATTCTTGGCCCTATTTTATCTTGTAAAGCTCTCCAAAAGTTAGAGGTAAATCTGGGGTCTCTGTCTGACACGATAGACAACGGTGCACCATATATTCTTAACACTTCATCTGAATACAACTGGGCTAACTGCTCCAATGGAGTAGTTTCTTTTATGGCTAGAAATAGTGCACTCTTGGTCAACCGCTCCACTATGACCCATATACTATCATGACCTCTTCTCGTCCTCGGTAATCCGACAACCAAGTCCATGGTTACATCTTCCCACTTTCCGGCTGGAATATGCAATGACTGAGCATCCCCATGCGGGACCTGATGTTCCGCCTTGACTTGTGCACAAATAACACACTTGGAGATGTAATTAGCTATTCTCTTCTTCATTCCAGGCCACCAATACTGTCTTTTCAAATCTTGATAAGTCTTGGTACTCCCAGGATGAATGGAATACTTTGACTTATGCGACTCGTCTAGAATTAGTTTCCTCAAACCTCCTGCTTTCGGTACCCAAATGCGGTTTCTGAAGGTCTTCAAGCCTTGACTATTGGTCTCAAACTGGGTTTCTTTTCCTAGCTTTTCATCTTTTAAGTCTCCACTTTCTTCAACTTTTTGCTGAGCTGCTTTAATCTGCTCTATAATGCTGGACACTAGTTCTATTCGCATTGATCTTGCCTTGATTCTTTTCTCAGGAACTTTTCTACTTAATGCATCTGCTACAACATTTGCTTTACCCGGATGGTATATGATGTCGCAATCATAGTCACTGATCAGCTCTAGCCATCTGCTCTGTCTCATGTTCAACTCTTTTTGAGTGAACACATACTGCAAACTCTTGTGATCGGTGAATAGCTTGCACTTTGTACCATACAAGTAATGTCTCCAAATCTTCAAGGCAAATACGATCGCTGCAAGCTCTAAATCATGAGTTGTGTACTTTTTCTCTGGATCTTTCAACTGTCTGGAAGCGTATGCTATGACCTTCCCTCTTTGCATTAACACACAGCCAAGCCCCCGATGAGAGGCATCGCTGTACACTTCAAAGTCTTCTGTCCCATCTGGCAATGTAAGGATAGGCGCGTTACACAACTTTTCTTTTAAGGTAGCGAAAGCTCTTTCTTGTTCTTCTTGCCAACTAAATTTTTCTTCCTTCCGAGTTAGTCGTGTAAGTGGCACTGCTATACGGGAGAAATCTTGAATAAATCTCCTGTAGTACCCGGCAAGACCGAGAAAACTTCTAACTTCTGTTGGCGTCTTAGGTGGCTCCCATTTCATTACCGCTTCAACTTTCGCTGGATCAACTTTTATACCTTGGATAGAAACAACATGTCCAAGGAACTGCACTTCTCTCATCCAAAACTCGCACTTGGAGAACTTTGCATATAGCTGTTCTCGCTTCAACGTCTCGAGTACTAACCGCAGATGACTCGCATGCTCTTCTTTATTCTTCGAGTAGATTAGAATGTCATCTATGAACACTATCACAAACCGATCTAGAAATGGTTTACAGACCCGATTCATCAAGTCCATAAAGATCGCTGGTGCATTCGTAAGACCAAATGGCATTACTAAGAACTCATAATGCCCGTATCGTGTACGGAACGCCGTCTTCTCTACATCACTTTCTTTTACCCTGACTTGATGATACCCAGATCTCAAATCAATTTTTGAGAAATAATCTGCTCCTTGCAACTGGTCAAACAAATCGTCTATTCTGGGCAACGGGTAACGGTTCTTAATAGTAATCTTGTTCAATTCTCTGTAATCAATGCACATCCGCATTGATCCATCCTTCTTCTTCACAAACAGAACTGGAGCACCCCACGGAGAAGAACTAGGCCTGATGAAGCCTTTATCTAATAACTCCTGCAACTGGGACATTAATTCCCTCATCTCTGTTGGTGCTAGCCGGTACGGTGCTCGTGCTATTGGGGAAGCTCCTGGAACAAGATCTATCCGGAATTCAACCTGCCTTTCTGGTGGCAAGCCTGGTAATTCATCCTGGAAAACTTCTGGAAACTCTTTTACCACTTCTATGTCTTTGTACGTCTGTTTCACTTTATCTTCAGTCATCACATAGGCCAGGAAAGATACACACCCTTTCCTGATACATCTTCGAGCCTTAGCCACACTAATGATACTTGGCACGTGCGTTCTTCTCTCCCCATATACGTACACTTTTGCTCCTAGGGTTTTAACGGATACCCTCTTCTGACCACAAGCTATCTTTGCATCATTTGCACCAAGCCAATCCATCCCAATTTTTACATCAAAGGACTTAATTCCAATAGGAAGGAGACTAAGTCGGAACTTCTTGCCGTTGATGTCAAGTTCGCAATCCCGATACATATGCTGAACTTCCACAAATTTTCCCGTCCGCCACTTCTACCTCAAAAACTAGATCTAACAATTCTAATGGGACTTTTAATCTAGCTCCAAACTCATGGGACATAAAAGAATATGTAGACCCAGAATCAAACAGGACATATGCAGGTGTCGAGTTGATTAGTAGTATACCTGAGACCACATCGTGAGTCTCCTTCGCTTCCTCCCTGGTGATCTGAAAAGCTCGAGTCTTCACTTTCTAAGGTTCTGTCTTCTTCTGAGCTGTTGACACCACAGTTTCTCCTCCCTTGTTTGGGCAGTTGAAACTATAGTGCCCCATCTGATGGCATGAAAAGCACTCCACTTCGCTGGCTTTCTTGGCTTTGCAATCTTTCGCTTTGTGACCGAATCCGCCACAATTAAAGCAGGAATTTGATCCCGCTCGGCACTCACCACCGTGTTCTTTCCCGCATTTCTCGCACTTTTTCACACTTCCCTGTCGGCTCTGACTTGTACTCATTTTCCCTTTCTTCTTTATGTTCCCACTGATACTACTAACTGTCTTCCTTTTGTCACCAAAACCAAGTCCTTCTTCCTTCCTTCTTTTCCCAACATCTTCCACAGTTCGGGCAGCAATGATCGCCCCATCTAATGTTTCAGCTTTCTTTACTTCGAGCTCATAGTTCCATGGTAAACCCCGGACATAGCGGTTAATTCGGGACCGCTCACTGGGGTAGGATTCCCCCACAAAAGGTAACATGTCACAAAACTTCTTCGTATACTCATCCACCGTCAAGTCTCCTTTCTTTATTGTTAAGAAGTCTTCATTCATTTTCTCCAAATCTCGTATGGGACAGAATTTATCCTTGAGACACGTGACAAACTCTGCCCATGACCAACCATATACCACATCCTTTCCCAAACTTTCATATTTGGTGTTCCACCACACCAAAGCATCATCCTTCAGTTGCCGAGAAGCAAAAGTGACTTGGTCTTTTTCTGCACATTTGCTCGCTTGTATCACTTGTTCAATCTCTCGGACCCATCGCATCGTCACTTTGGGTTCAAAACTGCCATGATATTCAGGCGGTTTGCAAGCCATAAAGGACTTAAAAGAGCAGCCCTTTTCTTCCTTCTTGTTACCTCCACTAGTTGCTTCCTCAGTCGTCTTCTTGGAGACTTCTTGTGATGATTGGGCACTAGGTTCACCCATTCTGCTATCGATTATGTTGTGCACATCTTGCCTCAGTTCAGTTCGTAGATTATTAATTAGGAACTAAATTGCCTCCATAGTGACAGGTTGTGGTGGTGGTGGGTTTGGCTCAGCCTCATCGTTTCGCAGAACATGTGGTTCACTTCCTCTTGAAGAAGTGTGACTGCCCTCACCCCTGTCAGCTTGTCTTCTGTCTCCCATTACTATATAGATGAACAAATTATCGGTTTAATACGCAATTCTATATAGTATTTCATAAGCGGTAGCATGTTATCTCCTTATGTTGACTGCACTTTATAACAGTCATACTCAATCTATGCCTTCTATATTACTAAGGCAACCTACTACTACTCTTGCTAGTTTAAGCCTAGGATGGTATTCCAACCTAATTCGCTTAAACTATGGCTCTGATACCAAAACTGTAACACCCCTTTTCTCAAACCATATTTAAAATACAAATACAGTTTTCAAACCTAATTTACAACTCGTGACTATAAAATAGCCACTTAAATTTTTTTTATTTTATTTTACAAACTTAAAACTTGAGGGGTATTACAGACTCAATACAGATAACCATAATTTAAACTTACAGTGTACAATAACGGTCCCAACTGCAACTCTCGCTCCCTTCACCTAAGTACATAGCATTTCAGAAACATAGTATACGTGAGACATAAAGTCTCGTGAGTAATATGGGTTTAGACCCAAAACTTTTCTATTCAAAACTTGAAATATCAAAAGTACATTGCTAAAAACTGATTTATTTCATAAATCTCAAAATAACTTTTTCTTCTTTACTTTCAAACTTTAAAAAGACTTTCTTTCTTAAAGCTGCTTTTCTTTCTCATTTCTCGTGACCAACTGAAACTTATGAATTAAGTTAATTAATTCATTCAACTAGCTCCCCTCGCGGAATAGAACAGATCTGCCCACTCGGTTTGCTCATTCTGTCTCCCCTTTGTGACTTGGAACAAATTCAAGCACAAGGGTATACTTAAGCTAGACAACTACTTCGCGACGGGAGGTACCATCCCAGTAGTGTCTTCTGATCCCCTGATTATGTGGGTGATCCTAGTCCGGACAACTGGCTCATACTTCTTTCTTTCTTTAATTCTTACTTCATTTCATCTCAAATTGGTCAAAATGGGACACAATTTGTAAATAATTCTTACTCAAACATTTTTATAACTCTTTGCTAAAAATACTTTCAAAACTGCTTTTGACATCTTAGTTCCTATAAGGAACTTCTTTCAAAATACTTTGCAAACAATACTTTAAAAATCTGCTTTTAACACTAAGCCCTTGTATAGAGCTTCATTAAATACTATTTTCCAAACTTTAGTATTTATAAACATTTGGAAATCATACCTTTCTGAAAATAATATTTTGCTATGTACTATAAAAATCCTCATAAAACTCACCTTGATTTTTACTACGCTTTACTACGCTTCTCGTACAGCTTTTCCCTTCCCGTGCTCAACAACGTTTGAAGCACCACCTATACAAATTGTATATATAAATACTCAATATAATTAACTCTATAATGCTAAGGTCTTATATAACATAGCTCTAGGTTATAATAAATGTATAACCATTTATAAACTCATTTTACGGTTTTTCTCCGAAATACGCGTATCTCGCTACAGTACCCCCGAGGGGTCGTATTTCAGTTCCGATTATTTTCCATGAAATCTTAAGCCATATTAGACTTGTGTTTCAAATTTGAAGTTCATTGGACAAGTCTAGCTCAAATTCCAAAATTAAGTTTTGAAGTGAATAGTACTTTTCGCCACTGCCGCTACAGTGACTTTTCCGCAATGTCGAATTACGGATTTGACCATTCCCGACATGTTCTTATACCATTTTAGGGTTATGGCTAAAATTTCAGGTCAATCGGACATGTCTAGCTATGGTTTCTAGCGTTTGGAATATTTGAGATTTTTAACAAATTTGGTCCCTGTCTGGCCCTGACTGAAGGCGCACTGCGCCAGGTGTAGGGCGCACTGCGCCTGGGTGCACCCCGCCCTGGTCCTGGGCGCACTGTGCCTGGCGCCTGGGCAGGCTCCTGATCAGTCGCGATTTGGCACTGTAGCATGCAGTTTTAAGGCTTTAAGCTCTTGTTCCAGGTCTTAATCACCTGGGGTTTGTTCTAGGACTAAAACCCTTGACTAATAACACATTTTAAGCCATTAAAAACACTTCAATAACTCAATTGCAGAGATTAAAGTTCTTGGCTAAACTTGAAAATTCTCAAGAATAGCATTCTACTTTCATGTTTTTAAGTTAAGTTCTTAACTAATAGCTTATTGGAAGCATTAGCTACTTAACCCACATGATTTATAACTGCAATTTCAGTTTCAATTCCATCCAAAAACCCAAATGAAGAACACACCCAAGAACTAGGTTAAAGAAGATAGAATCTTACCTCTTTTAACTATGGAATCACTAATTCCAAAGTTAGTTCTTGATTCCTTGGAAATTCCTTTGATCTCTTCTTCCTCTCTAGCTCTTTCTTGCTGTCTCTCGTGCTCTCTGGAATCCTCTGGAGAATTGTTCTTAATCCTTCAATAATGGGTATAATAACTACTAAATAATATATATATATATATCTTATTTATAAATAAACTTTACATTTAGGTCCTTTGGTTACTAACTTCTTTTCAAAAATGGTCCAAAGGTAATAACTTTATCATTAACTTCCAACTTAGCATTTTCTTAACATTTTTGGTCATTTTCATGTCAAATGACCAATTTGTCCTTTTTGGTCAAATTTCACTATTCATGCGGCAAAACTTCAAATTTCTCATGAACTTTTATTTCTCATTTTATTAATACATATTATTACACATAATAGTCGTACAACGTGACAAATGACCGTTTTACCCTTTTTGACTTTTTCGCGGGTTCTTTCAGTAGATCTTGGATAAAAACGTTATAAAAACGAAAACTAGTAAAAACTACGTTTTTATAAATAAAAGCACTATTTTCTAGCAAAAATGGTTATAATCATGTTATTACACCATTTTTGTGAGAAATATCTCAAAAGATGATATTTATAATCATTTGAATAAGTTACTTCGTTATTATTCAAAAAAATATGATTATTACGATGCAATACTAAAAATAGACTATTATTGGAATAGTTTATGAACACAAGGTTATTATGACGTTTGAACATGACAAAAATAATTATATAATATTATATAATTATTAAACAATACTATATTATCATGGGAAAAATGATAATGGATGATTACAAGAGTTTTTATATACAAATCGTACGTAAACAAGTTGATTGGAATATATACATTTTTGTGAGATGAATCTTCACAGTACTTTTATAAATACCTACTATAAGTCCTGAACTTTTATAACCAGAGTCTCGGTAAGAGAGCGTGATATTTGAGTATAGATCTATACGGGGCTTGACAACCCTGCACCTGAGCTGCTAGCTACAGCTTGACCGGCAGGTCTGAGGTGTCCAAATGTCTAACATTCCGGCGCCTGAAGAACGTCGTAGCAGGCCAACTAGTCACAGTATGGTTATAGGGTATCTCACATGGGAAAATAATTAACTTATTATTTTTATAAATTGTTTACGTGGAAAAATACATTTCTAAGGAATTTCACACTACAGTTTACATATTACATTTTAGTCTTTGGGATTTAAAGACTTGGACATTTTATGAGAAAATATTGGATTTTCTTGGTTTTCAACACTATTGCTTACAAACAAAGGACATTTCTTACGCAAAATCTTATGAACTCACCAACTTAATTGTTGACACTTTTTCAACTACTTGTATTCTCAGGAAACTGATAAGCCAAATCAAGCGCTGCAAGAAGGGACATTACGACGTCGCTTTTGTCTATTTTTGATATCATTTCAATTGTATTTGAAACATGAAACAAGTAAACTTTGTAACATTTGCAATTGATTAAATGATGGTTGTGTGCTTGGAATTCACTATTGTTCAACTTTGTTATGATATTGTTCATGAAGTCATCTACCCTCGAACATTTCCGCCATTACGGTTTGGGGGTGTGACATATATATATATATATATATATATATATATATATATATATATATATATATATATATATATATATATATATATATATATATATATATATATATATATATATATATATATATATATATATATATATATATATATATGTGTGTGTGTGTGTGTGTGTGTGTGTGTGTGTTAGGACTAAGGACTTCAACAGGTACACTTACTACACGATTTAGTTAAGACTAACGAGAACAACAAGAAAACTAAACAACCAAGACAAAGAACACAATGATTTAAGTGGTTCACTCGATCTAGACTGATCAAACTATGTCTATTGTGGGAACTAGAGCGTATATTATTTCAGAGTTGAATGCTAAACAAAGTTATACAATATTTACTGCACACACTCTCTCTATTTTGGCTTACGTTATTCACATTCTCATTGTTACAAATTGAGATCATATATATACTAGACAAAAGAAGATGTTTTGAGATGATTCCAAATCTTCTAGCACTTTGCTTCTGTAATAGACTAGCTGAGGTGATAGGTCATAGACCATACTAATCAGAACAACTTTTAACAGTAACAAACATGAGAACTTGTGCCAAGGAAGCACTTTGTATGAAGTAGCTTCTCATGTATATCAACATCTCTACTCTCCATATTTGACCTATGTGAAGTCTCTATTGTAAAGTCCGGACCGGAGCGAGGCTTGTCAACCTCCCTCTTACACATCTAGTTTGTGAAATTAGTTACTTCTTTCTCTTATTTCTTTCTCAATGGTCGACGGTTTTCAAGGATGATGGGAGGTTGCTTGTCAACCTCCCTCTTATACATCTCATGCTTCTTACATGTCATCATTTTGCATTTATTGGAGGTATGGGTCTTGGATCTAATGTGTACTATATAAGAGAGTGTAAGACTAAAACTAGTGCTAGTTTTTTCTTCCTCTCTTCTTCTTAAAATTGTATCCTCCTTTCTCCTTCTCTCTTGCTTTTCTTTTGAATCTAGTTGCAAGTTTAAGTGGTGTAGGAGTGCTTCTTTTTTGTGCTAAATTGTGTTAAGTACTTAAAGGCTTAAGAAGTCACAAATACAACTAGCATTCAATTGTGCTTACTCTTGTTCGTGGATACGTTGTAGATAAACTCTTTATTGAGTTTTTGTCATCTTCATGAACTCCCCAAAACCAATTGAGATCTAAATCTACAAAGGTTGTCTTCTTAACATCCTATGGCTGTCAATAATCTTTCTATATCATGTAATTGGATCATCTTGGTGGTGGTGTTAATATGGTTTTAACATGTGGTTCTATAGTTAGGTGATAAAATTTGGTTATGTGTTGGACATGTGTGTGTGTGTGTGTGTATATATATATATATATATATATATATATATATATATATATATATATATATATATATATATATATGTGTGTGTGTGTGTGTGTGTTTGTGTGTTTTTGTGTGTGTATGTGTGTGTTTTAATTAATATTTTGAGTATGGTACATGTCAACCTCATCACAAAGGAACACTCGATGATGTTACATGTCATCCTCATTCCAAAGGACACTTAACCAAATAAATTGATGACCCTGCAAGGGTGTGACTCAGCTCTGACTATGACCATTTGACTTTAAGGCATTTTTGTTATTATACGTGCACGTATTCTGCAGTATCTATGGTCATGGCGTCTATCATGATCATACATGCATGCTAAGCACCGTGATATTGGATCCAAAAAATTGTTTTTAGGCTGTTAAAGATGTAGAATATATTTTAAATGAGATCTTAATTGAGTTTATTAATAAATTAACGATTATTTTTGTATTGATGTTGATTCAAAGTTCTATTGGAGATGTCTTTATTAAAATTTAATTTAGATATCCGACTATTAATCTAAAATCTGAAATTTTGAAAATACCGGGTAACATGGAATATAGAACGAGATACGTAAATTATTATATATTAAACTTGAATCCATATTTTTTATAAAAAAGGGGGAACTGTCATTTTTACACGATGGATAGAGATATTTTTAAGTTAGGGTTACATGGGAAATACACATATCTTTCAACTTTTATTTTGATTGCTATTTTGGATAATATAAAGATAATAATAATAAACATTGCAATTGATTTGGCCGAGGGCAAAGGTATGTTGATAGGAGATGGGTCCTAATATCGACCTATTTTTTAATTTGTATTGCTACTTATCTATAGAAAAAACTTAGAAACCATCTTTAAAATAATTAAAGATATATCTTAGCCCAATAAATATCAATCAATTTAAAAGAATCAAGTCCATCTTGTTAAATGTTAAGGAGTTCAATCAAATAAAAAGCTTAATACATTAAAATACAACAAAAAAAAAATACACCAAACAGAAGCATGCACGATCGCTGCCCGCTGCTTGGTTGCTTCCTCACGTTGTCGCCTGATCGGCGATTACCACAATTCTACCGCCAGTCGTCGTCCAGCCACCGTGCCTCAACCCTTCTACGCCTCACATTCACAACTCATTTTTTTTTACTTTTTCACTTTTTCAGTTTTTTTAAATAGGGAACCATGTGAATTTTGATTCTAGATTCACCACTAATTTGGCTATGGGGGTTTGATGATTTAAAATACATTTACAAAATTATAATTAATTTATGTATGCTTTTAAAAGACTATTTTCAAAATCAACCATATCATAAGACATCTTATTAGCCTAATTAAAAAAAGTCAATTTATCAATATCCTACTCCATATCAACATATATCGAGTAAGGGTAGGGGTGTGTAAAAAAACCGGAAAACTAAGAACCAAACCAATCCTATTAATCTGTAATTGAAAAAACTAAAACCGAAAAAACCAAAACTGAAAAAATTGAAAATAACCGGGTACTACAGTTTAGGTATTTAGATATCCGCGAATATCTAAACTGAACCCATGTATATTTTATTAATAACATTATATATATATATATATATATATATATATATATATATATATATATATATATATATATATATATATATATATATATATATATATATATATATATATATATATATATATATATTATTATATTATATTAATAATTTGATGCTTGTTTTTGTATTGTCAAAATAATGCAATTTGTGTTTGTGTTGTTAAACTTATGTTTAATATTTTTAAATTGTATGATGTTAAATATATTTATTTTTAAATGATTTATTTTGAATGAATGGTTTACAATTTAGCTTACATGTCGTTTGAAGTTTTATTAATTTTGATTTTTAATATTTAGCGGATATTCTTGAACCGAACCGTAGTTAACCACCACCCTACCCACCCACCCCTAACCCACCCACCTCACCCTACCCTACACCCACCCATCAACCTTACCTCACCCCATCCTACCCTACCTCTACCCCCACCCCCACCCCCTCCGCCTTACACCCACCATATCCTAACCTTTCACCTTACCTCATCCCACCCCGCCTGCGTTACCCCCATCCCACCCTACCTCCCCACCCCCGCCCAACCTACCCCACCCCTACCTACCCTAACCCACCCCACCTTTACCCCACTCACATGGGGGTGGGTAGCGGTGGGGATGGTAGATAGCAGTGGGGTGGGTGGGGCGGGGTGGGTTTGGGTGAGTGGGGTAGGGTAGGTGGGGTGGGGTGGGTAGGTGGGTTGTGGGTGGTGTGGAATGGGGTGGTGGGAGTGGGGTGAGGGTAGGATGGGTAGAGGTGTAATTGTGGGGTGTATGTGAGAATGAGTGTGTGTGTTTTTGTGTATTTTTTATATTTTAGAAAAAAATTGGAAATAGAAAAATACAACAAACAATAATTTTGGGTTTTCCAAAATTTTCCAAATTCTTTGTAATTTTGAAAAAATGAAAAATTTTTATTTTCTTGGAAAACTTTAGAAAAATTGCCGAGCTAAACCGGTTTTCAGAATTCTCATTTTTCTTGAAAATGTTTTCCGAAAAAACGGAGCAGTTTTCAACAACTAAACGCACCCTAAACCTTTTGGTGTATATTCCAAAAGTATGATAACCAAAATGAACTTTTATCTTCATATTTCCCATCTTTTTGTTGTAAAAAACTATTATTATAATACACTTATATATGGGCAAAGATAACTCCATGATACTGGACCAACCAATTTAAATAATCATGGCCAGCCAAAATCCAAATAACCAAAAAAAAGGGTATAAATAAACCCAAACTATCAAACTCCAGCCCAAAGGAATCAAACCCAATTTGTTTGATGCATTTTTAACTAGGTACTAAGATATAATTTAATGCAAAAGGGGGAGTTCAAGAACCCAAACAATTTTGACATTTTGTTTGACAGTACCAAAGAAAAAAATCTACAACTTTGGGTTTTAGAAAATATTACCCGAGAGAATGATTCATTTCACGGTCATATTCGTATTTTAGAAGTGATTATATGACTAATTCATAGGGTGAGCAGAAATAAAGATAACAACCCACAATCTGAAAATAATAACGTTTAAAAAAAATAATACAACAAATATAAACTTATGGATCTCAAAAGTCAAACCCGTAAGACAGAATCATGAAAAGTACATATGATTTGTTTCTTGCATCAAATAAAAAATTAACTAATCAGCTGACTACAAAAGAAAACTCAAATGGGTTGCTAGAAAATCAAAGAAATCAGAGAGCTTAAAGTGCCCAAAAAATTGAAGGTGCGTTTAGTTACGAAAAATTATTTTCTATTGTCTATTTTTTATTTTCAGGAAAATGAAATAAGTTTTCATTTTCAGTTTTCAATTACGAATTTTTAAAAACATGTTTAGTTAAAACCAATTTTGTTTTCATTTTTTATTTTAGAAAAATAGAAAACGTGTTTAGATGTGTATTTTCTATCAAATTTCATTTTTCAATTTTTGTTATTTCAAATGACACACACATGACACATACACACACATTCCATCAACCCACCCTAATTGAGATTCTTGGGTTGTTCTTCATGTTCTTGATTTTGTGGCTATCAAGAACAGTTAGTCTTACATGAATAGTATCGGGTAAACAGTACCATGGATAGTAATCAGATACGCACTAGTATGATTAGTAATCAGAACAGTGTAATAATCATTATCGCGGTAGTCCCACATTAACATTAGCGAATAGTGATTAACCAAAAATCATTGCTCTGATACCAATTTAGGGGCCGTTTGGATGTGCTTATAAAAACTGCTTATTGACTTATTAACTTTTTGGAAAAGTCATAAGTCATAAGTAAGGGCCTCCTTACTTATAAAAAACTGCTTATTTACCTTTGGTAAGGGCAAATAAGCAGTTTTTAATAAGTAAGGAGGCCCTTACTTATGGCTTATGGCTTTTCCAAAAACCCAATAAGCCAATAAGCAGTTTTATAAGCACATAATAGTGCCTATAATTCAAGAAGTATAATAGTGGTCTCGTAAGGTTTCTAGACTCTAACTGACCAAGAGATGTTAATGAGCTTGTATCCATACCCGTTGTGCTATTAGTTGAGTTGGACATTTCGTCGAACACTTGGTGTGCAGCTCAAAACATCACCCCAAGTAACACAAAGTAGAGAAAGCAAACCCACAAGAACACAAGGAACATGATTCAACTACCAATTTGACAGTGTAAGTAAAAATACTTCACTTTGAAGTAATAGAGAGCAGATGGAATCAAATCCTAAAAGTGACAAGTTTCCATTATTCAAAATAAGCAGTTTCATATATGCTTGCATCTACTCAAGACTAATGCGATAACAGGAGACATGATAACAAAAATAAAGTTTAGGACTATCATATATTCTCGCCTTATGTGTTGTTTAGGCATTTAATCAAACAGTTTGGCGGCGTTCAAACCCTGTCCCTGGATCTTCGTTGGAAGGATTAGCGTCAAGCTTAGTAACTACAGCTGACGGTGGCCCCCTTCTACACCGCTCTTGCATCTCCCCAACTTTATTAGCATCCCCCGAAAACAAAGCTTCTACAGAGCCATCCCTTCGGTTCCTAACCCAGCCTTTCAAACCCAATTCCGTTGCATTCTGCACTGTCCAGTCCCGGTAACACACCCCTTGAACCCTTCCCTTAACCACCACTCTCACCTGTAATCGTACACACCTCATCAGAAAATATACAAAGGAAGCTGATCCCCATGATTTTCATCTATCACGATGTCACGACAAGTTAAATTCTAGCTAATAGGTGAATTAATGTTTCTCGTTGGGTTCCTAAAACACCGTCGAACGTTGGCTCGTATGGATTTGTGTTGTTTATTTAAACAAAAATGGCTACGTATCAGCTCCCAATTGAAAGATTTCGAGAAAGTTGACTTACCGTTTTACTGGGTGCTGATGAATCCGGTGGAGGATTAGGGGAAGCTTGCGAGGACATATTAAGCGGATGAGGTCGAAGCAGAGGAGAATTAGGCCGGAAATGACGACGGTGGGCCGGAAGACAGAAATTAGTAGGAATTGGGCGAAATGAAAACTGGGGAAATCGTCTTGCAATTTGATTCTGATGAGGATGATTGAGTAATGCGAGACAGTTCCAAAGAATCTGATGAGATTTGAGTGTCATTGTGACTCTTTCTGCTGCCATATTCAAAAGTTCTATCGACAGAAGACATCTGGAAACGTCGATTCGTTTTTTGTGGAGGGAAAAGGGGACTCGGCAGCCGTTAGCCTATAGCTAGTTTATTAAAATTTATATTTTCTAACATTTTTCTTTAAATATCTTTTGCATAATGTTTAATTTTGTAATTTCTGTGAAATACATGTCTATAAATTCGTTATTAGAAAGATTATTTCTATAAATTTGTGTGACACATGGAGCATTTATGTTATTTTGTTATTAAACATTGACCATATTTATAATTCTGTAAAAAACTTACAATTTCTAGAAATTTTCATTAGGCAGTGACTTTTTTATAATTCTCTTAAACACATGAACAATTTTGACAATTTTTTGAAATAGAAGGACAATTGCTATAAATTTGCCATTAGATAGGGACTATTTCTGTAACTTTATAAACCACATAGACCATTTTATAAAGTTACAATTAAGCAAGGACCAAGACTGTAATTTTACAAAATACAAGGACCATTTCTAAAATTTTCTTTTTATTAGGGACCAGTTTTAGAATTTTCTATAGATTAGGGACCATTTTTATATATTGGAAATCTAGAAAATGACAAAAATACACGTTCTCCTAAATTTGCTTGCTATTAGAAAGATTATTTATATAAATTTACGTGACACGTTGAACATTTCTATTATTTTGTTATTAAACATTAACCGTATCTATAATTATATAAAAAAATTACTACTTCTACTTTTTTATAATTCTATTAAACACAGGAACAATTTTGTTAATTCTTTTGAAATACTAGGACAATTGATGTAAATTTGCTATTAGATAGGGACTATTTCTGTAACTTTATAAACCACATAGACCATTTTATAAATTTGTAATTTAGCAAGGCCGTTACTGTAATTTTACAAAATACAATGGCCATTTCTAGAATTTTCTATAGATTAAGAACCATTTCTAGAATTTTCTATAGGTTAGAGACCATTTTTATATATTAAAAATCTAGAAAATGACAAAAATACATGTTCCCTTAAATTTGCTTGTAAATTAGTATATACTTATAATTGGTTAAAAATAAAAATTATTTGAAATAGTTTTTGAACTAATGAATTTTTGGTATAAAATAAAATCTAAAAGGCCAAGCTCGAATAAAACATTTTTTGTTATTCGACCAATTTTCTTAAAAGTCAAAAGTTAAAAGCTATTATAAGCTTTTAAAAGCTCGTTGTTGAACACACAATTTGTGTTTTCTAATAAAAGTGATTATAGCAAAACTAACCGTAGGGTGTGTTTAAACTACAAAAACATCCTAAACAACACCTTAATTTGGTTGTTCGGGTATGGTTTGGTGGGTGTTTAAACCGCAACTTTATTTGGTTGTGGAGACTCGAAAATTTTTAAGCGGGCAAAAACAAAACCCGAATAAGCTATAATATTTCTATATATATATATATATATATATATATATATATATATATATATATATATATATATATATATATATATATATATATATATATATATATATATATATATATATATATATATGTTGTAAAATACGACGGATCCAAATTGACTTTAGACAATATTAGCTCAATGCGGAATAGGATCAAAATTATCAAACGATAATAATCACAACGAAAATACGAATAAAGTAAATAAAATAGAGACACGAGGATTTACGTGGAAAACCCAAATCGGGAAAAAACCACGGGCGGAGGAAGCCGAGAACCAATTCACTATATTTTGTGGTGTTTACAAAAGGTTTGGAGAAATATAAAAATACAAAGAATTTATAACTCTTATGTATTAATAATAAGAGAAATAAGAAGATAAGATGTTTTGGTGTAGTTTTGTGAGAATGAGTTTCTATCCTATTTATAGGATTTCTATGCATGCCATTGTTGGAAAAATTGCTCATTTTGTTGAAAAAATTTCCTGCATGCCACTTTAGAAAATTTGTTTAGCAGCCCTTTGAAAGTTTGAAGTCATACTCCACAATCTCCACCTTGACTTCAAAATGGAACAAAACTTGTATACCCATTTGCTAAAGCCAACAACTCTTCAAAACTCCAAAACTCCATAAGAAACTGGAATTACCATATAGAGAAAAATTGATCCTGAAAAATGAAATACTTCCTCCACCACGAGCCTAATCAGGCTCAACTGCGATCAGAAATACCCATTAAGTCCAAACATAGTTTGAACCTGGATATTGGAAGACTTTTAGTGAACACATCAGCGGGATTATAATATGTATCGATCTTTTCTATGACGCAATCACCTTTTTCAATGATATCATGCACAAAATGATAACGAATATCAATGTGCTTTGTACGGTCATGAAACATCTGATCTTTACTCAAGAAGATAGCACTTTGATTATCACAGAATACTGTGGTAACCTTTATTCTATCATCGAGTTCTCTAAACAATCCCTTCAACCAAATATCTTCCTTAACTGCTTCTGTAATCGCCATGTACTCTGCCTCTGTAGAAGACAGTGCAACTGTAGACTGTAACTGGGCTTTCCAACTAATAGCACAACTGTTCAGTGTAAACACATACCCTGTAATGGATCTTCGTTTATCCAAGTCTTTGCCAAAATCTGAATCAACATATCCAACCACCCAGTGTTAGATTGTCCATAGCATAGACACATAGAAGACGTACCGCGAAGATAACGTAAGATCCACTGTACTGCTTTCCAGTGTTCTTTCCCCGGGTTCGCCATATATCTACTAACCATGCTAACTGCATAAGCCAAATCAGGGCGTGTGCAGATCATAGCATACATCAAAGATCCAACAGCACTAGAGTATGGTACGCGTGCCATGTACTCCATATCAATCTCAGTAGTAGGACTTAAAGCGGATGATAACTTGAAATGAGCTGCAAAAGGTGTGTTGATAGGCTTTGCTTCATGCATATTAAAACGTCTTAGGACTTTCTTAATGTAACCTTTTTGAGAAAGATGCAAGATCCTAGACTTCCTGTCACGAACAATTTCCATACCTAAAATTTTCTTGGCAGCTCCTAAGTCCTTCATTTCAAAATCAGCTTTCAACTGGTCTTTTAACTTCTGAATCTCCTTCATATCTTTTGCTGCAATCAACATGTCATCCATGTACAAGAGTAAGTAGATCTTTGAACCATCGTCACCTTTCTTGAAATAAACGTAGCTATCATAGGTGCACCTGCTGAATTTGTGACTGGTCATGAAAGAATCGAATCTCTTGTACCATTGTCTAGGAGACTGCTTGAGGCCATAGAGAGATTTCTTCAATTTACATACGTAGTCCTCCTTGCCAGGAACTACAAAACCTTCAGGTTGTTGCATGAAAATCTCTTCCTCAAGCTCACCATTTAGGAAAGCTGTAGTAACATCTAGTTGCTCCAACTCATAATCATTTGAAGCAACTAACCCCAACAATGCACGAATAGAAGTATGTTTGACTACTGGGGAATAGATGTCAGTATAGTCAACGCCTGGAAATTGACTGTAGCCTTTAGCTACCAACCGAGCTTTATATCTTGGTTTCTCGTTCGGGTTAACAGGTTCTTTGAGCTTGTAGACCCACTTGCATTTAACTGGCCTTTTCCCTTTTGGAATAGGAACTAAATCCCAAGTACCATTTCTTTGCAAGGATTCCATCTCATTATGCATAACAATCATCCAATCACTTGAGTCTTTAGATTTGATAGCCTCATCATAATTTAGAGGCTCCGTTTCTGACTCAATATCATTAGCAACAATAAAAGCATAAGCAACAAGTTCAGCTTCAGCATACCTCTTTGGAGGAACAATTTGTCTTCTCGGCCTATCTCTTGCAATGCTTCGAGTAGTAGCTTGTGGTTGTGAAATTATTGTATCTTCAACAACGACATGCTCATTTGGCGAGGAAGGCTCTTGTTGCTCAACTGGACTCGGAATGGTGACAGGTGAAGTAGGAAACTCCACCTCCATTTGAGCTTTCTCTTCATTTGCTTTTGATGATGCGATTGTATCTTTTGTAGAGTCGGAAGTTTGATGAATCATAGCAGACTCGTCAAAAGTAACATCTCTTGAGATGATGATTTTATTTAGATCATTGCTCCATAACTTGTAACCTTTAACTCCTGGATTATAACCAAGAAAGACACATTTAAGTGCTCTCGGTTCTAACTTCCCATTGTCAACTCGTGCATAAGCTGGACATCCGAAAGGTTTCAGATGTGTATAATCGGCAGGTTTCCCGGACCATAACTCATACGGAGTTTTATTTTCAATTGCTCGTGACGGTGATCGGTTGATAACATAGCAAGCAGTAGAAGCAGCCTCCGCCCAAAAGGACTTTGGCAATTTGGAATTTGAAAGCATACATCTGACCTTCTCCATAATGGTGCGATTCATCCTTTCGGCTACACCATTTTGTTGAGGCGTATAGACTACCGTGCGATGTCGAGTAATGCCTTCCTTTCGGCAATAGGCGTTAAACTCTTCTGAGCAAAACTCTAGTCCATTATCCGTACGAAGATACTTTACCACCAATCCTGATTGCTTTTCAACCTGAACTTTCCAGTCTCTGAAGGTAGAGAAAACGTCTCCCTTATGTTTTAAGAAGAAACACCATACCTTCCTGGAGAAATCGTCAATGATAGTGAGCATATAGTTAGCTCCACCTTTAGAAGCAACTCGAGCTGGTCCCCACAAATCCGAGTGGACATAGTCGAGTGGTCCTTTCGTTGTATGGATACCACTTGCAAACCTCACTCGTTTTGCCTTGCCATATACACAGTCTTCACAGAAATCCAAATCAACAATCTTTTGTTGACCAAGTAAACCTCTTCGACTCAATTCTGACATGCCTTAAAAACTCATATGGCCAAGTCGAAGGTGCCAAAGACGGGACTGATCTGGATCAGAAAGAGACTTTGAAACAACAGCAGCATCACTCGAAATTGTTTGCCCGTCAAGAAAGTAGAGGTCGGAGGTTTTTCGATTGGCTCTCAGTTTGTCGGAACCATCTTTGAACACCCTGAGAACTCCACCTTTACCGGCAAACTCGTATCCCTTTTTATCAAAGGAACTGAGAGATAACAAGTTTCTTCGGAGGTCAGGGACATATCTAATATCCCCAATGGTTCGGATAACGCCATCAAACATACGGATTCTGACTGAACCATATCCAAGAACTGGACATGTAGTATTGTTACCCATCAACACATAGCCCTGGTTAACCTTTTCAAATGTGTAAAACCAACTTTTGTTGTGACACATATGAAAAGTACAACCAGAGTCGAGTATCCAATCACCAGTGGAATCCAGTTTATCTGAATAAACTGTCAAGAGTTCTCCAATACATTCGACCTCTGCTACATCGGCTTCACCCGAAGTGCTAGCTTGTTTACCATTTGCTGCCGCCTTCTCTTTTTCTTTATTCTTCAACTTGAAACATTCTTCAAGCACATGTCCCTTCTTGTGACAATAGTTGCAAAACTTTCGTTTGCCTTTTGACTTGGATCTGGTTCTGTTGGAAGATTGAGAAGTTCTACTTCTCTCTGTTGTTCTTCCTCTGGCATTCAAACCTTCGGCTTTAGCATCACTTGAACCACCACCGGTAATATATTTCATCTTCTCTTTAGAATCCAAAGCTGTAAAGACTTCATCTAAAACAAGAGTTTCACGGCTGTAGATGATCGTATCACGAAAATGGCTGTAGGATTCGGGCAACGATGACAGCAAAAATAAAGCTAAGTCTTCATCTTCATACTGAACATCCATATTCTCCAAGTTATTTATTAACTCTTTGAATGTGGATAATTGTTCAGCTAATGAGCCTCCTTCAATCATCTTGAGATTGAACAACCGTTGCTTTAGATGCAACTTGTTCGGTAAGCTCTTTGTCATCAATAACTGCTCCAACTTCAGCCACAAAGCAGCCGCCGACGTTTCTTTTAGAACATCTTGTAAAACATCATTTGACAAGTGCAAACGAATCTGGGATAAAGCCTTCAGATCTTTCATCTCTTTTTCTTCTTCGGTCCATGTATCGGGCATCCTTTCGAAGCCCAAGAGCGCCTTGTGTAAATCCATCTGAATGAGAATATCTCTCATCTTTACTTGCCACAGCGGAAATCGGGTATTCCGATCCAGCAGCGGAATATCGTATTTCACCGAAGACATGATTAATTACTTGATAAAATGATCCCAACAAGCTAATATCAAAACCCGGATGCTCTGATACCAATTGTTGTAAAATACGACGGATCCGAATTGACTTTAGACAATATTAGCTCAATGCGGAATATGATCAAAATTATCAAACGATAATAATCACAACGAAAATACGAATAAAGTAAATAAAATAGAGACACGAGGATTTACGTGGAAAACCCAAATCGGGAAAAAACCACGGGCGGAGGAAGCCGAGAACCAATTCACTATATTTTGTGGTGTTTACAAAAGGTTTGGAGAAATATAAAAATACAAAAAGTTTATAACTCTTATGTATTAATAATAAGAGAAATAAGAAGAGAAGATGTTTTGGTGTAGTTTTGTGAGAATGAGTTTCTATCCTATTTATAGGATTTCTATGCATGCCATTGTTGGAAAAATTGCTCATTTTGTTGAAAAAATTTTCTGCATGCCACTTTAGAAAATTTGTTTAGCAGCCCTTTGAAAGTTTGAAGTGATACTCCACAATATATATATATATATATATATATATATATATATATATATATATATATATATATATATATATATATATATATATATATATATATATATATATATATATATATATATATATATATATATATATATATATAAACGTAGATTTGTATATGATGTGTCTCTTTACGTTACTCCTCGTTTCTGTGAAACCCAAATAAGCTTCATTTCAATCATTAAAAAGCAATCAAAAAATCTAAAAATATAATGTAATATTATATGATTGACCAGACCACACCAAACGACACAAACTACATGTTATTAATTTGAATAACCCTTCTGTGGTTCAGATTGCAAGTTGTTTGAGTGACCACCTCACAGTGGAATGACCCGAAAACCACTCAATGCTCACTCCTAACTAACCTTATAAGTAGTAAATTGTCAATTCCAATGTATCTAAATAATTAAATAAGTGATTGATGTGTATAAATCAATCACTGACAGATGTCAAAACTTTGATGCAACAGATCTAATTTTAGATTTATAAAACCGATCTCATCTCAACTAGGGACTATCACACAGTAGACAGTGAACATAATCGTGCAGCAGTATAGTTGTGGTAAGAAAATGTGTCGAACTTTTAGGAAACATGTATAAAACATATTAGAATATTTGGTTACTAATTAAACTGAAAACATAAAACAAAAAGAGGAATTTAATATAAACTAAACAAAAGGCAAAACAAATGCAACAAAAATGGAAAACTGATTTAGAAATAGTTCTCACGGGGTTCTTATTTAAGCTTGATTTCACCATTTTAATTATGATTGATTTCTATTAAGTGTAATGGTTACTAAACTATTGTTCACTAATTCCTGAGTTGTGTTAATTATTTATACTCATTATCAGTTATTAAGTTCATATCATGTAGGTTTAATCATATAATTAATTTCAATGGTCATGATAATTATTTATTGCATAGAATGGTCATCTGATGTGCCTCATACATTAAAGTTCATTACTTTGTGGTCCTAACCCTAGGATTTGGCCAATCTCTAGGAATACATAGCTAATAGTCATAGTACAAGTATGATTCAAGTCACATAATCATATTGGCCCTCTATATTGAAATAACAGTGCAATAGGGCAATAAAGATTCAAGCTTTAATACATATGAATCATTGATTAAACTAACACAACAAATTAAAAAACTTTCTAATGACCAAATATAAGTCAATTCATAAAATCAAGTTTTCATAAAAGCTAAATAAGAACAAAGAGGTAATAACCCTAAATTTTGAACTAGAATACAGAAAAGAAAGCATAATGTATGCTAAATATACACATTAAAGCAAACAAATTAATAACCTAATGATTAAGCTCATGATCCTCAAGAATCCTGCTTAATATCAACCTTCCGGCTGCCCAACTACCTGTTGGACTCTCAAAACGTTGACTCTACGATTTTTATTCGGTCAAGGTTGGTCTAATCTCTAAAATTCCCCAAAAAAATCTGATTTGATGTCATATTAATGGTTTTTATTTCGATATAGAACGCGTCGTGATAGAGCCCTAGACGCGTCATGTGAGCACCAAATTCGCGATTTGTGGTTATTTCTTCTATGCTGTTGTTATCCTACATCGCGTCGCAAGGCTATATGGATGCTTCATGATGCACTCTTCCACGGGGCGCGTGATCTCCTTGGACACGTCACGTATTTCATGCAGTTAGCCCAATTTCAGCATTTTTTTGCACCAAACATGTCATATGTCCTGAAACAGATAATTTCAACCATTAAGTACCTTTAATCTCTATTTGTAACAAAAAATACAACTTTTAGTATCCATATATTGCATAACGTATATGTATAAAAATAGCACTATCAATGGTCTCAATACTTAAGCCGTTGAAATTTTTTCAAATTCCTCACAATTTAGTTACGTGTTCAATCTATCTCTAGATTCTTACAACTCTTCAAAAACCGGAAAGACATGTACTATTTACAACATTCTTTATATTCATAAAGTTAACACTTCCCATCTTAGATTTTCATTATTTAATTCAAAAACAGGTTTCAAACTCAAAGAGTTTTGAAACACAGTTCTTATACTTTTTCGGTAGATTTATGGAATACAGGGCCGCCCCAAAAGGGGGGGCAGGTGGGCCATGGCCCAGGGCATCAAAATTATAGAAGTACTTATATATATATATATATATATATATATATATATATATATATATATATATATATATATATATATATATATATATATATATATATATATATATATATATATATATATATATATATATATATATATATATATATATATATATATATATATATATATATATATAGGGTTAGGTTCATTTAAGAACTCAAATATTAATGAGATCTTGAAAACTCAATGACATCCATTAACATCCATTAGATCCTTATCCAATTCAATAAGGGCATGATTGTCAAATAACCAATATTTTATTTTAGGTAACTTTAACTAAATCTATATTAGATTGTAACAGCCCCAAAAAAATTGCAAAAATTTCATTTATTTTCGGAATTAAAATTATGTCTATTAGGTTTTGAATTTTCAAATTTTGAAAAAAAAAATCATATTTTCATTTTTTTATTAACTCAGATTTTAGAAATTTGAAAAAATATAATTTTATTAATTAGATATTTGGAATTTAAAAAATATAATATTTACAGTGTATATATACATATTTGTATATGCAATTTTTTTAATAAAATGTATATATGCATAATGAGATTCTGAGATGTGAATTTTTCTAATAAAATACATATATGCATATTTAAGTTTTTACATTATATTTCCAGTAAATGCATACATGCACGTTTAATAATATTCCGTAAAAAAACACATGAAAATATTCGTATTTTATAATATTCGGATATCATACTACTAATTTATTAGAAACAATAATATACAACCGTTTTGAACGTTACATACAAAAAAATAAAAAATACAATGAAAATTCATAATATCTTCGTTTCTCAGATTTTCAATTTTCACTTCTTCAAAATGCTCAATAAATCTTCAAAATCTGCAATACTATTAATAAAAGTTAATATACATTTAATACACACATGCACGTATGTTTTTGATCATATATTCACACTTGAACAATCATATGCACATGTATATGTACACATATGCATAAATGCATATGTGCACATATGCACATATGCATAAATGCATATGTGCACACATGCACATGTATATGTACACATATGCATAAACTACATATTTAAAAAAAACCCCAAAAAATACTTACATGCATAAATTACACATATGCACATATATGGATGCATATATGCACATGTCTACATAACTTTGTGCACATGTATTCACATTTGAACAATAAACATAAATGCATATATACACAAACTAACTATTCGCGTATATGCAAAAAGATATTTCTGAACATATGCATCTAAATACATATATGCATATAAGTTTATACATATGTTTATACACATGTGCACACACATGTGCATATATGCACATATGCACTTATGAACAAACGTATTTATGAACAAATACAAAAGCTCTCGTTGAGGCATTACCTCGAACACCTTGCGTGCAAATGGCATTGTTCTTATCTTTCCCATGAATCTGAAATAAGCAAAGAATCAACAAACTATTGCGTTTTTATTTAATGAGTTAAGCACTTAATTTGTATAGCTATACATGATTGTTTTCGTTTTTACTTAATGGTTTCTGTATCAATTATGCACATACTAGTTGTAGGCATCTCTTTGAGGCAATTTAACAAACACCCGGTAGGCATCTCTTTGCTGGAATGATTGCATTTGCACATACTAAACAAACATACCAATTAGAACCTAATTCATTGTTCTTTGTTGCAATTCTGCTTTGATTCTACACATACTAACCAAACATACCAAATGAAACCATTTCATTGTTTTGATTCATAGACGACTAACCTCATTTTTTTTACCTAATCGCGACTGAAATTGTGAAGCATCAGATGATCGGCAATATCTGGTGCGTACAGTAGGTCTGCCACCGGGGAGAATACCTGATCACATGCCTGGTCAGAATAGGTCTTCAATCCTTCTGATTCAGATGTTGCTGGTGTGTAACAGTGGGGGAGAAAAAAAAAGTTAAGCAATTGTGAGGAAAGGGATCTACTTGCTTATTGATTTAAAAAAAACCAATGTTATCGCAGACTTAATCAGATATCAGCTTTGTAGAATCCTCAATCAAAATGACTTGATGCGATTGCAGCTTTGTAAAATCCTCAATCAAAAATAATGTAAAATCCCATACCTAAATCAGAAACCTGCTTTGAAAAATCGTTCCCCAATCAAAAACGCAGAAAAATCGAAATCTGAAGCAAAATCTCGCACCTGAATCAAAAAGGGAGATGGCAACGGCGGCGGCATCTTAAGTCGACAGCGACGCCTGTATCGTTGGCGATGGGAAGGGTGAGAGTCAGGCGGTGGTCCGATCGATGTTGAACTGAAGAACCCTAGCGTATTGATGTCTGCGAACACAAAGAAATAGAGAAGATGATCGAGAGATACAGCGGCGATGGTGGAGGATGCTGGGGAGGACGACATCGGTGATGCAGGAGGCCTCAGTGTGGGCGACGGCGACGAGGGAGGCCTGGAAGTGGTTCATGGCGAAACTCAATTGCAGGGGAAGATCTCGATCCACATTCTGGTTTGAAGATACGCTACGAAGAAGAAGAGAGAGGGAAAGAGAGACAGATGGTATGTGTGAGAGAGAGTGTGTATTTAATATTAATTAAGCTGATTTTTTGGGGTTTAGATTAATGATGATTTTTAATCCTTATATTACCCCTGCCAGCTTTTCATGGATACCAAAAATACCATTGACTTTGTTATTAATTACAAAAATGTCATCTTTCATCCTAGCCTTTCAAAAATCTGATCTTATGGTCCAGAATTGGTTCTCAAGATCTCATGGTTTTTTGAGTTCTCAAAAGAACCTAACTCTCTCTCTCTCTCTCTATATATATATATATATATATATATATATATATATATATATATATATATATATAGATTTCTGATTCAACAACAATAATCGAATTCCACTTCTCCTGTTCTCCCACTTCAGATTTTCGATTCAACAATAATCGATGAATACAACTCGGATAGTTGGACGGTATTCGCAGATTCAAGAATTGAGAATTTTTGTTCTTGGGTGCTCGACTTCCCCACCCCAGTTCTCGATTTCCACTTCAGAATTCCGATTCCAATTACAGAAAGCTTCAATTTCCGATTTCCACTGGGCTTAAATTTCCGATTTCTACACAGAGGTAAGCCATAAGCATTCTAATTTCTAAATGAATTCAGTAATTACAAAGGCTTCAATTTGATTTCCGATTCAGTAATTTATTTTTGCGTGTTTGATGAATTTGTCCAGAATTACAAAGGCTTTAATTTGATTTTGACTTTGATTGTGGATTTTGCTGAAAACATGTTAATTTTGTAATGTACCGATATTATTAAGTTGATTCATCTTTTGCAGCTCCCAAATCAACGTGATTTTATTAAGGTATTTTCTGATTAAGTTATTTTTTTTTAATTTCGGATTTCTGATTCAATGATATTGTTCATCTCAATTACTTTTCATTACAGCATTATAACTGGACACGGGAAGGCTTATGCAACAAAAATTGCTGAACTTGAGGAATTACTCAAGAAAATGGAGGATATAATTTTTCATTTTGGATCACTTTAGTTATACACTAAATTCTGTATTAAAAAATTTGATCCAATTTATAGAATTTAAAGATTTTAATACTTTAATTGTCAGAAGATTCAACCATTTGAATCCAACATGTTGCTTCACGTGGTTATTTGTGGGTTCTATAACTAGAAGCTTTAAAATTCAGTTGTATTTGTTTTTAATTTTATTTTGCTAAATTTTCATTTGAGTTTAAAGTAGCAACAAACTTTTTGTTTATAATAGCAATATACTTTCATCTCTTTCTATTACTGCACATACTGTCAAAAAAAATTTATATTAGAGCATTGTACTTTGAGGGCATTATTTTACCGTCTTGCCTTGGGCATTGAAAACCAATGGACCGGCCCTGCCTTGGGCATTGAAAACCAATGGACCGGCCCTGATGGAATAGCGTTATATAATAGTTAAGAACATACTAAATTAGGTGAAAACCAGATTGTAGTATATTATGTATGTTAAAAAAGTTCACAAGTTAAAGAGTTGTTTCAAAATACATATTTTGATGAGCATATCGTTTTCTTAGAAAGTTGTTTATACCAAATGAAAACCATATTACAGGCTTAAATTAAGCTATTAACTAGCTTATTTACTATATTTTATTTCAAAATCATTCAACAAGTTTGGAACTGTATTTTTTTATGATTATTCGTTTTATCATGGCATCATGCCATCTTTGAGGCAATCTTGTAAGAAAAATGCAGTATTTTACTTGGAAATGACATATTCAATAAGTTTAGTAAGATATTGGTATGTTTATCTCTTTTTAAAATTTAAGTGGACCTACTTCATATTATCATGTCCTCAATCATGAGATCCGGTCAGATGTACCCTTGCCCAACTAGCAATTTTTATTTAGGATTGGAGGGTTATCCATCTTAAGTATTAACCGAGTTGTTTTGTCTATTTCTTGGATTGAGATTCTACACGCTTAGGGCTGTTTTTTTTATTAAATCACTTCTAAGCACTTTTGTCTGCAGGTCGCAGACGCGTGCAGAATTTTTTTAGTGGCAGACCGTTTGTTTTTTTTTTGCAGCCCGTCCTTTTTTGTTAGAAGTGTTTTACCAGCCTCTTTTGACCTCTTCCCAAAAAGAATATGTATTTGTGACCTAAAAAATTGAACTCGGTACTTCTCCCTCCCATTCCCGATTACCGACTGCGAAGCTTCCTCCTCCCTCCTATTAATGATTGTCGCTGCTCCCTTCTTCCTCCCTCCGGCGTGTCGCCGCTGCTTTCTTCCTCCGGCGTCGCTACTGTCTCCGGGCGGCGCATAGATGTCTCTAGTTGTTTGCTTCTTCTTGTTTTCTGATTTATTGTAGAGTAATCTCGTTTGATGATTTGTTGGTTAATAATTGAAATGTTGAAATTTGAGGTTGTTATTGGTGTTTTTTTGCTGAAATTGATGCCGATAATTTTTAGGGCTGAAATGGTGAGTTGTTGTTGAAATGCTGAAAATTTCGAGGTTTTTTTGTTGTTTTTTTTGCTGAAATTTTTTCTGAAATTGTTGCTGAAATGGTGGATTGTTGTTGGAATCTGAAATTTTTGAGGTTTTTGTTGTTGTTTATTGCTGAAATTGTTGCTGAAATATGGATAATATGGTTTTTTCATGCTGATATTGAGATTTTTCTTGGTTATTAATGTTGTTTTTTGTTGTTAAATGGATTATTTCGTTGCTGAATTTGTTTGTTTGGTTGCTGAATTTGGTTTATGTGGATTAGCTTTTTTAATAGGTTAGGAAGCATTCTAAAATAAAAGTTTGGTCTTGAATTAACACAAAAACAAATGAAAAATGCTTACGACAATCTTTAAAGCCAAGTATGTAGGATGGACTTATTTGAGAAACAAAACGGGAAATATCTACAATTCTAAAACAAACACTTTTACCTTAACAAATGAGGAGTGGGAAGAATTTATAAAGGTGTGTTTCTTAATCGGTTAACTCCAATGTTGGAACATATTCTTATATTAGTTTATGAATTTTGGTTTAGGGACATCCGAAAGTCGTGTCATTGAAAACACACCTATTGGTTTATCCAGAACTTTGTGCAACTTTGTTTGATGGTCATGGTGCTAGTGGTAGCTTCGAGTAGACCTCAGCCCAAACCACATCGACGGTTGTGTCCTCTTCTTGTCGCCGTGTCCCACTCCTGGTACTTCAGATTATAGTCAACCCCTTTGATAACATGGAAGACGATGGTGGAAATTCTCATCATCCCACCAACCCAACTCTTGATCCTTATGTTGGTCCACATCCCAGTGATTCAGTTGATCCAACACCTGAGACTTCTCCAAATATTGCTAGACCGAGTAAAAAGGTTAAAACCGCAAAAACTTCTATCAATCATGATGATCTGGCAAGAGATATGCAAAAAGCTTTGCAATATTTGATTAAAGGCAATGGCGGGCCAACGATTGATGAGTATTATGAGAAGTTAAAGATGCTTGAATTAGACTCACTTGACCCTTTATTTTTTTGCTGCTTTTCACACATTTGTTGTGTCTAAGAACATGGGTGACATTGCCCGCTATACCCGATGTGCTAAAAGGATGGATCAAGATAACTGGGATGCCTTTAGGATTATTCAAATAGTGATGACATTGGTTGCGTACTATGTTGTAAACTTTGTTGCTTTTTTTTTTTTTTGCATACTATGTTGGAAACTTTGTTGTTTTTTTGTGTGCTATGTTGGAAACATTGTTTGGGTTTTGCGTATAATGTTGGAATGTATGTTGCTTTTTTTCGTATGACATTGTTTTTTGTATTGTTATTCACAATTGTTAATTATTGAACATGTTTATAATGGATTACAACCAAAAATTATTGCTCGTAATTCTTATGTATTTGTATCTTTAATTTTTTTGGAGGAGAAATTTGAAGAAAAAATCAGATAATACTTCGCTAATGTTCGGACATCAATTCACATCGGGGTTATTATAAGGTAATAACACACAATGTCTTGAGCTTTTATGCATGTCTCGTGAATCTGTCATCTGATTATGTGCACATTTTAGAACAAATTGTTCCTTAAAGGATAGCAAACATGTATCAGTTGAAGAAAAATGGCAATGTTTTTTATGATGATTGTCCACAATCAACGATATGCTGTCATCAAGCGCAAATTTCAACACTCAAAGCAAACAATTCATAAATTTTTCTATGAAGTGTCCGATAAAATGATGGTTTTTGCAAAAGATATGATAGTACCAATTTTTTTTAATCCGAATCCAAATATTCCCGAACATAATAAAAGGCTACGACGAGTCTTTTAAGGAGCGGTTGGTACCATGCTAACAGACAATATTTATATAGGGGAAGGGGAAAAGGCAATTGTTAACAAAATGTATTGGGAATTTGTGACTTCAATATGATTTTTAGGTTTGTTGTGACCGGTTGGGAAGATGTAGCACATGATTCGAGAATATTATCAGAAGCATTAGCAGATGCGGATGCACCTTTCCTGGTTCCACCGCTAGGTATGTTTATGGATCCATGAATTTTTATTTTGTTATTTTAAACATTACTTATTAGTTTATATTTGTTGATAAATATTATCTTTGTGATGCCGCGTACGCACACACTCGAGGGTTTGCGGCTACATATCGTAATGTTAGGTATTGGCTTGGAGATTTTCGTCGCAGACGTGCATTGACCGATAAAGAAAAATTTAACCATGCACATGCAAAACTTCGGAACATTATTGAGCGTGCTTATGGTGTCTTGAACGCACGGTTCCCTATTTTGAAGAGAATATCACCATTTCCGTTTGTTACACAAAGAAACATCACCGTAGCATGCTTTGTGCGACGAGCTCTTTGCTCAATACGATCAACCCGATATGCCGCTTGGGAATAACTGTGTGTGCATCTGTGATTATGAAGACGAGGTTCAAGAACATGGTAGTGCAGCGGACCGGGATTATATTGGTTAATTTACGTGATGAAATTGCAGAGCAATTAATGTAAAATAGGGAATGAATACTTTCAAAAAAATTGTTATTGTGGTTGTATGATTTATATTTTGATGTTCTAAAACTAGAATTGTTTAAATTTCAATGTTGAAAACTCTTACGTTTAAAAAACCCAGTTTATTTAAATTTCAATTTATTTTACTGTTTGCAAACTTTAAAAAACAAACAGCCTTCTTTTTGCAGACTGCAGACATTTGGTCCACCTCTTCTTCTACAGATGTCTGCAGATGTGGTCCGTAGACTGTAGACCTTTTACCTTAGTATGTGTTAGTCTCTACAGGTTAGGGATATGATCCGCCTTCAATATTCTCATTTTTACGAGGTTAACGGAAGATGATGATGTACGTGTCTCCCTCTTTTATATGTTGAACGCTGGTTTTTACGAGAAAAAAATGGCCATCAATCCTAAGCAAGGATTTGCTTACTTTTGTAGTATACTTTGATGAGGAGAGGTTTTTTACTTTTTACTTCATCTTAGGCATCTCGTTATCTATTATTTTTTGTTATATGACATCAGAGACCTATGAAAACATATTGATAAGCAAATGACCATATACATTTTAACGTAATAAACTATGTCATGATCTAGTACATCTACACAAAGAGATGAGAGTTATAAATTTTTTGGTAAGGCCTTTTTTATGGTTAATGTCATAAAATAACAACCAATTATACATAATATACTTTTTTAAGTCACTTATTTCCAAAAGTGAGTTGTTCCCATAACCACCAAGAATCCTACAAAAAAGATCCTTTGCCACAATACCTTTTTCCTCCAACTCAAGTTGTACTTTAAAAATATCAAGCCAAGGGCCCGGAATGCTACATCTAGCAAGTGGCATATTATCAATACCATTAAAATTATGAATACTTTTAATACATAGAGAC
This sequence comes from Cichorium intybus, assembly GCA_023525715.1. Lineage (NCBI taxonomy): Eukaryota > Viridiplantae > Streptophyta > Magnoliopsida > Asterales > Asteraceae > Cichorium > Cichorium intybus. The sequence continues at coordinate 138,934,130 of CM042009.1, forward strand.
CAAAAGCTGTTTTTCTCCACCTTGAGACGCCACCACCATTTAAGAATAAGAGAGAGATTTAGAGAATCAAGGCAACCAACGTCAAGACCTCCCAAGTGCTTCGACCTCACCACATATTTCCAAGCAACCCAATAAGATGACCTTTTAACGCCGATACCTCCCCATAAAACCGACTACGTAAGCTTTCCAACATAGCAATAATTTTTTTCGAAGCTCTAAAAACAGCAAAATAGTATATCGGAAGACTTCCCATAACCAACTTCACAAGTGTAAGCCTACCCCCAAATGAAAGATTTCTAGCTTTCCAACTCGAAAGCCTAGATTTAAATTTATCTACAATCACCGACCAATTTTTGATAATTTCATATTTGCTCCTATAGGAAGCCCAAGATACATAAATAGGAAGGAAACAGATTCAAAGTTGAGAATGCTAGCAGATCTAGCAACTTTATTCTCCTCAACACCAACTCCATAAAGTTTACTTTTAGAGAGATTAACCTTGAGGCCCGAAACCAAGAAAAAACACCTAATTATTCTATTCAAATTCACCAAATTAACTTCATTCCATTCGCCTGCAAACGTCACGTCATCCGCATATATAATATGATAAATAGTCGGACCATTATTTGGAAGATTAATACCTTGAAGAAGATGCTTGTCACAAGCTTCCTTAAGCGAGATGCCAAGACCCTCCACAACAATTATGAAAAGAAACGAGGCAAGCAAGTCACATTGCCTAACTCGTCGCTTGATCTCGAATTCTCTAGTGGGGAATCCTTAAACAAGAACGGAAGCCCTAGCGGACGAAAGAAAACCCATAATCCATTTTCTCCAAGTATCACCAAAACCCATTTTCCTCATAACCGAATCAAGACAACCCCAATTCAAGCTATCAAAAGCTTTATAAAGGTCAAATTTAAAGATAAGAACATTATTTCTTAATTTTTTAGCCCATGTAACATGTAAAGAGCTCATTAAGTATGAGTGGACCATCGAGAATGCTTCTCCCCTTAATATAAGCGGATTGCTCGGGACTAACCACCTTGTCGATCACTTTTTTAATTCTAGAAGCGAGCACTTTAGAAAGAATTTTATACATACACCCAATAAGATTAACCGACCTATTATCATCGAAGTCAATCTTCATGAATCTATCACTTCTAAGCATCGGCCTACGAATTATTTTTTCATCAAATTTGTTCGAAAAGAATTGCCATACCACGTCTTTAATACGACTTGGGTCGGTAACCCATCTACCATCAATCATGATCCCGTTCAATCTGTTATTTTTCAATCTCTGTTGAACAACTTAATCAGAGCATGGAAAAATTTGCTATTTTCGACCCCATCTATTTCCCATTTCAACCAAGCTTTTTGCTTTAAATTGAGCTTCTTGATCGTGTCTAATTCATCATTTTTCTTTTAACAATTCAACCTATCCAATCTTTCTGGAGAAGTAAGCACCCTAGAATCCGCAATAATGTCAAAATTATTAATCATGTCAATCATCTTTGTGTATTCGGAGTTCTCGGCAGCATTGAGATTATTACGCCAACTTCTTATTTCTTTTCTTAAATTCTGTAATTTCCTCATGAGAATAACAACTGGTTGACAATTCTGAATCTCACAATCCCAAGACTTGGCAACAACATCAGAGAGACCATCGATATAAATACAGGCATCAAAAAATTTAAACGGACAGGGAACAAAATCAATGCAATCCGTAACCAGAATACTAGGACTATGGTCCGAGTATAGCAGAGGAAGAGCAGTGACTGCCGCAGAAGCCCACTTTTCAAGGAAACCTTCGCACGCAAGATATCTATCAATCTTGCTTAGTCGACGCCCATCATCACTCATGTAGGTGTATTAGCGCCCACCCATGTTAAAATCAAAAAGCTCCACCGATCTGATAAAAAAACTTGAAATCATTCATGCTCGAGGTACAATCACGATTTGAAGCTCTATTGTAACACCACATTACTTTTGGTAAGTATCTCTATGTTAAACATAGTGTTAATTATGATTTAATATGATGTTATAAGTGTTTGGATGGTTGAAACACCTTTTGGGTAGAGTTTTTGTGTGAAAAATGCCAAAAAAGGGGTTACACGGGTCGTGTGGGATCACACAGGTCGTGTAAAATATACCATCCAAAACCATTTTAGACTTACACGGGTCGTGTATGGCAATAAGGATCGTGTAACAGTCGATGAAAACAGGCAGTAGCGTCACACGGGTCGCGCAGAAGAACACGGGTCGTGCAGCCAATGTTAGCAACCCTAACATTGGATTAGCACCGCTAATTGCGCAGATCCCATTTTTTAATTGCGAACTTCAGCCATTTTTGGGGAAAAGATCTTGACTCAAAAACCTGAAAAACCCTACAAAACATTTCCCAAACACCTTGGAACCAAATCGGAAGGCTAGAACTCGACGGATTGAAGTAATCTTCGATATCTCGCTTCTCGAAGGTAAGATTTACCGTTATAGCTCAATTGAACGGTTGATTTGGTCGATTTGAGTTGATTTCGGGTGGTTATGGTGAACCACCTGTGATTAGTCAAGAATTGTGCATATAGCACTTGTTTGGTTGTTTGAAACGCTTCTAATCTTAACCCTAACTGTTGTGGGCAAGCTTCACGCTTGAATGGTGGAAATACAAGGTATTCACCTTTACTTGGTATGTGTGTGGGTGTGTAGGTGCTGGAAAGTGTTGAAGAATCGCTTGTATCTACAGTTGGTGTTAGCTAGTACGATATAGAACTTCAAACCAGGTGAGTAATCTTTACCATGTTAAATATGATATGTATTGGTAGAACTCTTACGACTTGAAGTGGTTTCTGGAGTTGAGTTTAGTAGCTTAGAAGTTGGGTTGATTACCCAAATTACATGGTAGAAACCTATGTGGTTATAGCGGCCTTTGTGGCTAAGAGATTGAATTTGATATCCAAATATTAATGGCTTTTGTGGCTAGGAGATTGGATTTGATATCCAAATGTTAACGGCCTTTGTGGCTAGGAGATTGGATTCGATATCCAAATATTAACGGCCTTCGTGGCTAGGAGATTGGATTCGATATCCAAATATTAACAGCCTTCGTGGCTAGGAGATTGGATTCGATATCCAAATATTAACGGCGTTCGTGGCTAGGAGATTCGATGTAGTGTCCAAATGATGAGTAACATGGATTTACGTTGTATTGGATTGTACTTGTCTTACTTTTCTTATACATGTTGAATTGTTCATATGATTACTTATTGAGCTTTATGGCTCATAGTGTTTTTGTGAATTGTCCTTGCAGGTGAACGTGACCCTGCAAAGGGTAAAGATAAAGTCCATGACTAAAGACATAGGACTTGTAAATGACGTCAGTAGCAGCCCGGCTTAGAAGGTGTTTACTTTTGTTATATATAACTTATACACCTTTCTATATGGTTTTGTATGTTAAAACTATGTTTAAAAGTGAAAATTTTTGGGTGTATTTGTTTTAAAAAGCCGGGTGTTACATCTATCTTCTTTATAACATACTTCGTTAAAGTCTCCCATGAAAAGCCACAGTCCATCTCTATTATTTCTTAATTGAATCAGAAGATGAGACCACAAACATTTTCTGTCAACAGGATCAACAGGGGCATAAACATTTACGAAATTGATTACCTTTCCAAATTCCAGTAATCACAATAAAAGATTGCTCATTAATAATATTATCTACTGTCAGAAGATTAGGATTCCATATACAAAAATTGCCTCCAGATTTACCATTGGAATCGACTGCCACATAATCAAAAATCGAGTTATCCCAAAATTTACTAACCGGAACAGAATTAGCAGACATTTGAGATTCTTGATAGCTGATAAAGTTGATGTGGTGCACCCTTTTCACACCTCTAATCCACTCCTGCTTACAAACATTGTCAGCTCCTCAAATGTTTACAGACAGACAATTTATTGGTTACCAATCATTCCCCTTTCACCTTCAATAATCTTTCTAATCATTTCTTCTGATTATTAAGGAAGACCTCAGCGTAGTTTTTTCTTTTTCATCATTGTGATTAGCCACATTCAACCTCCTCATATTACCGGTTACTCCCATTTGAAGTTCAAATTCTTACCTGCCGCTGTAGAATAAGGAATGCTATTGTAACTTTCAACACTTTTATGACTAACAGGTCTCCGGTCAGGTCTTTGATTTGTCCTGTATTTGGAAATATTAACTTTTATCTTTCTACCTTCAAACACTAGATTTTTCAACTCATCTTCTAATCTCCTGCTACTATATTTGACTTTAATGAATCTAGCAAAAACGAATCTCTTACCAAACAAATTTTTCTCTTTTTGGCAACGTAAGTGTCGACTAAAACCCCATAATCTTGAAGATTTCTCCAAAGCGTGTTGCTACTCCATCCATCCAGCAAATTAGATAAAATAAAGTGGTCTAGAAGATTTCTATCTTGATTCTCTCCTTCGATTTACTTTGATCGATCCTTCTTCATCCGATTGCAGCCTCGAATATCCCACGCCTTTTCTCTCCCCCCCTCTCTCTCTCTCTCTCCATATCTTCACTATTAAAACTTAAAAGTAATAGAAAACAGATGGGATCAAACCCAAAAATTACCTACTGGACTAATTGACCATGTGGGCGGCGTTCAAACCCGGTTCCAGGATCTTCGTCAGAAGGTTTAGCGTCAAACTTTGTGATTATAGCACATGATGGCCATGTACGAAACCGTTCCTGTATCTCCTCAACTCAGGCCCGGTCCTGAGGGTGGTCAACTCGGGCGACCGCCTAGGGCCCATGTCTCTAAGGGGCCCAAATTTTTTTTTGTTATATAGTAATAATAGTATATATATATATATATATATATATATATATATATATATATATATATATATATATATATATATATATATATATATATATATATATATATATATATATATATATATATATATATATATATATATATATATACTTATGTTATTATCTATAAGGGCCCAACTCCTAAGTCCCAAGTAGCCCAACGAAAATGTCAACCCAAGAAAAGACTAACCCGTTAGGTCTTACCGATTGCGTTGCAAATTTGCGTCTTCAAGGCGGGATCAACAATTGGAAAAGAATCGACTGCGCATTGGACTCAGTCATCTCGTAAATCATCATTCCATAATTCGAGATAATTATCATGCGCCAACCTCATGAATTGATTTACCCCTTTGCGATTCTGATTTCTCACTTTTTCTATTTCTGAACTCCCGATTTCTTAGCCTTTGTATTTTTGAAATTGATTTTACACCTTCGCAGTTCGGTTTCTGCGTTTTTGGAACAATTTCTACAGACTAAAAAGGTATGATTTCTGCCTTTGTGAAATTTGATTCTCGTTTATGAGTTTCTAATTCTCGGTTTTGATTTGATTCTCGCTTTTGAATTTCCAATTCCCAGTTTCGATTCTCTATGCTCTGAATTTAGATTCTCAATTCTATGTTTTGATTCTGAAACAGGTTCTATATATTGGATAGTGGATAGATTCCGATTTTGAGTTCTAATTTTTTGTAAACAGGTTTTGAGAAAAGGTTTGAATTTTCGATAATACTTTCTGATTAATTGATTTTCAGTTTGAATTCTTGTTTTTAGTCTTAATTTCTGAACCATGTGTTGGATTGATTATTTCATTTTCGGTTTGAGTTAATGTGATTCTGAAACTTATACTTTAATTTCTATCTTGAATCAATTTTTTGATTTATGAAACATGTAATCTGATTTCTTAAACATGTTCTAATTTTCTGATTTTCTGATATTATATTGCAGCTTGCACAAACTTGAGAGTTCAAACCGAATTAGAAGTCAGGTGTAAGAAAAAAAAATTTCAATGTTGATTACCTAAAATCAACAATTTCACAAGAAAAGTTGAATAAATTAACAATATAATTTATACACAAATATATGTTAGAAAAAATTGATGATTTTAGTAAATTTTGTTATTAATTTTCAAATTTTAATATATTTGTAATTTTGAAGGACCCTTTTTTGTCTTCTCATCCCGGGCCCAAAATATATTTGGACCAGCCCTGCCTCAACTTTATCAGCATCTCCTGAAAACAAAGCTTCTACGGATCCATTAGCTCGGTTCCAAACCCACCCTTTCAACCCCAATTTCGTAGCATTCTCCACAGTCCAGCTGCCGTAAGACACCCCATGAACACGGCCCGTAGCCACCACTTTCACCTGTAACCGCCACCACAAACAAAGGAAGCGATCGCCGATCGTCATGATTTTCATCGATCACGATGTCACGATATAAGTTAAATTCTAAGTAATAGTTGAATTAATGTTTCGCATTGAGTTCCAAAACACTGTTGTATGATTTTATAATGTTAATTAAAACAAAAAGGGCAAAGGATCGGGTTCTAATTGAAAGATTTCAGAGAGAAAGTTGACTTACCGTTTTAGTGGGTGCTGGTGAATCCGGTGGAGGATTAGGGGAAGCTTGAGAAGACAAATCACGCGGATGAAGTCGGAGCAGAGGAGGATACGGTCGACCGAAAGATGGAAATTAGCAGGAATTGAACGACATGGAAATTGGGGTAATCGTCTTGCCATCTGATTCTGATGAGGATGGTTGAGTAATGCGAGACAGCTCCTGAGAATCTGAGATTTCAGTGTCATTGTGACTCAATCTGCTGCCATTTGCGAAAGTTCGATTGATGGAAGACATTGAGAAATGGATTCGCTTTTTATGGAGGGGAAAACGCAGAATTTTCGTTGTTTCTGTTATTCAATCGAACTGATCGTAACGAACTTCAATATAGCTTAGAGATAATTACCAAAATGTATTTGATAGGATCATAGGATTTAACAATCGGTCAACTGACTATTTTGAATATATTTAAAATGGTATTTTTCACATTGTAATTTGTTTGCGTTATCATATGATCTATTAGGCCATGGGGTGTGGGATAACGTATCCGGGGTGTGTTCTACCTAGTCAGCATCGGGACGCGGGTGAACACCGCCCCCTGGATGCGTCCTCCCTGGTGGCGTCCTCGGCGTGTTGCTGAAGACATTTGTGGAATGCGAATATGATTTTTCTAGCCAATAAAAAAACACATGTTTTTTAATTAAAAAAACGAGTGATGTGGAAATTAAAAAATGAGGCCTAGAACTATCAGACATTTATTTAAGTGTGTTAGGGGATGTTTTGATGACGTGGCGATGGTATTCGAGACCATAGCCGTATAAAAGACTCCATGTTATCTTCTAATTTGTTTTTTCAAATTTTATCTCAAATTAAAACTTTTCTAACACACGAATTTGACCCCTTATTTTTTGTATTATCTTATAAGATTAATTTTTATAATATCTTTTTGTTTTGTTTTTTATTCGAGAACAAGTTCTTTTTTTAAAAATTTATAAATATGCTTTTCATAGTTTTTGAAAATTTATTTTCAAAAAAATTTCATAAATTCTTTCTTAGACGTTTTTTTATAGAATTTTGTATGTTTTTACAAATCTATTTTTTGAAGATTCGTTTTTATAATTTCTTTTAAAACATGTAAAAGTTGTAAAAAAGAATGCACACAAAAATCATTTATTACATCATTTCTTTTAAAAAGATCATGTAAAAGTTATAAAATAACAAAGACAACAAAATACAAAAAAAGTTTGTGAAAATCATATAAAATTTGTGAAAAGTTTTTTTAAGAAATATTAAAAACCAATTTATAAAAAAAAAATGTTTTGGAATACAAAACAAGTTTGCAAAAAAAAAAACTAAAAAAAAAAACTAAAAAAAGGTTTTAAAGAAAATAAAAAAATTCAAGTACCAAATTCATAATAAAAATAATTATTAGAGAAAATATGTAAGTAAAATATGGGGATACCCTAAAAACATATTATAATAGGTCACAAATATAATAACCTAAGGTCATACGGTATAGACTACGGGGAGAGGTGCAGTGAAGGAAATCCGCTGTGGAGAACACCCCCCGCCCCCAAAAAAAAACAGCGGTGTCCCTGCATTTTGAGACTCGCATAAGGAGATTTCGTTGCAGGAAGATGGAACAAACGTTGAAATCTGACCGAATGCTGATGTGCAAAGAAAACATAAAATGTAAGAGGACTCCACAATATATAGTATAATGGGTATAAAATACAAAGCTCGTTACCTCTTAAACATTAAAATGCAAAAACTGTTACTTTTGGTATATTGAGAAAAGTTGGTTGGTAAGAAGTAGAATAAAATTTAATGAGAAATTGTATTTGTTCCTACTTTTTGTTCCTACTAGTCTTCCTACCCATGTTAAATTGTGACATATGTCTTAAAACATTATTTGTTTTATTAAATATGACACTTGTCACAATTCATATGGGTAGGAATCTGAGTAGGAATAAAAAGTAAGAATCAATACAATTTCTCAAATTTAATAGTTTGATCATCTTTTTGATGTATCGCTCAAATGATTACTAACATTGTGAATGCCCAATTACGAGTTCCAAAGTATCAAAATAAGCAATCCCCTAATAATTAAGCCTCAAAACTTGAAACTTTTTCAAATACTTTGCAATTTAGTTATGAATTCCCTCCATTTATCACAGTGTTGCAATTTTATAAATTTACAGCTCTTTAAAATATGGAAACTCATGTATTTCTTTTACTATATTTGTCTATACTTATAAAATTAATGTTTCCCTAACTTAATCAGTGACGAAACCTGTATAGGGCCACAGTGGCAATACCTGCCTTGTTTTTGCCTTACATATACTAGTTGTATACATCTAAATAAATCCAGAAAATAAAATCCAATCTCATGGCCCCTTAGGTGTTTAAAATATATGTATTTAAATACAGGAAACCAAAATAAATTAGGAACAAAATCAATAACTAACAAAAAAATCCAGAAAAAAAAAAAAAAAACAAGAAGTAGTAAAAATAGGATATTGAGCTTTATAAAAAATCTAATGGGTGCATTTATTCACTTAATCTTTGTAAAAAGACAAAACTCTGAAAGTTTACCTCTCCCACCGAAAAAATAATCGTTAAATCTCACTGGTAGATATCCTCGACGTCGAAGTTCTCACCTCCGTTGTTCACCGAACTAGAGTCCGTCATGCACGTACTCTCTACACTCTACCATTGCTGCTCACCCCCTACGCTCTCTCTATATGTGTTTAGCCCTTTTGCTGAACTGCTTAGCATCTCCGATTGACGACCTCCGTACATCTCTCTCTCTCTCTCTCTCTCTCTCTCTCTCTCTCTCTCTCTCTCTCTCTCTCTCTCTCTCTCTCTCTCCTCTCTCGTCTCTCTCTCTCTCTCTCTCTCTCTCTCTCTCTCTCTCTCTCTCTCTCTCTCTCTCTCTCTCTCTCTCTCTCTCTCTCTCTCTCTCCAAGGTAAAATGGTTAATGGGAGATAAAGAGACCTGTGAATTCTGAAAAAATAAAAAGTCTCCTGACAAACTTTTTATTTATTTATTATTTGCTTGCTTGCTTATTATCTATTACTAACATTTACCAACGCATGACCAGTAACCGCGTTGGTAATGTTATAATTTTTATTTGGCAAGTTTTAACAAAAAAAATCTATCGAGCTTACTTCGTAACCGCCATCTTAGAGTTGTTAGAAGACAGGGGTTCGAACCCCAACGTCTACGATGTTCTATGTCTTTTAAAAGAATGCAAATATCTAAACACCCGACCCGTTCGTCCGCCCCATCCAACATAAAATCTGGCCTGCCCTCCAACTTTTTTTTTTTTTTACGATTGACTTAAATATTAAAGGTTTTTTTTTTTCAATTTTGAACCAAATAGTTTTTTCTGTTTTGCAATTTTTACCTATATTTAATTGTTTTTTAACGAACTTGGTCCAAACTTTTAATAACTATTCCCCAACTATTTTTATTATTTGTTTTATATATTTTTAAAACTTAAACTTCTTTTTATAAAGTTTTTACAATTCCTTTTATAATTTTGTTTACATACGTTTCTAGGAATTTTCATATCACCTCCTCTTTTCATTTTACAATTTGAGCATAGATTTTTTTAGCATAGATTTTATCTTTTTTAAGCCTGATTTTTTTTATAGTTTTGCCAAAGTTTTAATATTTTTTCTCATAAGGTCTTACGAACTTATTTTTTGAATATTATTTTATTTTTCAGCTTTTTACATGTTATTTTACAACTTAGCTTTTTAAAAAATTCATTTATATAAAATTACTTATTTTTCATATTTGTATTTATATATGTTTTTGAAGAGTTTTTTGCTTTTACAGATTAGTTTTTTTTAAGTTTTTTTCATGGTCTCCTATTTATTAGGTAGATTGTGTTTTTTTTATGAATACAGAGTCCTAATAGCAACGTATAGGATGCAAACCTTCATTATTATTCATAAAAGAAAATTTTTAGTTGTTAACTTTTTATAACCAAATATATCTACCTTATCTTATTTATCTTATTTTGAAGTTTTAGTTTCGGGCTCTCGGCCTCCTATTTATGATGTCCGTGTTCCGCCCCTGCAATGATGGATTAAGATCGCAGTTCTCTTGGTTACATATATTGTGTGTGGCTATGGTCAATTTTCATGCATTTTTTATTGCTTTTGCGATTATCATTTTATCGGATTATGTATATATATTTTTCATGCAATTCACGAACTATGGGATTTGCATATATTTTGGTGTCGGTGTGTTTGTGTCTGTTGTTATCTTGACATGAATTCAATTCAAAGCAAATGGAAGATAGGATCCGAATGGAACAAATGACTAGTACTGGTACTAAAATTGACAAATGAAGTAATGGATAATACTTGACAACAATTGCTATTTTAGGTAAAAAGTTGTAAGTACATTGTTATTATCAGTAGAAAATAGAGTACACGTGCATATTGGTATAACACAATCTTTACAGTAAACTTGGTTCATGGTAATAAATTTAATGAGTTACAACTTGAAAAAGTTTTATATTTTTTCTTAATAATTACCCTGCCATTTATTTTACCTCTGCACAATTGTTAGCTCCCACTGGTTCTCTTAAGCAACTAGATATTGCCATAACTGCAGCTTCAACAGATGCATCTTCACCCTGTTTCATTTATATATTAATAACTTATTTACCATTTCAGAAAAAGTAAAAACTTAGGACAGTAAAAAGTAAAAACATCATTTTTACCTTCTCTTTCCAGTAAAACATGTTTCCGTATTTCCCTGCTAATCGACTCCAAAAGCTACGTGGTATATCCAAATCCACAGACTCACCCACATTGAAGTTCAAAATATTTCCTGTATGATTTGAAAGTAATGTATGAATTATGATTATTCAATTAGAAGAAGTAATGGATGGAGGATATGAGAGATGGAAACTTTACCAAAAGTAGGATCAGCAACAAAAACAATGGTTCTATCATCTACTTGCCAGAAATCTTTGATTGCTAATCCTGCATAAGTTTGATAAAATTGCATGAACAAAGTGATTAAGAGGATCAAATAGTAGTTTATTAAAGATAGTTAGCATACCAGGTGTATCAGGATAGTTTTGAGCTAGAACTCTGAGCTTGAATCCTGTATCTTTTTCAATAGAATCAATCTCCTTTGCAAGCCTTTTCTCCTGAAAATATCATGTAAAAATGGTGCCAAGATGAAGTTCTGATTGAAAAGTTTCACACATTTGATGACTAAAATGGAAATATATCTCTAGTTAGTGAAATTACAAGGAAAAAGAATACCTGGCCATCTGAGAGGAAACCTGCAACATCAATAACTGTGGTGAAGTCTTTGGGAAGTAATTCTGGCTTGTTTACTCCTACTTTTGCTTCAGCATTTCCAACTCCTACATAGTTTAGGTTTTTGTTCTTTTATGCTCTGCACTCTGAATCAGAAAACAGAAAACAAAAGGAAACTCCTAACAGGCTCATATACTAAAAACTGTTAGCTCGAAGACAATTGAATCTACAATCAAGCCGGCTTTTAAGTAATCATCGTTACTGTAAATAAGCATCGGCATTTTTTGCTAAATAACCTTCATCGCAATTAACACACAGCAAATGCGGAGCTGGATCTGACACATTTTCTGTTACACAATTTACTTACAGTGAAATGTATAGAGCGTTTCTCCCAGGAACGAGTTTTTGAGAATTAGGTAACAATCGAAAAGGTAAAATGAAGATGAACAAATACCTGAAAGAGTTACTGCGAGAGCTAGGGCTCCGGACAACGCAAAACTCAGAGACTCTGATTTAAATTTAGAAATCAATCGACCAAAATCCGATGATTTGGGCGAAGAAATGGGTAGATTCGAAGATAGAGATGATGATGCTCTGGTAGAAACTACATTAGTATAACTTTTCGAAGTATTTCGAAACTGGAAGGGAGAATAAAGTTGAAGAACCGCCATTGTTAACTTAATGAATCAACTCGATGTGTTTATGGACAGGAATTGGAGAAAATGATCGTCACCGTGGATATCTCTGGAATCATGCAAAGAAAAAAAGAACTGAAATGGCCCCTCAACTTTGAAATATTTTCAATCTTTGCTAATAGTTTTAAAAATGTTACAATTTTAACACGGAATTTTATTCTCATTGATGATATTAATTTGTTTTTGTCCGAAAAGATAAAGAAACATAAATTTGTGTTCATATTCATTTGTTTATTTTTGTCCGAAAAGATACATGGACACGGATTTACAAATGAACAAGTTTTTTGCGTTTGCTAGAAAATTAAGTGTGTTCGTATGTGTTTACGTTCATTCATCAAAAGAATTCAAATTTACATTCGTAAACATGTGCACCTAGGTAAATACAAGAAGAGAGATAATAAGTCGATATTCAAACTAACAAGCATTTGTAATGCAAAAGGCTTTAAATAAGTTCAACGAGTTCAAGCAAATATACCATTTAGTGATAAGGGACGAAAGCACGAAGATATAAGATGTGTCGAAAAAAGTATCTTCAATCAATATGTTGAGAGTTTAAGTCTCATGATGAACAAAATATGTATATTTAGAAGTAGTTTAGTTGGTGCATGGATAGTCATTCTAAAAAAGGTATAGGGTTGGCAAAAATACTCAAACCCGCTGGAAAAAAGCAAACCCAAAAATTTTTTTGACAAGTTTTGGGCCGGCTATGAGGTTTTCTCTTTTAAAATTCACAGGTTTGGGATAGTTATGGTATTGGGATTACACCCGCTCGATTACCAAATCCTATGACCAGACCCTAAATCATTTGTATTTTTCTATAATACTTATACTTTTATTATTAATATATATTATTTCAAATTATATGTGATATTATAAAGGGTGCTGTTATTTGCACTAACTCATGATGATATAATCATTATATATTTTGAAAAGTAGAAAGATAGTAATACGTTACAAGAAATATTTTCTTTTTTTTTATATTATTTTTACTTATCATTTCTCTTGATGTTCCATGTTTCTTTTTCATATATATATATATATATATATATATATATATATATATATATATATATATATGTGTGTGTGTGTGTGTGTGTGTGTGTGTGTGTGTGTGTGTGTGTGTGTGTGTGTGTGATCCGGATCAAATAAAAAATATAATTTTGTGTTATATTATATTGAGAATTTTAGAAATCAATGATCTCGAGAATAAATTTAAAGCAAATATTTTTTTTTCTTGCCGTTCCAACGCTCTAGCACCTCCGGAGAGTTGATGTTTTAGCGGCGGTGGTGGTCGAGATCGTGATAGAGGTGGTAGAGTTGGTAGTAGCGGTGGTGGTGGTTGGTGGCGGGTGGCGGCAGGGGAGGTGGCGGCGGCAGCGGTGGTGGTGGCGGCGACGACGGTGGTGGTGGTGACGCAGGTGGTGCAGGTGGAAGTGGTGGTGAAAATCATATGTGAATAATAATATATATCTCGTCGTTAGAGCGTCAACGCTCCGACAGCGCCAAAGTAGTAGAGCTGCAAGAAAAAATATGTGGCTCATATTCATTCTCGCATTCTCAACATAATTTTCATTCTCAATGGAACCTACTTATATATATATATATATATATATATATATATATATATATATATATATATATATATATATATATATATATATATATATATATATATATATATATATATATATATATATATGAAAATGAAAAATATAAAGACGAAGAATCAAGAATCATGGTTAAATAAATGAGAAATTAAGTGAAGAAAATAATATTAAAGAAAGAAAAATTTAATCCTTTTTTTTTGTTATTATTAATTTATTACGTATTCCACTCTTATCATCATTTGTTTAATAATGATTGCATCATGATAAGTTAGTGTGCATAAATATTTTGTAGTGCAGATAAAATTACCCGTGAATAAAATTACCCTATTATGAATAGAAAGTTTGTTATGTAATCATTACTTATATCTTGCACTGGAGATTGATGGTATTGTTTTTATTATTTATAGAGTAATTGTATTGATTCCTACCTTTTATTCCTACCAATGTGAAATTATGACAAATGTCATATTAAGAAAATTAATAATATTTTAATACACATGTCACAATTTAATTTGGGTAGGAAGATTAGTAGGAATAAAAGGTAGGAATAAATACAATTTCTCTTATTTATATTATGATCTATATTAGAATACCATGAAATTCGGATATTTCAAAATGTGTATGAAGACGAATACATTTATTAGATATTAAACTTGTTGATATTGTTAGAAATTGGAATTATTGCAAATTCAAGTATTTTTGGATGACATTGTGATCGGGTTTTGTGTAATGGAAATTTCAAAATGGATAAATTTCGACCCTTAAGATCATAAATGGGATACCTGATACTTGTGAGCATTCCTACAAACCCGGTGATTATTTACGAATCAGATACCCAATGAGAAAAGACTCGACTAGAAAAGACCGGGTTTAGGATACAATTTTATAATTAGGTATGTAAGTAGGTATGTAACCGAGATCACTAATACCCCTATCATTTCCATTCCTAAATGATAGTGTATATAACATTCGAGTTATGAATCTTAATGAATATGGCATCAGATGTTCGCGAACATAAGTGATCATTAAACGAACGAACATAAAAACACTGTTCATGTTCGTTCATTTAACAAAGTACATTGTTGTGTCCGTTCGTTTATGTGCTAACTGATCATCAAACGAACAAACATAAAAACATAATCTAAATAAACATACATGAACAAACGTAAATAAACATAAACATCCAAATCGATAACCGCAACAATTGTGATATGTTGGTGGTACTTAGTATTGTCACCTATGATATTTTACAAAATCCAGAAGTTGTAAAACTTAACCATTCTTAGAAGCTCCGCTTTTACTCTCTTTGAATTCAGAATATTACAAATGTACATGAATGAAAGTAAACGAACGTTCACGAATGTAAATGAACAAACAAGGCAATGGTTAGTTTTCGTTGGTTTATTTAAACGAACGAAAAACATTGTTCATGTCCGTCCATTTATTATATCTTATTATGAAATCACATTTATATATTTTTGCTATAATTATTATTAACCAAACCAAAATACTAAAATAAACAGATTGCTTGAGTAGGCAAGCCGGTCCTTTTGTTTTTTCTCTTCCCCGGTTCTATCTTCTCCATTCAATGGGTTTTGTCCAATTACGATATATTTGCATTTGTGTGTGTATAAAAAGTTTGCAAACCAAAAATATCAATATAGAAGTGAATTAAGAGCTCACGAAGGAAGTAAAAGTTGAGGCCAGAGCAGTCTCAAATGGCTTACAATTTCTTACAAAATCCATGGGGATCATATTACAATGTGTTTTAAACTGTCTCTTGCTATTGAAGGTGAAAACCTTACGGGAAGTAAGTAGGCCAGTTAAGGTAGTATGAATCACGTGCCTCTTTGCTCCAGTTCTCATTCCACTATAAACAACCAAAATTAATCAAAAAACCAAATCAAATTCATAATTTCTCTGTCACATTATACATACATATACAAATATATACATACCGAGAATTTGTATTTCTGTTTCTTTTCCATTGCCTTCTTCCAATGGTATTGCTCATGTAGCATTGCATGATCATGCCAACTAAACATTCAAGTATCAAACAAATATAATGTTAGATCATAAGAAAAAACACCTTCATAGAAGCATAAGTTTGAGTCTGTTAGATGCTTGTTGACCCTTAGAACACAATATGAATCCAAAGCAACATCATATAAGCTAAGAACAACAATAAAAGCAACAAAGAAGCTTCCTTGTTCCAAATACATCCTGAAAAGTAAGGATCAGAAAAAAGCAGACTATTGATTGATATTTTGTGTCGAATTTTCATGGGGCAGTGGTAGTAGTAATTGTAATTTAAACCCTAATCGAAGATCTCGTTCTGTTTGCGCCAATACTAGCAACAAAGTGATTACCTTCGATGAAAAATTAACTAACAAAACACACAATCGAAGGAAGGCGTCGAGAATTTGACGAAAATTTAAGAGAAAAATGGAAATTGAAATGGGAAGAGATGTGTATGAATACTTGAATCTATTGGAGAGTGTCCACATGTAGGGTTGGGACCAAGTAAGGGCGGAGAATGCCATTGAACCGAACCATATGCTGAGGAATTTTTCTGGACCTGAGTGTGGAACGCCTGGGTCTCCTCTGTACGCGTTCCCAAAGTACTTCTCCATTGTTCTTCTCTGTGTGCACTAGGGTTTGGTAACGGGGGAGGTAGGGGATGAAAGTGAGGGAGGTGTGCTTTATCTCGACTTATCCGCTACTCTTATCTTCCGAATTACAGTTTTGGTCCCTTGAGCTGTTGTTATTTGCTTTTACAGTCCCCTTAAAAATTTAGTGGTCCTTCTCATGCTTAGGAAAACAAAGCGGTTAACCCTAGGCCGGACTTAAATAACCAAACAACGAAATCGTGAAAGCTATTTTGAGAAGCACGAGCGGCGAGGACAACGTGAGAGGTGGAGGTCTAGATCTGGCGTTGATCAATTGCAGGTTTCGACTTGGATTATCTCAATTGCATCTCTCGACTTTCGTATGATGAAGAAATTGGTGACGGCGAGAGAGAAATATACGTGAAGTCGATTTAGGGTTTGGAGAGAGAGAGAGAGCGTGAGATTGAGAGAGAGTGTACATCAGTCGGTTTGCAATTGATTAGGCAGATTTGTAAGGATTAATTTAATGTCAAATTTTCAATCCCTAAAATGCCCTTTTCGATTTTTTGTGGATCATTACTGTTTCTCAATGATCTAAATTTTTTTTTTCAATTTTTTTTGGATCATGATATAGTACTATTCTCAATTTTATGATTTGTATTTTTTTTTATATTTTTTTTCAGTTTTTTGAAGGTGTCCTTACGAGTCCTCACCGAAAAAAAAGTCCTCACCGGAACGGGAGCATATATATATATATATATATATATATATATATATATATATATATATATATATATATATATATATATATATATATATATATATATATATATATATATATATATATATATATATATATATATATATATATATATATATATATATATATATATATATATAATGCATATGCATAGCCCCTGTACATATGAAAAACATGATTTTTTTTGAATTTTTTTTTAATCTCTTAGACGCAGCCTTTATGATATGTATAAATTGTTTGTTTAAAAAAAGTGTATATATGCATAGACATGTAAATTTTTATATGCATATGCATATAAATATAAAAAAGTTCATTTTTTTGATTTTTTTAAAACCCTTAGACGCATGAAAATAAAAAAAAATGGGTGTAACTTTTTTTGAAAAATATTGTATAGAATGAAAGTTTTTAGGTTCTCTCATTTATTTGGGTTCTCTCTATAACTCGACCATTGATTTTATTCTAATATCAGATGGATCCTTAAATGGTCACCTTAGTGGGATGAACATCTACCTATCCCGAAAGGATTTTAGCAAATAATGGATAAGGTTAGCCATTAAGAATTACTACTTATGATTTATTCCTTTAAAAGTCGGGATGTGACTTTTTCGCTTAGCATGAGGGGTTGTGTAACAATCCTCGTATGGGTTAGATGAATTTACCATTTAAAATATAAATTTCAATTTACCTTTATAAAAGAAAATTTTAAGAAACTATTTAGAATATAGGTCTCAAACAGTTAAGTCACTAACATTTTAAAGTTTGTCGATGTATATGAGGGTGTAACAAGGAATCAAATGCAAATAATTCAAAGTAAAAGAATACATACAATTTAATATAAATTCAAAAGTATTCAAATATATAAAAGCTAAATATCTTACTCTACTATTCATTAAATCTTCCGATCTGAGTACACGCAAAATACAGGTGCTAAGCTTAAAAAGTTTGGTGAGTATACCCAGGGACAACTCTTCAAGGGTAAAGGATGCTTGCGAACATCCAATCCTAAAGTCATACACCAAAAATAGTTTTAAATCATCAAAAGATCATTAGGATCAAAGCTTGGTTGTTGGATATTTAAAGGGCAAAGGGTGTAGCGAGTGAAGTACACATTAGCTCACATCTTGATACTATTACTTAATTTAATGGGCAAAATGATGTAGCGAGTGAAGCAAACATGAGCTCGGGAAAACAAGTGTAGCGAGTGAAGTACATATGAGCTCATATTTTAGTTGGCTTTCCTATTCCAACTTTTTAAAAACATTTTTGTGCGATTTGTTTATGGGATTAACTTGAGATATTATGATATAAAAGCATATGTATTGCACTCGATTAATTTATTGATTATGAAAATTATGAGAACTGTTATACAAATATATTGAAATGTTTTTTCCCTAAATACTTGAAATGATTACTGATATTTTTAATTAAGTTTTGAAATTCTTTTCTGGAGTTTAACTTTAAGTGTTGGATTATCAACTTATTCAATACTATTACGGGTTACCTTGGTAATACTCACTATGCTCCCTAAGCCTAACCTATGTATTTTGAAATGTGTTCTGATTAAAGGACTTAGAAAATACTAAAAACGAACTTCGCATAGAATATTTAGAAGATGTTGCATTTAAGATTTATGATGTATAAATAGACATTTACATTAAAATGTTGCTTATTGATTTGATTGTTACACCATCACATTTGTTTTTACCGAAAACTATATTTTTGGAAACATTAAACTTTTTGACCAAAATTCTGCATCATTATTATGATCGGACGTTTAATCTTCAAACTTTTTTTTTTGATAAAACCGTTTTTAACACCGTCCGGGCAAGGAGCGTTTCAGTCAACGTTAGGAAAATAATAACCCACATCGACTGGGTAGAAGAACTAAGCATTGTCTTATAAGGGATGTGAATACCTACCTATCACAATGCAATTTAAATTCACAAGGGCGGCAAATCCCATACGAACTCTGTAGTTAAGCATACTCATATGGGAAAAAATTTTAGGACAGGTGACCGTCCTGGGAAGTTTTCTTGCTCGGTGCCCAAAACGGACAATATTGTGGTACATGCATTGGGGGATGTTACAAATGGTATCAGAGCTAAGTGCACGAGGTTGATGTGTTCAATGGGGACGTCGAATCCTATAATGTTGGGAGAACAATAACCTACATATATCATATAGAATAACTAAGCATTGTCTTACCAAGGATGTTGACACCTATCTATCACAACGGGTTTAAAGTGATGAGGGTAGCAGATCCCTTAAGATCTTGGCAGTTAAGCGTGCTCGTGTGGGAGAAATCTCTATGATAGCTGACCGCCTTAGGAAGTGTTCCTATCGGTTGCCCAAAATGGACAATATTGTGGTATGTGCCCTAAGGGATGTTACATTGCCTTTGCAACGTTTTTCTCAATCTGATTGCCTTGGTATGATTCCATCCATATGTAGTAGTTTTTTTCTAATTACATGTTTCTTGGTGGTTGAATATTTTTCTAAAAACTATTAGCTCAATATATTTCAAACGGTGGTCAATGTTCCATGTTTATTGAAGGTTAATGTTCGATTAATGTTGAATGTTAGATTAATGTTTAATGTTCAACTAATGACTGACACCTGAATGTTTGCTGCTTGATCAAAATTGTTTGGACCGCCTCAATGGATGCTTAGTTTTTGCAAGCTATGATTAGATAACAAGATAATCTTAACATAATTGATGGCTCATTCACTTCTCTACCTTAGAGTAACATGGTAGAATAGCTCAACAAAGTTTTCAAGAAGGAAATAATAAATAATCAATTATGAACTTTGAAAGATCATTTTGCTCAATTTTATGATTTTTTACGAGGAGCTTCGTTAAATAGCTTTTCATGGGACCCAACCACTAAGTTACTTGGTGCAGACGATGGTACGGGAAAATCCGATTAAGGTAGACTTGTGTAATACTTTATTAATTATATTTAAGCCTATAGCAAAAAATGGAAGGAAACTGATTAATTATTACAATAAAATGCTAGAGTTGTTTGCTAAAGATAGAACAATATGTGTTAGAGCTAAAACTGCAAAATATAGACGTATACGGTTGGAATAAAATAATTCATTTGCACAAACAATTGAAGAAATCGATGTGTTGGTAAAAATAAATGACATTATATTGGAGACTTTAATAGCAACAAGGATATTCTTGTTACATATACACAAAATAAACTTCCAAGTACTTCAAAAAGTAAGAAAATGAAGATCTAAGAAGATGATCGATCTATATTTATCACTATGAAATCATTTAATGATGCTGCTGATGTTATCTATATAGAAGTGTCAATGAATTGGATTTGTTTATATCATATTTCATTTGAGTTCCATTAAGAATCACATTTATTTCACTAATATTAGTTGTAGCATACTTATTGTAAGGTATTGGAAAGCTCTCGCCCGTATGTTTATTTGGAGGAAATCTAGAAAAAGTTGGAGCTTATGTGAATGAGATTGGGTGCATTGGCAAATGCGTGTCTATTTTTGGTGGAGCATCCGTAAAAAACACGAATCTTATTTGGTTGTCCTTTTTAAATGTGGATGACTATCTTAGGTAAAATGATGGAAACATAGCAATGAAATTTGAATCTTGGTGATCGTTTTGGAACGTGTTGATTTCATCGTTTTGGAACATGATTAAAACATTTTGATGATTATTATTAGAATTTTGTTTTGTTTATTAAAACAAGGTGTTAGTTGCTTTGAGGCATTATCTTGCTTATTATAACATATTGTTGATTTTTTTATATATTTACCAATGATGAGTAAAAACATAAAAACATAAAAAAAAAATTTCTTTTCATTATCTTGCTTATTATAACATATTGTTGATTTTTTTATATATTTACCAATGATGAGTAAAAACATAAAAACATAAAAAAAATTTTCTTTTCTTCCGACTTGAGAATATAACTTTTTTTCTAACTTGAGAATACAACAAATTAACTACTTTTCTCTACCATTTTCTTCCCTTTCTTTATTTCCTTTTATATTTTATTTTACCATATTTGACTAGATATATTTTATTTTAACATATTTCACTAGATAGCATATTGCTGTTTATTTATTAGATGTAGGATCTGAAAGTGTTAAAACATACAGGGTAGTATCGTCTTTTCATAACCTCCTACCCTTATTTGTAATTTTCTCCCCTTCTATAAATACCATCCCGTCTCCTGTGTTTTTCATCAATCAGGTTTGGGTCCATTTCTAGGGTTTATCAAGGAATTCAAAATCACACTCACGAATGTCCGTAAAAGATCGATATTTGGAATCTCCAACGTCCTAATTTGATTCTCCAGTTGTCGAATTTACTGAGATTCGCTTCGAATTTCAAATTCCACGAAGCAAACGGTACGCTGTAGATCCAATTTTGTTTTGTATGCAGCAAATTGTGACATTAGCGATCCATTTACATTACCAGGATTCCTATACTTCCAAGTTCTTGATTTCGAAGAGTTCAATTTCGTTATCTAGAAACCCTTGATGATACGACGGTTTGAATATGAACAATGGAGGCGGAGTAGATGACAAAGAGATCGATGAAAAGAAAAATCGGGTAGCCGCGGATGAATTCGGCAGAGCTATAGCGAAAGTAGCGGTAGCTCAGATATGCGAGCGTGTTGGTTTCCAGAGTGTTAACGATTCTGCTCTCGAGTCCCTCGCCGACATTGCTATCAGGTACGTGAAAGATTTAGGCAAAACTGCAAAATTCTACGCTAACGTAGCCAACAGAACCGAGTGCAATGTGTTCGACGTGATTCAAAGTTTGGAGGATTCATGTTCTTCTATCGGGTTCCCAGGCGGGTCAGAAGTCTGCACAAATTTGGTCCGATCCAGTTCCATGAAGGAGATCATGGAGTACGTTGAAGCAATTGAAGAACTTCCGTTTGCTCAACCTGTTTCCACATTTCCAATTACCAGAGATAGAAGATTAACACCAAGTTTTCTCCAAATGGGTGAAACACCAGAGTTCAAACACGTACCCGATTGGCTACCTGCTTTTCCAGATCCCCATACTTACATCCACTCTCCTGTATGGAACGAAAGAACTTCAGATCCTCGATCAGATAAAGTCGAGCTCGCTAGACAAAGAAGAAAAGCAGAAAACTCATTGTTGACCTTACAAAAACGATTGTTATCCAATTCACCTCCATCATCTCCTTCTGAGGTTAGTAAAAAGATCCGGTTTGGTGAGAAACCAGTTGTCTTGTCAAACAAGCACACGAATGATGTCCATATGGAGAATCATGTTTCCATATTGGAAGCTTTTTCACCTGTTATTGAAGCTTTGAACAGTAGGGTTTCTGAATCGGGTGAGAATGGTGAAAGAGATGTTGTAGACAAAAGGCCTGCTGTTCGTTTGAATTTCAGTAATGGCAGGAAATTAATCGGTGATTCGCTGGATTTGAGGTTATGGAATAGAGGTACAGGGAGGATTTCTTCTTGGTTTGGACGTGATGATGTGATGGATGAAAAGAAGAGAAGGGCCGAGTTTATTTTGAGACAGTCTATGGAGAACAGGTTGGATCTTCCTCAATTGTAGATGAATTTACTGAATTGCCCTTGATGGTATACATACTATCTAACCTTTTTAGAAGGTAGGTAATGGTGGGAAATGGAAGTTAGGTCCGTGTGAATCTTTATAGTCGTTTTTCATAGTATTGAAAAATTGTAGCTTTATCATTCAAAGAAACATTTTAAGCAATTGAGCAAGTTCTTTATAATTTATTGTGATTGTGGTTTTGAATTTGTTGATTCTTGTGAAGTATGATTACATGATTGAATAAATGTTGATTATTGCTTAATAGTATCGACAGTTGAAGTATTTATCAAACTTCCTAAATAAATATTATTCAGCAAAGACATAAAGAAATGGTTAAAAAATCAATGATGTCAACAAAAATCATTTCATAACACAAGAGAACACTAGAATTTATTCTCTCATAAAATTGTAACACGATGTCACTGTTCTGAAAAAGAAACAATCTATCAAGAAAACATAATGTATTTTGAGGCTACAAATTATGGGATTTTTCTTTCAGTTGAGCTTCAATCCAGTTTCTGTAGGGAACGCCTTTCCACGATGATTGAAGATCATAAAGTTCATATTTGAAGGCAAAGAGACAACCCTGCAACATTTAAAAAGTTCCAGAAATTACTAATTTGCCACTACTTCAAATGATACCAAATCATCAAATAACAGAATCCACACACGGATCTATATTGGCAAAGAGACAATGGTGAACATGAAATAAGTTGGCTCATAAATTCCTAAAAAGGACTTTAGATAGTTGTTCGATTCAAGTCCATCAATTTGGTCACAATGTGGAGAGGGTAAATATGCTTTTAATGACAGATATAATGAGTATACACAATTAAGCCAAAAGATAGGAAGTCGATATAAAATTTCTATTATTATTTTGTAAGTGGTATATAAAAGAATGGAAGGAGATTAACATTATTAGTCATCATTTAGAAGAACATCATTCTTGTACTATGAGTAAACATACTGCTTCAAATCACTACATGAAGTTATAACTGCTAGAAAAACTCAGTAACCCTAACCCTAGATGAATCTATAGAATCAGATTTCACCTAAGTTTAAGTTGAATACCGCTGTTAAAAATACGCACCTGTTCTCATCTGAATCTGGGAGTATAGATCGGAAATTCCCTGGCACAGTTAATCCAGCAACCAGACTCAAAATTAGTACTAATGCCAACTCAACTAGCACCTGCAAATTACACCCAAAAAGAGAAAGGGGGAGCAAATTAGATTCACGAACACCGCAAAATATAAACATGTGTAAATCATAGGGTGACCGGGAGACATTACTTCAGCCGGAGGTCCGTAGAATTCATCCTCGGTGATCTTGAGCAAAGCCCTATCTAATTATTGAGAAAAAAAGAGTTAGTTTTTGACAGAGGACAATCAATCCACAAGCAAGCAAGGAAATCAGAGAGTTACATTGAATAGTAGAATAAGCAGCGTGTAAGAGCATCAGAACTGAGATGACGCCGACGACGAAGCTTATACTCCTTGTCATGGTTGAAGCGATCGCCGGCGATAGGAACAGATGGATATTGGATTTGGGGTTTACTCGATTTCTAATAAAGAGAGTCAAGTAAAAATAATTGATTACACAGGCTGCCCCTAGACTTGTAGCCATATGGCAAATTTTCCCCTTGAGAAAGTAAAGACGTGTGTTTGGACCCCTTCGTTATCATTAAACTTTCAAGTTTCAACAGAATTACTTGCATATCCTGAATTCTTATTTATGTAATAAAAAAAACTAAATTTGTAATGCAGATGTTTAGGTTGGAATTTTTTAGATCGACCATTACCATTAATACATGTAAATTTATATATTAATTCAAAAATACGACTTAAACAAAAAAACAAAATATGTTTATATATGTACACAAGCAAGCATACATATCCAATGAAGTAAACACACAGACTTTTGTGAGGATAATGTATAACTTTTTGTGTAGACACAGTGTCTGATGTTCAAAACTTTTTACCCAAGTGTCAAAATTCGGCCGTGTACAATATATGTCATTGGTTAATTTTGAATGAGGACACATGCCCTTAGTTCAGCTATAAGTCCTCTATGCATATAACTTCATAACTGAACTTAAAGTTGAAAAAGAAACCCAAGTTCAGATAAATAAATATAGACTTCATATTATATACAGAGACGGAGCATTAGCACTAAAACTAGGAGGGCTGAAACCAACATCGTTAAAAACGGGTTATAAAACTTGGTTAATATAGGTAATATAACCCGGTTTTGCGGCTGAATCTTATAGATAGTCAAACTTAAAAAAGGATTAAGTAGCTCAATTAAAGTCATGATTTAGCTAATCAGATTGAAGAACCAAGAAGGTATTTAACTTAATTAGAGGTGATTAAGTGTTGGTTTAATTATTTCCCTCTAATGAACTTATACCACCACCTAAATCCAAGTAAAATAGTCAAAATTAAAGCTTAATCTTGTAAATAATAAAAATAGATCGAAGGCCTTACAAGGCCTGCCACAGATATCGTCTTGTTGGCCTAAGATAAAGGTAAGGAAAATGAAGACATAGGTAGGGATAAAGATGCAATTCGTTGCCATCAAAACCGAACAACCACATAAAGGTCATTGATGACCACATTTAAAACAAAAACTTCATATATGTACCAAAATGAAAACCAAGACTCAAACTATATCACAAAAGTTGCAAAGTTAGAATATCGGAGACCGAATCTCTCGTCACTAATTCCTTGTTGGGAGGAATATAATGGTCAAAACAAAATAACAATCTACTTCCATTTTTTTGAATTAAGCCCTTATTAGCATGACTTAATGGAAGTATTACATCAATTTAAACACTCAATCATAACTGAAATTACAGTTTTTGAGTTCTACAAAACTCATCAAGAACAACTAGTCAAGAACTTGGATTACTAACCTTTCAAACTTCCAATTCTACCCTTTGAAGCTATAATCCGATTTTCAAGCTTCAATCTTCAAGAATTCTTCCAAAATTCTGCAACTCCCGTACAAAGAAACCCTTCCGTAGCTCACCAAAATTCTGCACAAAATGGGAGAAGCTTCCAACCTTTTATACTTCCAGAAATTGTATTTTGGTCCCTAGAGTTGCATATTTTGAACTTTTGCCACAATTTACACAATTTATGACAAAAATAAACTTTTATAACATTTTAAGTCCAAGACTCAAAATATTATTACAAAACAAGTCCTTTTCTGTCCAAAAGACCAAATTACCCTTATAAGGTAAAATGACCATTTTGCCCTTTTTATTATAATTACATAATAACATGTTTTGGCGTTACAAATTCTCCCCTCCTTTAAGAGATTTCGTCCCCGAAATCATACAAAAAGTTGAGGGTATTTCTCCCTCATTTCACTTTCGGTCTCCCACGTCATGTCGGAACCTTTGTGATGACGCCAAAGCACTTTCACCATACTGATATTCTTATTTCGCAGCTGTCTTATCTTGCGGTCTAACACTCTCTCGGGTTGTTCCGGGTACCTCAACTTGTCATCTACCTCAATTTCAGCAAGAGGTATATGTTGAGACTTATCAAACAAAGTTTTCCTTAAATGGGACACATGAAATACATCATGTATACCTTGAAGTTCATCAGGTAACTCCAATCTATACGCCACGACTCCAACTCTTTGGGATATACGGAAAGGTCCAATGAAGCGAGGACTCAACTTCCCTTTTTTCCCAAAACGAATTAAGCCTTTCCAAGGGGATACTTTGAGCATTACCATATCTCCTACTTGGAATTCTATCGGTTTCACCCGTTTATCCGCATACTGTTTCTGTCTATTCTGAGCTACCTTTAAATTTTCGCTTATCAGTTTGATCTTTTCTTCGGTCTGTGCTACAATTTCAGGTCCAGCCAACGGCTTTTCCCCAACTTCAGTCCAGCAGGTCGGAGTACGACACGGTGCTCCATACAAGGCTTCATACGGGGCCATCTGAATGCTGGAATGATAGCTGTTATTGTACGCGAATTCCACAAAAGGTAAATGATCTTCCCAGCTTCCACCGAAATCTATGACACAAGTTCTCAACATATCTTCCAAAGTCTGGATAGTTCTTTCACTTTGGCCATCAGTCTGCGGGTGGTATGCCGTACTTATAAGTACTTTCGTACCCAGTTGCTTTTGAAGACTTTGCCAAAAATGGGAAGTAAATCTACTATCTCGGTCAGATACAATCGATGCTGGAAATCCATGCCGACAAATCACCTCATCCATGTAGATTTTCGCCAGTTGATCTACCCTGTACTTTTCTTTATATGGTATGAACTGTGCCGATTTGGTCAATCGATCCACAATCACCCATATAGAATCATAACCTCGCGGTGTCCGCGGCAACTTCGTTACAAAATCCATGGTAATATGGTCCCATTTCTTCTCTGGGACCGGCAATGGTTGTATTTTCCCGTACGGTTTCTGATGGTTTGACTTAACTTGCAGACAAGTCAAACATCTTTCCACATATCTCCCAATGTCTCTCTTCATTCCAGGCCACCAATACATCGGTTTTAACGTTCGATACATTTTAGTACTGCCCGGATGAACTGCATATCGACTAAAATGCGCATCTTCTAGAAGCAAATTCCGCGCTTCTCCTTGTTTTGGGACCCATATTCGGCCTCTGAAGGTCTTCAATTTCTAAGCATTTTCTTCCAGATGCTTTAAATATCCAACCATTCTTTCGCTTTTTACATTCTCCGGCTTACATGCTTCTTCTTGTGCCAAACGAATCAATTCTGGTAACCGGCTTGCTACACCCAAACACGCAGATGTAACTTTCAAAGGAGCTTCTTTTCTGCTTAGAGCATCTGCCACCACGTTTGCCTTGCCAGGGTGGTACTGAATTTCACAGTCAAAGTCTTTCAACAGGTCCATCCACCTTTGCTGTCTCATGCTGAGCTCTTTCTGGTCAAAGAGGTACTTCAGGCTCTTGTGATCAGTGTAAATGACAAATTTCACACCGTATAAATAATGTCTCCATAGCTTCAATGCTAGAACCACCGCAGCTAATTCCAAATCATGAACTGGATACTTCTTCTCGGCATCTTTTAATTGGCGGGACGCATAGGCTATGACCCTGCCTTTCTGCATTAGCACACATCTAAGGCCGATTCTTGAAGCATCGCTGTAGATCACGTATTCTTCTCCGCTTTGCGGTAGTACTAATACCGGTGCTTCACATAGAGCTTGTTTCAACTTCTGAAATGCTTCTTGCTGCTTTTCGGCCCATATGAATTTTTCGCCTTTCTTGGTCAATTTGGTCAACGGGATAGCTATCGAGGAAAAAATTTCGACAAATCTTCTGTAATAGCCTGCCAAACCAAGGAAACTTCGTACTTCAGTTGGACTCCGAGGTGGTTCCCATTTCATCACGGCTTCAACCTTTGCTGGATCCACTTTCACCCCGTCGGCATTAATTACATGGCCAAGAAATTGAACTTCTCTTAGCCAGACTTCACACTTGGAGAATTTTGCGTACAGTTTTTCTCGGCGAAGCAACTCCAATACTTGTCGCAGATGCACTTCATGCTCGGCTTAGCTTCGTGAATACACCAAGATGTCATCAATAAACACTATCACCGAGGTATCAAGGAACGGTCGACACACCCGGTTCATGAGATCCATGAATACAGCTGGAGCATTGGTTAACCCAAAAGGCATCACCAAAAACTCATAGTGACCGTATCGCGTTCGGAAAGCCGTCTTCGGGATGTCAGCTTCTCTTATCTTCAGCTGATGGTAACCCGACCTCAGGTCAATTTTTGAAAAGTAGGATGCCCCTTGTAGCTGGTCAAACAAGTCATCAATTTGTGGGAGCAGATATTTATTCTTTACCGTGATCTTATTTAATTCCCGATAGTCAATACACATGCGCATTGACCCATCTTTCTTCTTGACAAACAAAATAGGGGCTCCCCAAGGCGATGTACTCGGTCTGATGAAACCCCTGTCTAGCAATTCTTCCAGTTGCTTCCGCAGTTCCACCATCTCTGAAGGTGCTAAACGGTATGGAGCTCGGGCAACAGGCGCAGCTCCCGGAATCAGTTCAATCGTGAATTCAACCTGTCGATCTGGTGGCAACCCTGGAAGTTCATCTGGAAACACATCTGGGAATTCGTTAACCACATTCACATTCGCTACCCCCACTTTAATCGGTTTAGCCACCGATACATAAGCCAAATAGGACATCCCTCCTTTACTGACACAGCTTCGGGCTTGAGCAAAGGAGATAACTGGCATTCTCAACCGAGGTCGTTCACCCTGAATCTTTATCCATTACCCCTCCGGTGATAACACTATGATGTTTTTATTTCTACAATCCATGTTGGCATAATTCGTTGCCAACCAATCTATCCCCACAATTACACCAAATTCATTGGTAGTCATCGGCTTCAAATCTATAGGGAAAGTGGTCCCGTAGATTTTAAGCTGACAACCTTCCAAGTGTTCAGAAACCCACACATATCTACCGTCCGCTATAGCCACTTCTAAGCTTTCATCCATTGGGGTTAACGGTACATTCAGGCGGGGCAATAAAGACTCCGACACAAAACAATGTGTAGCTCCTGGATCAAATATAACATATACAGGTATGGTATTGAGAGTAAAGATACCTGTAATCACATCTGTCTTCTCACGGGCTTCCTCCACAGTCATCTGGAAAGCTCGTGAGGCCACTGGTCGTCCCCTGTTCTTCGGATCTTCTTTCTTTCCGCCTTGATCACTGATTGCTACCGATTTCAGTTGGGGACAGTTCAGGCGAAGATGATCCGTAGCCCCGCATTGGAAACACCTACGTTCCGCCCGACAGTCCCGTGTAAGATGACCCGTTCTTCCACAATTTCAGCAGCTAACTGACCCAGTATCACTGCGACAACTTCCCGTATGCCTTTTTTGCATTTTTCACACCACTTTCCTTCCTCTTTCTGGCCTTTTCCCCTAGACCCGGATTGTTGCGACTTTTTCTGAGGCGTCCAACCTTGGTCTTCCGCCTTTTGTTTCATTTCCAAAACTTTCTTTTCGTCTTCTTGTCGCTTTAATTCTGTTTCTCTTTCTGTGGCTCGATCTACCACTTGCCGGAAAGTAGGTAATTTCAGCGGTTGCACGATTTCTCTAATTCGGGTCGTCAACCCCCAGACATACTTATTGATCTTTCTCTTTTCAGTATAAATATGGTGTTCCGCAAACCTAGCTTTCTCCAGAAAGCTAAGTGTATATTCTTGAACAGATCGGGAACCCTGTTCCAGATGCAAGAATTCGTCCTCTAATTGCTTTATCGCTACTTCGGAACAATACTCTTCATTGAACTTATTCTTGAACTGTTCCCACGGTACTAATTCGGTTGGATCAAGATTCAAAGACTTGTAGTAAATTTGCCACCAGTGTAGTGCACTGCTTGTGAGTTGGTTCATGGCAAATTCTACTTTGTCATTATCCGCACATTTGCTTACTTGGAACACCTTCTCTATATGCATGATCCATTCCATAGCTTTGACTGGATCATCCGTCCCCGAAAATTCCTTTGGTTTACAACCAAGGAAGGCTTTATAAGTACACCCAATTTTCTTTATCGAAGTTTCCCCACCTTGAGTTTCTTTTATTGCCCGAGCACGACTTTCTCCCTGGCTTTCATCTTCTGGCTGCCTGTCATGAATACTTTTTGCAGCCTCCTCACTAGGATTAGGATTGGCACTCGGGTTAGGATTGCCACTCGGGTTGGGGTTATTCGTTAACGTAGGCATCATTTGCCTAACCACTTCTTCCACTATTGCCTGAATATCAGGTGGATTTTCTCCCACCGGTTCCCTTGCTGGTGCTCTTCGCCCAACAGAGCCGCGTGACCGAGCTGGTCCACTTCTTGCAGTTCCACGCGAATTCGCACCAGTGGGATTGCTTCGTGTATTTCTCATACTTCAAAATGTCAGCAAACCGTTAGATTACATATATAATAACAAACTTATATATATCTAACAGTCCGTTTGTCTGTTCTTCTCTCAAGGTTTAAGTCCAGGGATCTAATCTAAGACACCTAGTTCACTTAAACCACGGCTCTGATACCAACTTGTAACATCCGACTTATTAACAAAAACACCCCAAAAGTTTTTTTTTTTTATTTTTCAAACCAAATTATTTTACAAAACAAACCATAAATAGGGGTATTAGTTAATACAATACGAGTACAAGCGTATCACGAAGTACAATACATAAAATACTATACATTCTTTAAGCCGGGTCGTTACATCAATTTCTAGTCCTCAGTCACGGACTTTATCTTTTCCCTTGGCGGGATCACGCTCACCTGCAGGGACATATCAATAAAACCGTGAACTATAAAGCCCAATGAGTAATCAAATGAAGAATAACATGTATAAGAATAAAATTCTCTATACAAAGTCAAATATGTATTATCATGCAATACAAAATCAATTATGGCTCACGGGTTACCCGCTGTTGCCTTGGCTCACGGGTTAGCCCGCTGTTGCCTAGACTCACGGCTTATCCGGTCTTGTCTATATAAGTTTGACTCACAGCTCCGTTCTTGTCTACTAAAGACTCACGGCTTATCTGGTCTTGTCATATCACAGGTTACATAGATATAATGACTCACAGTTCCGTTCTTGTCTATAACAGACTCACGGATTATCTGGTCTTGTCATATTTCCAATTATGTAATTTATCATTTTTGTCCCCCAAAATCATATTCATCTGCAGCTGCTCATATAACATATATCACAACGGATAACAGTGAGATTACTCACTTGAAGGTTTGCTACAACTAGCGTTTGCTGTTCCTTGCCTTGAAATGAAATCCGTAGGATTTTGTCCCGTACCTATAATTCCATTTATTATCAAAATGATTATAGGTTAATAACCATTCCAATTAACTCTAATGCAATAGAGTTCAATACAATATCATTATAAACAATGCCTAGTTAATAAACTTTCCGTTTACTAACTTTTTATGAATTTTACTATTCACCGAGGCATTCGAATCGATCTACAATGCTCCTGAGGGGTCGAAAACTCGATACAAAAATTTTCCCAATTTTTTCAGACCATAACGAGCCTACGGTTCAAGTTTGAGCTAAATCGGACAAGCCAAACAAAAGTTAGCATTTTTGATCCCCTGCCTGGCCCCTGCCTTGGAGGCGCACTGCGCCTAGAATAGGGCGTACTGCGCCCTGCGCCAGTGCAGCCTCCTGGGCAGTCGCGATTTATGCACTGTAGCTTGCAGTTTTGGTCCATAAGTTCTTAATGCTGTTCTTAATCGTTTGGGGTTTATTCCTAGGCTAAAACCTTACATTTTAACAAGGTTTTTAACCCCCAAAACACACTCAATCAATCTTATGAAGAATTAGGGTTCTTAGTTCTAACAACCCCAATACTTCAAATTCATCCAAAATAACAATCTACTTCCATTTTCTTGAATTAAGCCCTTATTAGCATGACTTAATGGAAGTATTACATCAATTTAAACACTCAATCATAACTGAAATTACAGTTTTTGAGTTCTACAAAACTCACCAAGAACAACTAGTCAAGAACTTGGATTACTAACCTTTCAAACTTCCAATTCTACCCTTTGAAGCTATAATCCGATTTTCAAGCTTCAATCTTCAAGAATTCTTCCAAAATTCTGCAACTCCCGTACAAAGAAACCCTCCCGTAGCTCACCAAAATTCTGCACAAAATGGGAGAAGCTTCCAACCTTTTATACTTCTAGAAATTGCATTTTGGTCCCTAGAGTTGCATATTTTGAACTTTTGCCACAATTTACACAATTTATGACAAAAATCAACTTTTATAACATTTTAAGTCCAAGACTCAAAATATTATTACAAAACAAGTCCTTTTCTGTCCAAAAGACCAAATTACCCTTATAAGGTAAAATGACCATTTTGCCCTTTTTATTATAATTACATAATAACATGTTTTGGCGTTACAATAGATGTCATTACTTTACATATATATTGCAGATACAACTAGGAAATTACATGATCATGGAGTCATTTATGGGGATTTGACCACATCAAATATAATCTGGCATAGTGACACACTTACACCAACTAGTAGGTATTTAAGCTCTATTTAATCTTTCTATCTCTCTCTCTCTACAATTTATAAGACAGTGTTTATGAACTTTGTCTTATTTTTTGTTTTTAATTGATATTTGAATGTTTGAAATTATCTATTTAGCTGTTTACATACCCATCTTTTACAGAAACTTAATAAAGAAACTACGAAGTAATATGCTATATTTGTAGAACTATTAAATGTATATTGCAGTTTCTTGCATTTATCCTATGATTGGACTAAATGCAAAGAAGGTATAGTGGAGGTAGGTGGGCAGGATGGGTGGATGATGTGGGTAGGAGGGTAGGATAGGTGGGGTGAGGGTAGAGTGAGATGGGGTGCATAAGGTTGCGGGTGGAGGGTCGAGAAGGATATGGTAGAATCGGGTGGAGTAAGTAAGGGTGGATATAGTAGGTGGGTGGGAGGTTAGGATAGGGTAGGTAGAGAGTAGTAGTTGTAAGGTGGGGTGGGGGTAGGGTGGTGGAGTTGGGGTTGGTAATGTGAGGGTAGGGGTGAGGTGGAAGATGGGTGGGGTGGGTGCAAGTAGATGCAAAAGCATATGGTTGGGGTGGGTGCAAGTAGATGCAAAAGCATATGGTAGGGGTGGGGTCAGGATGGTATGGGGTGGGGTGGATATGGTAGGGTTGGGGTAGGTAAGGATGGATAGGGTGGGGGTGGGTTTGGTAGGGATGAGGTGAGTAGATGGATGGGGTGGGTAGAGGGTACGGGGTAGAGGGTTGGTGGGTCAATGGGTAGGGTAGGGTTAGTGGGAGAGAAGGGTGGGTTAGGTGAGTATGGTAGGCATGGGATGGGTGGGTGATGTGGGTGGAGGGTGGATGGGGTAGGGTGGGTAGAGGATAGGTTTGGGGTCGGTAGAGATGGGGGTGAGATGTTATTGTGGGTGTGTTAGTGAGATTGAGTGTGTGTGTGTGTTTATATTTTAGAAAAATTTTGGAATTGGAAAAATGTAGAAAACAATAATTATCGAATTTCCAAAATTTTCGAATTTCTTTGTAATTTTGAAAAATTGAAAATTTTCATCTTCTTAGAAAATTTTAGAAAAATTGTCTAGCTAAACGCGCTTTCAGAATTTATAATTTTCTTGAATTTCTTTTTGAAACCGGACCATTTTTCCGTAACTAAAAGCACCCAAAGTTTTTGTCCAATTTGGAATTTCTAGCTCTGATAAGAGAAGCTAGAGAAACCTTCTAGTTGTATATGTCCATACATGCAAATTACACTGCTTTTTAGAATATCAATTGAGTTACAAAATCAAATCACTAACCCTTCATATATTATCTGTCAACACCAGCACCAGGTAATACCACACATTCAGACACACACACACACACACACACACACACACACAACCAGTAATACCACCCAAAGCCTTCTACTCATACCCAAAATTTTAATATACCAACTTCCCAAAATACCCCAAAGTATAGCCTTCATACTAAGTATTTTTGAATCATTATAAACATTTTAAAAGGAGCAAGAGAAATTAAATCATTAAAATGAAAAAAAAAATCAAACCAATCCCGGTCCCATCTAATTATTACAGCCCAGTCCAAAAAGACTACAAACATACATACTCACACACACATGCACACAAATACATACACACACATCCGATGATTTTCACTTTGGAATAACTAAAAAAATGATTAGATTCAGATGTTCCTAAAATCATATGGGTCTTATGGGATTTTCAAAGTTCATGAATTTTTAGTACTTAAAGACCAAAGATCAACACTATTTTCGATAAGATTGCAACTCAATCTTAGTTTTGGTTGGTTGATAGAGCGGCTAAGATGAAAGTCAATTTTGAAGTTAGATGTAACACGTGGTTTCTTACTTTTAAATTACACCAATATTAACTCAAAATAACCACAAGGGTTAAAGGTGTATAAAAAAGGTAAGCAACAAGTAATACAAGTTGTTACCAAAAGAACAAATACAATTTACAAGGTTACAAAAGACAACTAAGTTCAAAAGACAGTTTTATAAATATTCACATATGTCCCATAAGTAAGTACCGGTCCAAGTCACCTATCCTTCTGCAACTCTCTTCCCCTGTCACATGTGACACCTACGATATAATCAAAGTTTGTGAGCTATACAAGCTCAATGAGAAAATATTTAGAATTTGGTGGTTACTCAACAATCTCTCATAATACTGTAGTATTCAACATCTACAAATATATAAACTCGTTCATGCTTCTTGACTATCTCAGTCAATTAGTGTGCTCTTTCACACTAAGTGCTCATATACGACAAAGGACTCTCAATCCAATATAATTCATGCTAATTTGTTATCTCGGCCAATTAGACACAAAAGTAACACAATTACATTACAATTCAAGCATAAGTAATGATATGAAATTACTCACATGAAGTTTGGTCAACTCGTGTTCCACCTGTGCCTCGGGCTTCTCCTTCCCTCCTATAGGTATCAAATGTCAATATCATCATATATTGGGTCTCAATATCTTCAATTATCAATACATCTCAAAAGAGCAAGCAACTAGTGCGAAAAAGAACTATAGCAGTAGATAACAACAATATCTAAGTTACAACTCTAAATCCCGCAACATCTTACTAAATCAACCACAAATGCATAATAACTATCACACCCATGATAAGGGCTCAAGATTAGAATTCACTTTCACATATAAATCAAAGAAAACTTACTCAACCCATGCTAGTTGCAGGTGATACACCCACACCAACTAGAACTAACTCAAACCAAACAAAATCGACAAGCAAATCGAAGCTAGAACATAGAATATTACCTTTTAACCGCAAGGTATCGAATCCTAACTTCAATTCTCGAATTATAGGGCTCAAATTCGACTTTAGAGGGTTTAGGGATGAAATTCTAGGGTTTAGAGAGAAAAACCACGAAAACAACTTCCCCGAGTGAAGTAAAAAGTCACATTAAAAAGTAAATCTAACGCGCCACACGACCCGTGTGGATCCACTGCTTGCTTACTGTTTGCCTCTGTAGGTCCTACACGACCTGTGTAGCTTCACGCGACCCGTGTGAGGCTACTGCTCGAATCTGCATCCCCTACACGACCTGTGTGAGCTCCAAACGACCCGTGTGAACTCCTTTTTGCATTTTTCAAGCTAAAACTTCTTTAATATGGGTTTCAAATCCTCCTAACTTATATAATAACCTATTTAATCTAATTACATTGAAATTAACCCAATTTTCTCTCACCAAAAACTATTACGACATTACAAGTTCTATGCCCCTTCAAAAGATTCCGTCCTCGGAATCTCTTGAAATAAAAGAGTATATTTGGATCGCATCTCTTCCTCTGGTTCCCACGTGACATCAGTGTCTCGGTGATGTCTCCACTGCACCTTTACTATCCCGATCTCTTTATTCCGTAATTTTTAATTGCCCTATCTAATATCTTCTCTGGTTGCTCCTGATATTGAAGTTTATTATCTAACTGAACCTCAGCCAAAGACACTCGTGCAGACTCATTATACAAGGTTTTACGAAGGTGCGATACATGAAACACATTATGTATTCCACGTAGCTCATCGGGAAGTTCTAGTCGATATGCCACCGCTCCAACTCGCTGTAACACACGGAAGGGTCTGATAAATCGAGGACTCACTTGCCCTGCTTACCAAACCTGATAATTCCTTTCCAAGGAGACACTTTCAACATCACCATGTCCCCAACTTGAAACTCTAGTGGTTTCCTTCGTTTATATGCATATTGTTTTTGACGCTGCTGAGCGACTCTCATGTGCTCACGAATGCTTTTAATCTTTGCCCCAGTTTCAATTATTATCTCAGGACCAGCTAGTGGATTTTCCCCCGCCTTCGACCAATACGTCGGTGTTCTACACATTGTTCCGTATAATGCCTCGAAGGGTGCCATCTGAATACCGAAATGCTATGAGTTATTATAAGCAAACTCAACCAAAGGTAAATGATCATCCTAGCTTCCACCGAAATCAATTACTGAAGCTCTAAGCATGTCTTCCAACGTCTGTATAGTTCTCTCAGTTTGGCCGTTGGTTTGTGGATGGTAAGTCGTACTCATCAAGGCCTTAGAACCTAAATGTCTTAGGAAACTCTGCAAAAAATGTGAAGTAAAACGGCTATCATGATCGGAGACTATCAGGGTCGGTACTCTGTGTCGTCTTATCACTTCTTTAATATAAATCTCTGCCAGTTTGGACGCTTGGTAATCCTCTCGTATGGGAATGAACTGTGCCGATTTTGTCAATCTATCAACAATCACCCAGATAGAATCGAACCCTCGCGGAGTTCGAGGTAACTTAGTGATAAAGTCCATAGAAATCTCATCCCACTTTTTCATCGGTACTAGGAGTGGCTGCACCGTCCCGTATATACATATTAACACAATTTATCTTATCGAAAAGTATTACGACATTACATTAGATTACAAAATCCTTGTCAGACTAAAAAAACCTAGGTCTGACTGAACTGACTCAATCAAATGCACATATTTACATTTGTATTCATATATGATAGCAAATCACAATCTTTCTGATGATTTATTAAATATTTAAAATGTAATTTCTTTCAATGTTGTAAAATTCGGGTTAACCCGGCCCGCTGAACCGGTTGGAATGTGTCTTGGGATTGAGAACGGGTTAACATGCACCGCTTTTTTTGCCAATTTCTGACTCGAATCGAATTGATCGAGACTTTTTAAAAACATGGTTGAACTGGTCACTTCAACCCGCTAAAAACCTGGTTGACCCATTAAATTGGAGTACATTCAAGATTTTGGGCTTGGACTTCAATAATTTGGACTTTTGGCTAATATTGCATATAATAGTTTATGTTTAGTTTGATGTATTTAGATTGATGTAAAAATTGTGGTAGGTCTTTTTTTTTAATGTTTGAAATTGAGGATATTAATTACTATATATATATATATATATATATATATATATATATATATATATATATATATATATATATATATATATATATATATATATATATATATATATATATATAATATGTAAAATATAAAAAAATTGAAAAATGGATTGTTCTGATGGTTAAACCGGTTGACCGGATGCACTAAAACACCGGATTTTAAAATAGGAGTTGATTCATACACAACAATAATATATTTTTTATACATGTTGTACAATCTATGTAAAACATAAATTGTTGTGTATAGCAAAAAAACTATTGTATACGAATGAACTCATTTTCAAAATATTGATTTATAATATATATATATATATATATATATATATATATATATATATATATATATATATATATATATATATATATATATATATATATATATATATATATATATATATATATATATATTAAATTGCAAATTTTGTATGGGAGGAAAAATTATGTTCATTTGGTTTTCCTATTTCCAGAACCAAAATTACTAAATCAAGATCATAGTATAATTGTTAAAGCATTTGATACAAAATACAAATAAGCTTCTATTTGAAAATAGCAATTTTGATCATTCTTATAGCAAACTTTCATATTTATGTTTTTCCTTCAACTAATTTCGAATTAATTGTTTTCATCCCTATTTATTATAAATTATATTATTGGTATTTCGTAAATTCCGGTCCCTTATTATATTTTAAAGTTACGTTTTTCATCCCTCACATAATTTCTTTTTCTGTCGAGCTGCGTTTTCAATATACTGGGCTCCCGCGGACAGTTTAAAACTAGTTTATGTTAAACGACAGACATCT
The DNA here is from genome assembly GCA_023525715.1 of Cichorium intybus. Taxonomy (NCBI): domain Eukaryota; kingdom Viridiplantae; phylum Streptophyta; class Magnoliopsida; order Asterales; family Asteraceae; genus Cichorium; species Cichorium intybus. The sequence goes on from CM042009.1 coordinate 138,972,923, forward strand.
TGAACGGAATTCAAGTCAATTATCCATCATTAAAAAATACGGTTAAAAGACTTTTACCATTTTTATACATGTGTAAAATATGTTCACGTCTATAAGAGTGAAAGCTATGTGAAAGAAAACATACGAAGGCGGAATAAAATTGTGCTTATATATGTAAAAAACATGTTTGCAGTTATAACTTTGCAAAATATAGATATAAATTAATTTGTCAAAATCGATTTCTTCACATAAGAGGAAAGAGGAAGCACCAACTTCATAATTCGACACTTCGAAGTATCACAAAATGTGAACGAAAATGTGCACAATCGACAAGTTTTTTTGTACTGATGTGTGCATAAAAAAATATTACTATAGTACTTCTCGTTCATTATGTTGAACAAAGTTATTTCATATAATACATAGATATGTCATCTAAGAATCATAAATTTTACTAATGATAAACTCATTAAAAACATCATACTATTTACAATTTGTATATTTTATTCTACTATTAATGAATTAGAAACCTTTATCATAAAACGACTTTTTTTAAAAAGAAAACACGACCATACCATCATTTATTTGGTTACGTTTGACATGTCGCAACTAGTTAATATTCTAGTTTATAATTTAAGTTTTCTCTAATTCTTCATTTTTGATAAGTTAAATCTTTTTTTAAAAGAACTATCAATAAATTTATTGATTTTTTAAATTCTTCTTAATATACTATTAATTAATTGTAAAGAATATAACCGCCTGTACGAAAAAATCACAATCATGTCATTCATCTTTTCAACAAACTATACCGATAAAATTACAATCATGACATTCGTTTTTTCAACAAACTATACCAATAAATAAGAAAGCAACTTAACCTTTATCTAAGGACAATTATTATGGTTACAAATTATTGATTCTTTTTTGCCCACATGATTTCTTTTATGTATAATTATAATAATTATCTTGTTCACAATTGAGACAATTTTTATTAGAGTAAATTATACATTTGGTTCTGTGTTTGTAAAAAAATTGGGGTTTAAGTTTCTAAACTTTCAATTCTGCACAGAACGTCATTGTGAGCATATTTCGTTATGGGTTTGGTCCCTCAAATTAGCACTATTAATTTAAGTCCGTTACCTCATGCTAATACGATTTTTTTCACCCTCTATTTTGTATATTTTTATTAAAAAATTTAACACATCTACCAATCTTACCTTATCCCCCCACCTTCCTTGTTCAAAGATCCGACAACTACCACCAATCACCACTGACACCCCATTCACCTCTGACAACCACCCCCGTCACCATTGACACCCCCTTTCACCCTCGACGACCACCATCAGTCACCACTGACATCAAATCAAATGAAACCAAACCAAAATCAAACCTTAAGACTGAACTCAAATAACATAGAAACAAAACTAGGTGGGTAAGATCATGGAACTGTGTGGCTTTTTTGTTCATCTCTTTCGAAACAAAACTAGGTCGATAAAATCGAGTAGTTTGGAAACACAAATAAGTGGGATTGCATAAATTTAAATGCAAGAATAAACACAGATGCAAAAAATGAAAATTCAAGAATAAACTCAGATGTAAATATGCAAATGCAAGAATAAATCTAGATCAAAAAAATTGAATTCGTGTTCATCAGTTTTAAATTTCTCCCAAATGTTACAAAACTTATCATATCTACATGAACTAATTTAACAAGTGGACCATGTAACTACACAAAAGTAGGATAAAACAATGATCTTTATTTGGTTGAACATACACCTAATTAAATTGAGGTTCGAAAAATAGAAGATGTAAATATTTGAATGTATGTCTTGTTGTCTCTATGAATGAAATTAATGGTTGGCATACTCATTGATATTGTTTGTGATTTCATACAACATACATGATTGTATGAATGCGAATTTTGCAAGAAGAAAAAACATAAATATGAACTCACTAATAGACGAATCACTCTCAACTCCTTGGGATCTATAATACTTCCATCAGAACCTCCAAGCAATCATGCTTACGTGTTGATTTACTTGCAAAATAAAGAGATAAAAAAATCAAAATTGAACGGTATACTAATGTGTAGATGTAGATGGTGGAAAAGGACGAATGTTGCAGAAGATGAAGGGGGGAAATTTTTCATAGTGTAACCTAATATTTCTTCTATTTCCCCATGGAAATACCCACTAAACGAGAAGGCATGTCTCCATGGAATGCTGGTGGCAAAAATGAAGATGGTGGTAGACTTTCCGGTGGGACGCTGGCGTTGGTCGAGGCTAAGACCAAGAGGAGTGGGGTGGGAAAAACCCCACACAACCACTCATTGTTTACCTACCATGTAGGCGTCACAATAAATCTTCACTAATCCCTCACCCTTTTAAATCTTGGAAATGGTAAATCCTCACTACCACTCACTTTTTTTAATTAAATAAATAATTAAAATAAAATAAAATAAATAAAAAAATTAAATTAAATTAAATTAAAAAATAATTAAAAAAAGAAAACCACTTCTTTAAGAGAATTAATGATATGTTTAAGATTTTATTAATTTTATAACTTCATAAAAAGTACAGGGACCAATTTTGTAATTTTCATATTCTGTATAGGGACCAATTTTGTAATTTTCATATATCTTTTTCTTCATTTCTTCTTTGTTTCTTCCACCTGCAAACTTTTCAACACATAAAAAATGAGAGAGAGAGAGAGAGAAGAAGAAGAAGAAGAAGAGTGACAAGGAGCCTATGCATGATCAGAAGCCTATCCGCACCCCACAGTCACCCACTCAATTGGGGTGGTGTACCCGCGTGGGTTTATTCCTCCACATAGGAACCCGTATACCACGGTGAGCCTTCTCTCGTCGGTCTAAGGCTTGAGTTTAGCACGAATATGGGGGTGTATGCAAGAGAGAGAGAGAGAGAGAGAGATTGTCGGAGAGAGATAAAGTGTCCCAAATGTTTTCATAACAATAAAATTTTATTTAAAATAATTAAATTATAAATAATAGATAAATAACAAAAAATTAAAGATAAATTTTAATAAAAATAAAGGGTAAAATATTCATTTTAACATGAATTAATAAACTTAAAACCATGATGTTAGCTTATGGATTAAAACTACAATGAAACATGTTCATAAGGATATTATACTATACATTAAAAACCGTAATTTTAAGAAACGTAACATGGTTTTTTTTGGTTCTGGGTTGTCACGCGGGTCATGTGGATCCATTTTGGATCTGCTTTCTCCACCGATGCGTCTATATCCTCTTTCCTTCTTTTGCGACTTTTTCCTTTATCCGCTTTACCACCACCGCTTCGTTGTTATCAATGGCAATGTCATTTCCAGTGAGATGAGGTACCGATTGATTTCTCTTCCTCTGTATTTCTGTACATCCTCTTCTTTCTCGATCTCTTTTCTCTTCAATTTGTCCATGGTTACTTCTTCTGCGATTTTTTCCGTTTCATCTTCTTTGCTTTGTTGTTGTGTTGCTTCCTGTGCCGCTGTGGTGAATACCCGTCCGCCTTCCCCTTTAATTGATATTTCTACATCCTTCACCAAATCAGGATTTAACGACAGGAGCAGGGGCGAACTCCGAGCACTCGAACGTTGATTGATTTGGGTTTTGCTTGGAAATATGGTGAAGAAGAAAGAAAGGTCGGTGAACGTTTCAGGAAAGCCAAAGCACTCTCTCGATGTCAACAGAGATGCCGGCAACAAGAACAAAAGTGGCGACACCGCCCGTACATCCGCCACCGTTCGTCGTCTTAAGATGTACAAGACGAGGCCGAAGCGTGATGCCAAAGGAACAATTCTCAAAGACGATTTGCAGTCAAAGGAGTTGCCGTCTACTCGTATTCAACCTGATCGCCGCTGCTTTGGTACGTGCTATTTTTAGTCTCTGTTCGTACTGTATACTTTTAGAACATGATGTTGGATATGTATAATCGTAAGGTATACAAGGCAGATGCGTTATCGAAAACACAAGATGAAGCAAATTATTAAGGCTACACTTTGAGTTTAATATTAGTTTTCAACTTGAAATTTGATATTGATATGGAATTCATGTAGGAGAATTTGATAACTTACAGCGTTGGTTAATCAAATTGTGACAAAATCTATGTCAGTTTTCCAAGTATAACCATTAACGACAAAAATTGTGGCATTTCAGGTAACACCAGAGTTGTAAATCAGAAAGAGCTTGAATTCTTCCGTGAAGAGCTACAAAGTCGACTCTCAAGTAATTACAATGTCATCATGAAGGAGAGAAAGCTGCCTATGTCCCTACTGAATGATCATCAGAAGGTAAACAATCATTTAAACAATCAAATTCATATCCACAATCTAGAGTTTGATCTTTATTTACCTTTCTAATTTTGATTTCAGGTATTTTTGAAGCAAGCAAGAGTTCACCTTCTTGATACAGAGCCATTTGCTGATGCATTTGGACCAAAAGGGAAGAGGAAACGTCCAAAGGTAGTAGCATCCGATTATGAAGCCTTAGCTAAGAGGGCCGATGGTTCTCAAGGTAAATGACCTTTCTACCCTTGCAGATCAACTATATGCTTGCTTCCCTTAGTGGATTGCTAACATGTCTGCCTACTTTATAGATGCTTTTGAAGAAAAACACGGTGATGATCCAGTGGATGCAAATGCAGATGGCTTTAGGGATTTAGTTCGCCATACAATGTTTGAAAAAGGTCAAAGTAAACGTATTTGGGGTGAACTTTACAAAGTCATAGACTCTTCAGATGTTGTCATTCAGGTTAGTCTTTTACTAACAATTTTTTTTCGTTTAAATGGAATGTTTATGTATTTTTAATACATTTGGAAACTATAAATATTAAAATGTTTATGTGTTAATGATTACAGGTACTTGATGCTAGGGATCCCCAAGGTACAAGATGTCATCATCTTGAAAACATCTGAAAGAGCATTGTAAACACAAGCACATGATTTTATTGTTAAACAAGGTAACCATATTTGGAAAATTTTTAGTTTTTTTAAGAAAACAATTTGACTTTGTTTTTTTAGTGTGATTTGACACCTCCATGGGTGACAATGGGTTGGCTTAGAGTACTATCTAGGGAATATCCTACACTTATTTGAGTTCTAATGTTATGTATTTTACAGACATGAGGAACCCAAAATTTCCAGCCGAAATTGCAAATCAACTTAATAGTTTCCATCAAGTAAACGTTCCAGGATCCAAGGAACCACAACTATGGGATGACATCTTAAAGTTTTTTAAAAAAGGTATTTTAATATATGTTTTTATTTTGTATTACTCATTTTCCTTATATTGGTTATAGCATTATACTTTAAATAAACTGCTAAAAAATTAAACTTTCTTAATTGCAGCATCCAAACTTACTTGCGATGATTCTGAAAACCAAAAGAAATACACGCAAATTACATTTAAAGAAGTTGAAGCCCAAATTTCTAAGCTGAAGGTAACTTCTTTTATGACTATTTACCATATAAAATTGTTAAACATACTTTAAAAATTTTAAAATAATAACTTTTTTAGAAATGTTTGGTGATGATGAGACAGGAATCGACAGGTCATCTTAATGCTACCGTCGTGTTTGCTCATAATCACTTGCTTTCTGACGGATTATACAGATATAGAGGTTTTGAGATTTGAAATCACTTCAATGATTATGCGGGATATGGTTGTGACTACACCTTGTATGAGATCTTCGTTCTTTTTCCTTCAGTAAAATGAAATTTTAAATGCAAGAAATAGCAACGCACTTTCTTTCATTTGTCTACCATAGCATCCTACTTTCATTTCTTCCTATTACAGTTTTGTCCTAATAAAAGAAAACCCAAACTACGCCGCTATAATTTGGCAGATCTTTCAAAGTACATTGTCTTAAAGTAATTAAAAAATATTGCAAGTACAAAACTCTAAGAGAAAGAGTTAAAAGTAGGATGGTATACTACATTGTTATTTTTTGCATTATAGTAATAAACATTTTGGCTTATAAAGGTCAATCAAATTACTTTCATTAATAAATGAAAGTACGTTGTTATATATGTAAAAAGAATTATAGCTTTTTAAATGGTGATTATGTAGGTACCCAACTTAGGCTGAGCAGTATCATTTCTTGAGACACAACTTAAATCCTGAAACACCTAATCAGGTAAGAATTTTCAAAGTACAATATTGTGATATGAAGTAAGGAAAGTAGGATGCTATGATAAACAAATCAGTAAAAGTGTGTTGTTATTTCTTACTATAAATTTAAAATGCAGGTTTCAGATAAGGATCTTGAGACAGTCTATGTTGAAACTAGCATCTACATGTTCTCTTCACATTTGTATTGGGCTTTATGGGATTTGATCCAGGTACCAAAACCCAAACTCTCCTTAATTACTTTTCGTTCTCCTTTTTCTTTTAATAAATACAACTACTATGTTTAAGGTAAAATGACTAATTTGGTGCTTAAGTAAAACAGAATTTGGCAATATTGGTCTAAAAATTATAGTTATTTTCTTTGCTAAAATTTATTATAACAGGGAGCAAACTCGCTATAAATAAGGACCAAAATTGGAAGAAAATTATTTTTGGGACCAATACTAAAAAATAAAGACCTGAATGCCGAACCCGTGCGGAGCACGGACTCCTGCTAGTTTTATGCAAAAGTGAAAGTCGTAAAGACTTGAACCTTGATTTTTTGACACACATAAGGACCAAATCTACGGTTTTCTCTTTTAATTATTTTACGTAGTTATTGATAAACTAAATATAATAATCTATATGCATCATAATCAACTTTATTGATATAATTTGCTAATATATAGATAATTATATTTAAGAAATAACTTGACATTTTAGAATAGCGAAAAATAAAAGAGAAATTCTTTTTTAAAAAAGAAAAGCATTATGTTTATTTAGAAATACATTTTTTTTTGTAAATTTACCATTTGTTAAAAAAATAACACCGGGTAAGTTAATAAACACTTTTAAAAATAAGTATAAGTTATTTTAAAGGGCTAATAACATAAAAACCACTACAGTTTGGTCAAAATCCGGTTTAAGCACTATATTTTTTTTGTTCTAAAAAAACCACTCATACTTTCAAAAAAATTTCGTAAAAACACTCATATTTTCAAAAAGATACATTGCGACCACTATAACAAAACCTGAATAAGGTTTTCCAAAACATGTTGCTTCTTCTTGGGATCCCAATATCCCCAGAAATTCGTAAAAGCATGTTGTTGCTTCTTATTGGGATCCCAATATCCTCGGCCATCAGATGTATAAGGTTTTCCAAAACCTGAAAAATCTGAAAGCGCATTTCCGTAAGGTGCTGCGTAGCCAGAGCAACCTCTTCTCTAAGGTTATCTCTCTTAGTACTGAGCTTGATAGAGTTCAGATTGCTCTGGATCGGGACCCTTTCAATAGGGCTCTCCGTGACGAACAATGCAGGTACCTTCTCGCTTATAACGAGGCTTGCCTGGATGAAGAGAGGTTCCTGAAACAGAAGGCTAAGGTTGACTGGCTTCGTGAGGGTGATAAAAACTCTGCTTTCTTCCACAAGTCTGTTAAAAGCCGTAATTCTTGCAATCGTATCGACTCCATCCAGGATGCCCAGGGCAGCTGGATTTCTGGGGATGCCCTCCCCAATATGTTCGTCTCCCACTTCCAAACTTTCTTAGGCGCAGCCCACCCCTCCATTGCTATTCGTGACCCGTGTTCCCTCTTCTCTAATAAGCTCTCCCCTTTTCAGTATGCCGCCATGCTTACTCCTATTACGGATGAGGAGGTTAAGTGCATCTTGTTCCATATGGGCGATGATAAAGCGCCCGGCCCAGGTGGTTTCTCGATTAAGTTCTTCAAGTCTGCTTGGGATATCGTGGGGCATGATGTTTGTTCGACGATTAAGGAGTTATTCTCTTCTGGTAAAATCCTTAAGTAGCTCAACAACACCGTGCTTGCTCTGATCCCTAAGGTTGACTCCCCGTCTAAAGTCACTGATTTTCGCCCCATCGCCTGTTGTAACGTTGTTTACAAATGTATCAGCAAGATCATTGCAGATCGTATCAAGAACCACCTCTCTTCTCTGGTTGATGAAAACCAATCTGCTTTCATTCCAGGGCGCCTGATCACTGACAATGTTCTTCTTGTCCAGGAGCTCATGCGTGATTATCATTGTCATCATGGTCCCCCAGGTGTGCGTTTAAAGTCGATATCCAAAAAGCTTACGATACGGTTGACTGGTTTTTTCTTCGCACCATCTTGGTTGGGTTTGGTTTCCCCATTCGTATGATTGACTGGATCATGACGTGTGTCTCCACTGCTGCTTACTCTGTGAGCATCAATGGTAATATGCACGGATTCTTCGACGGTAAAAGGGGCATCCGTCAGGGTGACCCCCTCTCTCCCTATCTCTTCACTCTTGTCATGGAGGTGCTTAACCTTATGATCAAGAGAAACATCTCTGACTCCGATTCTTTTAAATTCCATCGACAATGTGAGGAGCAAAGTATCACCCATATCTGCTTTGCCGATGACCTTCTTCTCTTCTGTCATGGCGATAGCTCTTCGGTTCGTGTCATAAATGACTCTCTTACTGAATTCTCTAGGGTCTCTGGGCTCCACCCTAACGAAGCGAAGAGTGAAGCCTTCTACTACAATGTTGGTGACAGGACCAGAGCTTCCATTGATCGTATTGTTAGGTTTCTGGAGGGATCTCTCCCTGTCCGATACCTTAGTGTCCCTCTCATCACCACTCGTCTTTTCCACAAGGACTGTAAATGCCTAGTTGATAAAGTCAAATGCAGGATTAACGACTGGAAGAACAAGTCTCTCTCTTTTGCCAGTCGTCTCCAACTCATCCTCTCTGTCCTTTCTTCCATGCAAATTTATTGGGCTTCCGTTTTTATTCTTCCTAAATCTATCTCTAACGAGATTGAGAAACTCACTAGGGGTTTCCTCTGGTGCAACGGTGAGATGAAGCGTGGTAAAGCCAAAAGTCTCATGGAAGACTGTATGTCTCCCTAAGACCCATGGTGGTCTGGGTATTCGTAACCTTGCTGTTTGGAATATTGCCCTTATGGCTTCCCATACCTGGAGACTCCTTTCTAATAAGGATTCTCTCTGGGTCAGGTGGATCCACTCGTACCGCCTCTGTGGGCGTAACTTCTGGGTTGCCTCCAAGAAGCGCGGTACGGGATATGCATGGCGAAATATCCTCGACATGCGGGGTAAGATCAGGGGCTTTATTGTCTCCAAGGTTGGTGATGGCTGCTCTACGTCTGCTTGGTTCGATAACTGGCATCCTGCTGGTCCCCTCTCTCAGTTCTTATCCGCCCGTAACATCCATATTGCGGGCTTCACTCCTGATTCTAAGGTTGCTGACCTTGTCCTCAACGGTTGTTGGGTGCGCCCCTATTACTGGCAGGACTCCCACCCCGTTCTGTTTTCTCACAACCCCCCTTCTCTTTCCACGTCCGTTCCTGATAAACTTCTCTGGAGATCTTGCGACGGTAAGGTCTCTCCTTTTTCGGTCCGTTCTGTCTGGCACTCTATACGCCCCTCGGACCAGCCTGTCGACTGGTATCATCTTGTTTGGTACTCCCAGAATATCCCTAGACATGCCTACATTCTCTGGGTTGCTCTAAAAAATCGACTCAAGACCCATGATAAAATCAGAAGCTGGGAGACTAACGCCAACCTTATCTGTGCCTTCTGCGCTGATTGTTCTGATTCACTTCCATATCTTTTCTTTGAGTGTTCTTTCACTTCTATGGTTTGGCATGATCTTCAGCATGTTATGAACCTCTCCTTCCCCACAAATTGCTGGTTGGATATCATCAATCTCCCCAAGCCCATCACTAAGGGTAAGACCGTTTGGTCCATTATCCGAAAACTTGTGCTTGCGGGAGCTATCTACCACATTTGGCAGGAAAGAAATAACCGGATTTTTAAGAATAAGAGACGATCGTATCATGATGTTGTCAAGACTATTATTGATGATGTCCGTTGTAGATTGGTGAGTCTCTCTATGAAACCTTCTCCTAATGTTATTTTGGCTAAAAGAGCATGGTCCCTACCCTAACGTTGATAGATGTATCTCCTATTTTTCACTGTGGTCTATTATTCTCTCCTATCTCATCTTTTCTATTATATATTTCTCTGCTTGTATGGTTTGTTTTTTTTACAGGATGTTTGCTTTTTATGTTCCTGTTATGTTCTCTGGTTCCAAAACCTATTTTGGTTCCTAGTATTGCCTTGTTAACCATTGGGGCCTGTCCCAATGGGTCTTTTTGTTGTTAATTTGGTGGGGAGTCCCCAGCCTTAAATTGTATTTATTCTTTTTATTAATAAAATTTGCCAGATGTACCGTCCTCTTTACCCAAAAAAAAGCAAATTAAAGTCATGATTGTATGTTGCCAAATCGGAACACGTCTTACCCCCGTCGCATTCAAAATTTAGTGGATTCAATTGGACACTCTATGCATTCACAACGTGACCGAAGATTTGTAGTTACGAAAACTAAAATTATATGTAGACAACATTATGTATCATTTTCACTGCAATGAAGTTCTAATATTTGCTTAAAATGTCGATATGAAACTTTTTACATAACCTTTCAATGAAAAAAATCGTTAAAAATTATAAAATAAAATGAACAATGGTCAATATGAATTTTTTTGAAAGTATGAGTGATTTTTATGGAACAAAAAAATATAGTGGTTAAACCAAAATTTTGCTCAAATTACAGTGATTTTTATGTTATTACCCCTATTTTAAATAAATAATCTCAAACATCACCTAAACCACTTGGGGAGTGACATATATTTCTAACATCTTGATACAACTAGGCCAAAGACCCTTTAATATTTATCTTATTTTTTTAATAAATTTTAATTTATCACCTTGCAATTAACTTTTTTCAACAGCTTTTTTGATTACTCTGAAAGATGGCCAAAATATGTCAACTTTTCAATAGCAATCATTTTGGATCACTTTCCACTTAAACAATTAATTATGCACTCAACAATCTCGCCACTCGGTTAATCGGTTCTTTGCATCGTAAACCTTGTGATAAGCACTTTTTGTAGACCTTTAGCAATGAACAACTATACATCACATTAATAATATCAAAATCAACTCACAAAGTTTCGTTCAATAAATATGTATTATATCTAGTAAAATATGCATAACATAGTAATGATTGACACACCTACCGTGTTACTGTCACTTCACTGAAACTAATTCCCTTCCTCTTTCCATTCAATAAACTTGCATAAAGTACTAACTATTTCCAAAAGAACGACTTTACTTTCATTTCTTGTTTTCACTTTGAATTTTTTCTACTCCTAATACTTTGTTGATTCCTCTTTCTAGTTTTGTTAACTTTTCAAATTAAACACTTGGCAAATCTTATATAAAATAGCCTCCCATTGCATTTTCTAGCTTTAAAAGATGGAAGTTCTTTGAAATTCATATGAAAACTTTATCTTTCAGGTTAAAAAAATCAACTTTTATGACTACTTTATTCCCACAAACTCAAGGAATTCTTAGTCGTCGCTTCTAATGAATATGATGACGAGGTGAATTTGAACATTTGTTAAAAGAATAATATCGACTAATTAATAAGATAGATCATACTGCCACAATCAATAGATCATATTGTTGAACCTTACCCCTACATGAATTTGACAAAAGGCTTTCAGCATTATCGCCTCATCCTATACGGTCTAACCCTAAATTTACACTTCTTAGGATGGACAAAGTTGAAGATAGACGATGAAAAATTGGAGGGGGGAGGGGGGGAAGGCACCGCCGGTATTACAATTCCTCCGCATGATAGATACGATGCGGGTTCATGAACCGACTCTCTCAACTTGTACATTATGCTTCGGTACTTGTATATTGAGTGAGTTGATAAAGATGTATTTATTGTGTCATGCGTTTGTAAATATGCAAGTAATAAGAGAAAGAAAAGCAAATATTATACCTACGTGCCAAGTGGGCTGAGAGGGTTGGAGAAAATTGACTCTCCTTCCCCCTCCTTTTAGGCCATCAAAATGGTGCCGCATAGTTTGATTCATCTCCAACCCTCAAATTTTACATCAAAACATATAGTCTTGTATATAATATAATATTAAAACAAAAAATTATTACATTTAAAATATAAATATACAATTCAATAAACTAGAAATAAGAAATATAAAACTTGACGGGCCTAAATTGTCACATGAACTTTAATATTCTTTTGATGTAGATGAATAGTGCAACACCAAAATGGTGCAAAGAATGATGTTGGGTTGGAGCATTGTAGTACAACGAGCGGAAGAGAGCCGTGCGTTGCTGCGGTTAAAGAAGTCAACAAATTAAAACGACAGGGGTCAAAACTGTAATAATGTTAAACTGGCAAACAAAACTATAGGGACCAAAATTGTAATTAATAAAAATTAAAACTATAGGGACTAAAACTATAATTATACAAATTAAAACTACAGGGATAAAAATTGTAATAAACTAAATTGGTAAAACTACATGGGTAAAAATTATAATAAAGTAAAGTGATACTGTACATTCAAGACAACAATTATATATATATATATATATATATATATATATATATATATATATATATATATATATATATATATATATATATATATAATAAATGGTGCAATAAACTACGATCTAGAGTTGAGTTAAAGATGCTCTTATGCCAAATCCAATGGACTTGTATTTTTGTGTTATACACACTAGTAGAAAAAATGACATTGATGACACAAAAAAGTCTGTGACCATATCCACACGTTTTTTTTTTTATCAAAAGTGTATATCCACACGTTTTTTTTTATCAAAAGTGTGACCAAATGCCGCGTTATTATAGGTCTATTATTTTTAACAAAAAAAGAATATATAAATATAACTACATCATATATTTTTTTATCAATCTTGGTAAAAGTTTATTTATATAATACTGATAGAGAAATTGTATTTCTTCCTACCTTTTATTCCTACTCATGTTAAATTATGACATGTGTCTTAAATTATTATTAATTTTATTATATATGACACTTATCATAATTTAACATGAATAAAAATATAAATAAAAATAAAAGATAGATAGCAATACAATTACAGATAATACTTATAAAAGTATAAATATCATTTATTCTATCAAAAGATTTCAATATTTAAAAGGAAATTTGGAGTAAGGAGTTTATACATTTATTGTCTCGTGCCTCAAAAGGATAGTGAATAGTTGAAAAGATTGTGAAATTAATAATTATCATTGACTACTTTGACTTGTGTAGGCTCGATGATGAAGTTGTGGACCACCCATTCCATTTATGCAGAAAAGTGGGTTCAAAACACTCGAGATCCGATGATGATATGAAATTGGATTGATTTGATAGCAAAAAATCAAATTAAATTGTTAGTTATTCTTTTATAATTTAAATGCGTGACGTTGAAAATGGGCAATGAAATATTTAAGTTGTTCTAAAAGCCATAATTATGAAAATGCTAGTTATTGGTATCTTTGTTAAAAAAAATAACTTAGTGACTTTCTATAGCCCATGTAAATTGAATGATTTATGTCTTAAATGGATAACAAATTATTGAAGTTGTTAAAAGAACATTCTCGTTGACTTCAATTACCATTCACCACCACCAAACTTCGCCATCACAACCATCAAAATCATCTACGGGGTAGAGAGGTGACTAGTAGCCATCCCCTGATTGAAACCTAACATTCCCTATAGGGAAAGAGAGGGAGTGAGATTAGAACTCAGAACCTCCTTATGGGGGAAGAGAAGGAGTCCTAAGCCTTATCCACTAGGCCATCAGGGTGATGGTTAAAATCATGACATTTAACTTGGATGAACATGGTTTGTCGTCTTCTTCACATACTTGGATGCGTATATCAGTTGTAAAACAAAATCATTGATTCTAGCGATGATGATGAACTCCAGGAATCTCAAACACAAATACCATCCAAATTGAAACGAAAAAAATATTCAAGAAATAGCAAAACGAACAAGAGACAGATAAAGTCTATGGGTTTTTACAAGAGGGACGAAATCTCCTCTTCAACTTGATGCTGTTGCTCTTTGTTTTCCATCGATGTTGTTGTAAATGATGAAATCCCACTCCAAGATTATTCTTCGTCTCCTTCACAAGAGTTTTGTTGAAAAATTCTCGTTCTCCTAAATAGTATTGAATATTTGGGTTAAATATTCATTGTCTCAATTAGTATTATTTTTTTGGGTAAAGAGGACGGTACCTCAGACAAATTTTATTAATAAAAAGAATAAATACAATTGAAGGCTGGGGACTCCCCACCTAAGAAACAACAAAAACCCATTGGGACATGCCCCAATGGACAACAAGGTTATACTAGGAACCAAAACAGATTTTGTAACCAGAAATCATAACAGGAAACATAAAAAGCAAAACATCCTGCAAAAAACAAACAAAACAAGTAGAGAAATATATAGTGGAAAGGATGGGATATGAGAGAAAAAAGGACCACAGCGGAACATAGGAAGTATAACTCTCAACGTTAGGGGAGGGACCAGATCTTTTTAGCCAAAATAACATTAAGGGAAGGTTTCATAGACAGACTCATCAGTCTACAACGGACATCATCAATAATAGACTTGACAACAGCATGATACGTTCTTCTCTTATTTTTAAAAATCCGGTTATTTCTTTCCTGCCAAATGTGGTAGATAGCTCCCGCAAGCACAAGTCTTCGGATAACGGACCAGACATTCTTACCCTTAGAGATGGGCTTGAGAAGATTGATGATATCCGACCAGCAATTTGTGGGGAAGGAGAGGTTCATAACATGCTGAAGATCATGCCAAACCATAGAAGGGAAAGAACATTCAAAGAAAAGATGAGGAAGGGAATCGGAACAATTGCTGCAGAAGGCACATATGAGGTTGGGAGAACCAGACAACTCCCAGCTTCTGATTTTATCATGGGTCTTGAGTCGATCTTTGAGAGCAACCCAGAGAATGAAGGCATGTCTAGGGATATTCTGGGAGAACCAAACAAGATGATACCAGTCGACAGGCTGCTCCGAAGGGCGGATAGAGTGCCAGACAGAACGGACCGAAAAAGGATATACCTTACCGTCGCAAGATCTCCAGAGGAGTTTATCAGGAACGGCCGTTGAAAGAGAAGGGGGGTTATGAGAAAGGAGAACGGGGTGGGAGTCCAGCCAGCAATGGGGGCATACCTAACACCCGTTGAGGACAATGTCAGCAACCTTAGAATCAGGAGTGAAGCCCGCATTATGGATGTTACGGGCAGATAAGAACTGAGAGAGGGGACCAGCAGGATGCCAGTTATCGAACCAAGCAGACGTAGAGCAGCCATCACCAACCTTGGAGACAATAAAGTCCCTGATCTTACCCCGCATGTCGAGGATATTGCGTCATGCATATCCCGTACCGCGCTTCTTGGGGGCATCCCAGAAAATTAACGGTGTTGAATAAGAAAATTACATTGTTGGGTTTGATTTTGGTGGTGGAGTAGTGGTGGTAAACGGTGTTGGTAGATGGTGGTGGCCGCGCATGGTGTTTGAGTGGTCGATATGTTTTCCTTGAATAATTTAAATAGCTAGTTAGCCATTTAAGACAACTCTTTATAACTTATTAAACGGCTAAAAAAACCATCATTGATATATTTTTTTTGAACGGCAAACTAAACCTACTCCTATACTACACCTTATGCCCCTAAGGGGACTAGAACCCTCACCACTTGGGTTGAGGGAGACACTTTGATACCGCTGAAGTATAAGCTCTTTGGTATCATTGATATAATTTTGAACATCAATTTCAATATTTTCCTTTTGATAACAATTCTACAATTGATAGATCTATTTTAATCAACTTAAACAGTTTGCTACTTAATACCGACGTTAATCCAATAGAAAATAAGATACATACATGACACCACTCATAAAAAAAGATTAGAGTGGATGTGATAGTTTACAAACTTTTATCAATTTTTAATTATTTATTAAACTTTAATAATCATTCATTACTAAAACTTAAAAAAATATTTTTCCACAAACTGTTTTTACCAAACTTCTATAAAAAAATGTTTTGTTACAAATGTTCTATTAAGCTTTTTTTACCAAACCTCCATAAAAATTTAAAATTATTTTACTAAACATTTATAAAAACATTTGTTACAAAACTATTATAAAACCTTTTCTAAATTTTTTTATTAAATGCTTTACTAGACTTTAATAAAAAATTTCAAAATTTCATTTGATATATTTGTTGCAAATTATTATAAAAGTTCGAAAATATATTTTTATAAAAGTTTATAAAAACATTTTTATAAAAATTAGTAAAAAGTTGTTTGAGATTATATCTATAAAAGTTTAATAAAAACATTTATAACTTTTTTCTATTAAACGTTAGTAAAAAGGATTTTTTTTTATAAAAGTTTATTCTACAGAACACATATACAAATATTCTAGTCAAAAAAGTTTAAAGAAATTTAGACTATGTTTGACAGACTAACTGAAAAACTAGCTGTTAGCTGAAAAATTAGCGAGTAGTTAGAAAACTAGCAACTAACTGAAAAATTAGCTGAGCTGAAAAACTAGCTAACAATAAATGACGTTTGGTAAAAACTAACTGATAAAACTAGCTGAAAATTATAAAATGACATAAACAGACATGAACAAAATTAATCAAATACTATAAGAAAAAACATAATATATTAAATTAAATTAAAGTAAATACTAAATAAAAGTTTTTTAATTTAAATTTAAATTTCTTGCATCTCATATCATATTTGCAATATTATCACGAAGTTCTCGCATCTCGTGACGTGACTCTCGAATGTTTGTATGATTAGATATTGAATGATTGTTTTGTTATTCTGAAAGTATGTAATCAGAATGTTGTTCAACGATGTTGAAAATCATATATGTCGAGTCATTTATTCGAATATAGTTATGAAGGTAAATGTTGTCATTATCACATATATATTTTGAAGGGTAAATTTGAAATATTTGAAAATGTTACTTTAAACATTACTCGCCGTAACATTCTAAAACACTAGCTTATATGCTAGTTTATAAGCTAGTTTTTTGTCCGCTAAACATGTAAAGTGAAAAAAAACTTAAAAAAAAGCTAGCTTATAAGCCAGATGTATCTTACCAAACATAACATTAATAAAAAACGTTACAGAACAATTTATAAAAATTTAGTAATAAAAATTTATTGTCAATGTCAACGTTTGGAAAAGGGGTAGCCAATAACGAGGTGAAACAAGGTTTCAATGAAAACAAAAGGGATAATCTGATAATCACCCAAACGACTCATTGCCGTAAATGCAATGTAAGGAAATAATTTATTTATTTTATAACTTGAGCTTATTCATCTTTCTCACATAAAAGTATTTCGAAAATTTAAACTTGAAGGAATAATTTTCAAACTTCTTTACTGTCACAAGGTAAAAGCGTGCCACGTCTTCCTGACTTGATACGTTTATGTTTTTAGGCCATATGGAATGGTGTTTTCTAAAAGTTGGAGACATTATGTTATGTAGGCGTCACATAAGAGAAATGTTTTTGTTGTTGGGTTATGATTTTGATCAAGGAGTGGTGTTGGCAACATTTAGTTTTTTTTTTAATTTAAAAATACATATTTTAATTTAAACCAAACCATAATATTTCATTAAATAAAAATAGAAAATTACATAAACCTAGGAAATTAAATTTTCATAATTTTAGGAAGAAAAAAAACATCACAACTTGAAATTTAAAAACTACAAATTATATTTGGCTCGGATTTGCGCTTTCATCGCCATCGCCGCTTCGTAATTCTTCCCGGTATGGTGGCTCACGTCTTGCAATAACAATTGCATTTACGCGAGCCGGGGTTTTCCACCATATGTTATCCAACGTCGTGCGCGAACCCGCAAACTCCTCGTGCATTTCTTGAAATTGTTCCGATCGTGCACTAGCGGAGGAATTTGATGAAGTCGCTTTCCCTTTTCGTTTTGCCCGGTCTCTACCCATCGGAAGAGGAGGTGGTGGAACTTCTTGTACTTCTTCAACGTCATCGTTATTTTCGTTAAGATTGACACGTACATGACCATCCGGTGAAACTTGATACGACCTCGACTCGGATGTTTTACTTCTTTTGGACCACGAACACACAAGTTCCATTTTCTAAACTTGTTCCCATTTTTTGCTTTGTCGAACAACATTCCAAGCGTGTATATATTTAAAAGGGCCTTGCATTGTCGTTTTGGTACATGTAGTGCGGTTTGTCCAAAATGGTTGACTCGCTCTCTCCGCTTCGCCATTGGTTTACTAAGTTCGTATAAATACCGTTGAAGCTCATGATACACTTCATGTTATTCTACTTTGTGTTGCATTGATCTTTGTTCCGGTAATCCGAACCACGTTTCATTCCTTATGAAAACGCTTTGTAACACGCTACCAAAACTTGTCACGTGATTGATTTTTTCCTTTTTTTGGATCTTCGGATATATCGATCCACGCCCGTGCTAACTCGGTTTCCTCTTGTACCGACCATTTGCTATTTTGTGCTCGTCTTCTTCTTTGTGGTTGAGGCTCCGGATTGGGTTCAGATGACAACTTGGATTCGGATACCGCTTGCAGTGGTGGTTGCTCGATTTGGGGTGTTTGTTGATCAGTTTAGGTAGGTGGCTCGGGTGGGCTTTGCGTTTTTTGGAATTGGAAAGTTGATGGGGATTGTGATTGCTGGGTTCGGGGTGTTTGTTGATCAATTTATATTATCAGCCTCCTAGGATGCATAATGTAATCGAGACAATTGACGACAATGATACGAGACAACTCGTAGGTGTTGCTCGTTGTTTGTTTCCTAGGGTTCAATCGCCTATGAATCAACGCCAAATGTTAGAAATATGTTATTCTTTAAAAGAAAAATATATGAAGCTATCCATAAGATTGAAAATCAGTTAGGATGGATTTATATTAGAATCATGAAATCTGTGAAAGACAGCTTTGAGGCTAAACGTAATGATAAAGAGTGTACCTACGGCTTCGGGCTACATTAACTAAGATTTTTGATTTGTTTTGTAACATCGCCCTCGTACATACCACAATATTGTTCGTTTTGGGCACTCAATGGAAAAACATACTAGGGAGGTCACCCATCCTGGAAAATTCTCCCACCCTGACATGCTTAACTGCAAAGTTCTCATGGGATCTGCTGTCCTCATGACTTTAAAATGCATTGTGGTATTCACACCGCTTATAAGGAAATGCTTAGTTCTCCTACCCGGTCGATGTGAGATTAGGGATCTCATTCCCCTTTTGGTCGATGTGGTACGCGCCTTTGGAGGATGTTATAGATGGTATCCGAGATGAGTGCACGAGGTCGATGCATTCGACGGGGACATTGAACATTGTAGTGGGGGAGAAAGGTGGATAGATCCTTGATACCGCATCGACGAGTAGGAAAACTAAGCATCACCTTATAAGGGATATGGATGTCTACTTATCATAACATGTTTTAAAGTCATGGTGATAGTGATCCTATAAAAACTTTGCAGTTACGTGTGTCTGGCCGTCTGGGTGGTTTTTGCATTCCATGTTTTATCGATCGAACCTAAGTCATTTGCCTTCCCAATCCTACCCCTGGTAATTGAGTTTATCTGGTAAAGACATTCAAATTGCTCATTCTCATCCTGTTTCTTTTCTTTCTTACTTAATTCTTCTAAAATTCCTTTTCCTTTATTGACAACTGGACGAGAAGACAAAGTGACAATGGTTGTAGTCACAATAGTTGAAGAAACAGACCAAATACAGATTTCCTTTTTAAACATGTGGAGAGGAACTGGAATTGAAGTGACAGATAGAGATGATATTATTACTTTCGAAGTGATTACATATGTCGAATTGGTGGTGGTTTTTGGTAGAGACATTGGTCTTGAAGAATCTCCCTATTGTGACACAGACACAGTCAACATCGTTGGCTTTTGAGCATTCCCTGGTAAGCACGATACCAAGGCTGCCAAAGGCTGAAGCTAAACTTTGATTTCTTATTTTGCATTTTCAATTGCACGTTTTATATTTTGTTACAAAATTATACGAAAGGAGCATTACACGCTCTCTTAACTTTGGTAACATGAACGACATCACACCACCTCAAAAAGAGCCTTCGAGACAAAAAAAACTTCCGTCTTCATCATCGCGAGAACTTCGACACAACATTCATTTCTAAAACCCACTCATCCCCATCCCCACCTCCACACACACACCCACATGGACACCACACGCACACCCACACACACACACACACCAACCACACCCTCAGACCCACCCATACACCACCTTACCCTTCCCCGATCCATCCTGATTCCCGAAACACATACGACCCCATACATACCTCTCCCCCTCGCTTAACTACCCACCCATGACCCAACACATGCCCATCATACACCCTATACCCCAACCCACACCCATACACACTCCTATACATATACGTACATACACATGTACATGTACACGCACACGCAAATGCCTATGCGCACACCAAATAATTTTGAAATTAAAAAATTAAAAAATAAAAATTGTTAGAAAATACGTATCCAAAAATGTTTTCTAATTGTTTAAAAAAAAAAAAAGTCAATTAGTTTTAGCGAAAAGTATTTTCTAAATTTTCTATTAAAAACCGAAAATAAAAACTTCTTCATCTTTGTATAAACTTATCTAAGAAACTATTAAGCAGTTTTCCACGACTGCATAGAACCTAAGCACCTCAAAATAATGGTACCCAGTTACCCACTTAGCGAATTCCAAGATAAAGTTAGCCGATTTTAAATTCCACAATATTCAACAAATCACTTGAAATTATGGTCTTGTTTCGGTCGTATTTCGCCAGGTTAACATTAAGACGATGACTCCCGCACCAAGTCCCGTTCAACGTATTCTCCAGCTCCAATGTATTAACTACTCTAATGAACCTTGCGAATCCAAATCTTCTGTTGGTCTTGGATCTCTTTCTGGCGATGTAGATGTCCACTAAAAAAAAAAAAAAAAAAGTTATTTGTTTTTAATATTTGTCGTTTATTTTATTAAATCCGAAAAAAGTTAATTAGTATAAAAAGATTTTGTGTTGAAAATTAAAGAAAGGGGTATTTAGCCACGAAAAATAGCCACGCAAATTTTGCGTGGCTAAATACCCACGCAATGACAACGTATCTGTTACACAACTGAGACCCCAAATTTAGACACGAATTTGTGACGGAACTTCAACGCATCATAAATTCGTTGTTGTTGCGTGGAAAACTTAAGAACGCGATAGCCACGCAGTGATTGAATGCGTGAAAAGAGCGTGGCTAATATATATAAATGGAAAACAATAAATAAAGCATGGTTATGGCGGGGTTAAATAGCCACGCAACTACCACGAACAATGGTTTAAAGTAACAGGAAAAGGGCCAGTGGTTATTGCGTGGTTAAATAGCCACGCATCTACCACGACAACATAAAATCGGAAAAATTAGGAGCCAGGATTCGAACCCTAGTCTCCTCTGTTGGGGGGAACATCAACTACCACTTCGGCTATAAGCCTCATCCGTTTATCATTTCCCTTTATTACAATATAACCCTTTCGAATAATAATTATTATTGTTGTTGTTGTTGTTGTTGTTGTTATTATTATTATTATTATTATTATTATTATTATTATTATTATTATTATTATCGTTTTTGTTTTATTAATTATACCGTTTTGGACTATAAGCCTCATCCGTTTTCGTTTTATTGTTAATATTATTATTTTTTTCGTTTTCGTTTTCGTATTACTTTTTTCGTTTTCGTTCAATATATTCCTTTCGTATTATTATTATTATTATTATTGTTATTATTATTGTTATTATTATTATTATTAGTCTCATATTATTATTATTATTGTTAATATTATTAATATTACGTGTGTGTGTGTGTGTGTGTGTCTATGAGTATGAATTTATGCACATCAATGTGTTGGTGTGTTAAAATCACAAGTGCTTATACACCTTGAAAAGATAACGTTTGAAATGAACAACGGGTTTGGAAGGTGTACACGCTTGTGTGTAAGTCGAATTTACGTATAAACGAAGAAATATAAAGATAATAAAGTATAATAATGATGTACAAAAAATAAACCCGAAAAAATAATTTTTGGCCTTCAAAAAACGAAAAATACAAATACAGTCGTGGCTATTGCGTGGTTAATTAACCACGCATTTACCACACACTGTCTGGTTGTGTTGTAAATGCGTGGTTAATTAGCCACACAATAATAACAAAGATTTTTGTATTTTTCGTTTTTTGAAGGGTAAACATTATTTTTTTGGGTTCATTTTTTGCACATCTTTATTATACTTTATTATATTTATATTTCTCGGTTTATACGTAAATTCGAGTTACACACAAGCGTGTACATCTTCCAAACCCGTTACACATTTAAAGTTTTATCATTTCAAGGTATATAAACGTATGTATGTGTGAGTTTATGGGTATAATTATGTATGTGTGTGTAAAGTATATGTATAATAAACGATGTACAAAAAATGAACTTAAAAAATAATGTTTGACCTTAAAAAAAATAAATAATACAAATACAGTCGTTGTTATTGCGTGGCTAATTAGCCACGCATTAACCACACACTATCTGGTTGCGTGTTAAATGCGTGGCTAGTTTACCACGCAATAGCCACGAAATATTCTAATAATTGTTTTCCATTTTTTTTATTTTATATATATATATATATATATATATATATATATATATATATATATATATATATATATATATATATACATATAGTGATGTTTGTGGCAGATGCGTTGTTATTTAGCCACGCATTAACCACCACTATTGAATGCTGAAGCTTTATGAATTGTACGTGATGCAACAAAATAAATACCGTGTCTCGTGGAAATTGCGTGGCTGTTTAACCATGGTTTAACAACCAACCCTTTTTTTAAAAAAAAAAACGGTTACTAAACCTTTTTCACGCTCACGCTTTAAGTTGTTGTACATTATGCAATAAGTAAAATACCCTTGGCCGTTGATATCGCGTGGCTAATTAGACACGCTTTAGCCACCAGTTTGAATTAAATGACTATCTCGCTCCACCCTTTTGGCATTGATCGTATTCTCCCTTCTAACAAAAAACACTGAAGCGCATCTCCTCCCTGTCGACTGTTGCCCTCCAACGAGGCACCATCGCCGGTCGGTGATTTTGTCCGGCCAATTCCAGCCGCCGGCCGAAGGTAAACACCTCCCTTAGGTCCGTGCTTCTTCATTTTGAAAAAAGACGATTGCACTAATCCATCCTTTGCTCCTGTGACAGACCCTGTGTGCCGACTACCACCGCCGATCGGCAGTGTATACCGGTCGTTTTCAGCCGCCGGCTGCTGGGTGTTCACCTCCCCCATCTCCTTTTCCTCAAGAAAGCTCCACATTCTTCCATTTTCACCCATTTCACCAAAAAGGTAAAACCCTAGCTTTCAAATTTTTGTTGAATTTGTTGAAATTGATTGCTATTTAGGTATAAGATGTTGATTTGTTTGATGTATTCATTATATTGTTCAATTTTATGTTGAATTTTTTAAAAATTTGATTGTTTGAAATTTCTAGGGTTTGATATAAATTGATGTAATTAGGTATAATTTGTTATAATTGGTATAGATTGTTATAAAATGTTAAAATTGGTATGGAGTGTTAGAAGTTTGTTGTAATTAGGTTTAACTTGTTTGAGTTTATTGAAATTGGTATAAAATATGGAAAAAAATCGATATAAATTCTTATAAATTGTTGAAATCGGTATAAGTTGTTGTAATTATGTACAAATTATTTGATATTGGTATGGATTGTTAAAATTTATTGAAAATGGTATAAATTGTTAAAAATGGTTGAAATTGTTATAAATTGTTACAAATGGATATAAATTGTTAAAAATATGGTGTTATGTTACAAACTGCTATATATTGTTAACTTAATTTGTTAAAATATTTAGTTTTTTTACAATTATTAAAAAATGAGATGTTATATTATTTACATTGTATATATATAGAGTAGGAAATGACGTCTAATAGAGCGTGGATGTACACCGAGAGACTCACTAGGAATGGTCGAATCAATCCTGTCTTTCAATATCATATCAATTATTTCTTGGATTTTGCTTTCAAGAACGCACCAAACGTCCAACATAGCATTAAAGATGGGATAGATGTTTTGGAAGTTAGATTTCCGTGTGGGAAGTGCAAAAATCGTCATTTCAAAAATTCGATAACGATTACAGAGCATTTGTTTAGAAATGGATTCATGAATAACTATTCTATATGGTATGCACACGGCGAATTACATTCGATACGAGAAGCAGATCAATGCTCAAACCCATCAAACCCTGAAACAGCTCAAGACATTGATGAAGATGTAGGAGACCGTCCTAGATACGAACAGATGGATATCGAAAGCATGCACCAACCTGAGGTTCCTTATTATGAACCAACACCGCAAGACCCAAATGAACGGGCCCAAACATTTTATAATATGGTGAAACAAGCAAGTGAGCCATTGTGGGACGAGTGTAAAAAAGCTTCAACGCTCTCCACCACTACTAGATTGTTGAATTGGAAAGCAGAAAACAACATTTCAGACTCGGCATTTGATAGACTGGTTCCAATAATTAAAGACAGTCTACCAAATGGCGAGAAGCTTCCCAACAACTTCTACGAGACCAATAAAATGTTGATGCCACTACAGTTTCCTTCACAATGGATTCATGTATGTAAGAACCATTGCATGCTATTTTGGGGACAGTTTGCTGAAATGGATCGTTGTTTGGTATGTGAAGAAAGTAGATACAAGGAGACTGGGACGAAGGTCCCGAATTTGGTGATGACTTACATGCCGATTGGACCGAGACTTCAAAGGCTGTTCTACTCAAGAAAGACGGCCAAACATCTGACTTGGCACTCGGATCATGTAGCTGATCCAGAAAAGATGATACATCCTAGTGAAGGTCAGGCTTGGAATCATTTTGACGAGATCTATCCTGATTTTGCAGAAGAGACACGCAATATCCGTCTCGGGTTGTGTACCGATGGGTTCAGTCCAAACAATTCAAAAGGGAGCCCGTATTCTTGTTGGCCGGTGTTTATCACGGTTTACAACCTACCTCCTTGGTTGGCTTTCAAACACCAGTACATTCAACTTCCTGTGATCATTACTGGGCGGAAGAATCCCGGCCAGAATAAAGATGTTTTTCTACAACCGTTAGTGGAGGAATTGAAGATGTTGTTTACCTATGGCATTGAAACTTATGATGCCCATCGAAGGGACAATTTTCAGATGAGAGCTGTTCTTTTGTGGACAGTCAGTGACTTCCCTGCTTATGCAATGCTGTCCGGATGGAGCACACATGGTCATTTAGCTTGCCCATACTGTATGGAGACATCAGGATCATTCTGTCTTCACGTGGGACAGAAACCATGTTGGTTTGACTGTCATCGGAAATATCTACCCAAAAAACACGTTTTCCGACGTGATACCGTTAATTTTTTAAAAAACAAGACGGAGAAGCGTGTAGTAGATGTTCCGTACCCAACTGGAGAAGAAATATGGGAGACAGTCCAACATTTCAGCACTGTCTACCATGGTACTCCGTTTGGTCTAAAGTATAAAAAACCAGAAGGTTTTGGCGATATGCATAACTGGTTTAAAAAGAGCATTTTTTGGGAGCTTCCATATTGGCATCACCTGTTGATCAGACACAACCTTGATGTGATGCATGTTGAGAAGAATGTGTTTGAAAACTTGTTTAACACTCTTATGGGCACCTCAAAAACAAAAGACAATATAAAGGCAAGGAAGGATCTCGAGATTCTGTGTCACCGGCCAATTCTAAACCTCGTGCGCCACAACAATATGAACCCTACAAAAAATAGGGGAGATTACACATTGAAAAAGGATGACGTTAAAAAAGTGTGTAAATGGTTGAAAAAAGTCAAGTTTCCCGACTGGTATGCATCAAATATAGGGAACTGTGTGAACACCGTGGATAGTACTTTTTATAGTTTCAAAGGCCACGACTGCCACGTATTTTTACAGCGGCTGCTTCCACTTGCTATTAGAGGCTTTATTCCAAAAGAGATATATGAGTCCGTAACAGAGCTTTGCATGTTTTTTCGAGTGTTGTGCTCGAAAACTTTGCATCTGCAAGACTTGTACAAGATGAGAAGCACCATCGTTCAAACCATCTGCAAGTTGGAACGGATATTCCCTCCCGGTTTCTTTGATTCCATGGAGCACCTGGTGACACATTTAGCTGATGAAGCTATCGTTGGTGGTCCGGTACAATATAGATGGATGTATTAGTACGAGAGGTAATCACAAAGTTATAATATTATAACATTTTCAAATTTCCTTTCAATATTCGTAACATAATCTCAATACTTTGTAAATATAGGAAGCTTGACTTAATAAAAAGAAGAATTAGGAACAAGGCAAGGGTTGAGGGTTCAATCGTCAATGAACATCTAGTGAATGAACTCGCTACCTATTGTTCATTGTATTTTGATCCGACGATTGAGATGTTACATAATCGAGAGCCACGGAATTTCGCGCCGCAGCATGACATCTCTTCGAGCGGAGATCCTCCAATCAGCGTGTTTGCCTTATCATCAAGAAGATTATATGAAAAAGGTGGGAAACGAGTAGGTTTGAGTCATGAGGACTTTCACAAGCCGCACACCTACATTTTACTAAACTATAGTGAACTTACCTCTTACGTACTCGAGTTTGATGAAGTGGCCCCCGAATTATACCTGAATGAGCGAGTTTCTGGTCTCAGAGATAAGTATTTCGCTACATGGTTTGAGCGCAAAGTAAGTAAAAGCAATTCAATTGTAGTGATTAATATTGGTACATCATTAACCAACGCGATACGTCTATGTTCTTCAATGTAGGTCATGTTTCACTCGTTCAATGGAAGTGCTAAACACTTGCAAGTTTTAGCAACGAAACCATCACCAGATGCCTTGTCTTATAAAGGATACTTTGTAAATGGCTATAGGTTCCACACGCAGAAACATGGTGAGGGACGCGCGACGAATAACTATGGAGTATGCGTGAGGGGAGAGGCGTATAGTGGCGAAGAGTCAGACTACTACGGCTTATTGGACGAGATCCTAGAGATTAAATATTATGGGATCGGTCACTCGACTGTTGTATTATTCAGATGTACTTGATTTGACAACGGCAATGGTGTGGTAGTCAACCCAAATGGGTTGGTTGATGTCAAACACAACTCCCGACTCAAAAGAAATGACCGTTTTTGCTTGGCATCACAGGCGGAACAAGTTTTTTACACATCGTACCCTGCAAAGACAACAGAGACGAATAATAAGTGGGCGGTTGTCAAGACCAAACCAAGAGGGGTATTTGAAGTCACCGAAGCCCAGATGGAAGCAAATGCAATATTACAAATTGATGAGCGGTTTGAGTCACCCTGTACAGTAACCCGTAGTGACCAAATGTTCCCAGCCTCAGATGCAGATGCCTACGAGCAAGTATCTGATGAAGAGAGTGAGGATTCAGAAGAGGAGGAACATGAAGAAGAAGAATTTGAAGACGAAGATGATATGGAGGATGATGAAAATGAACTGTTTTATTCTGAAGAAGAATTTGGAGACAAAGATGATGGGGACGAATTTTAGTTTTGATATGTCGGTTTTTTAAACATTTTTTAGATTATTAAATTGTCTGTGATTTTTGATGTGGTATGTTTAGATTATATTTTTAGTTTTGACATAGCTAATCAAGCTTATATTATATATTTGACCATTCTTGTTCTATTAAATGTAGCATGTCCGGCGGTAGCCAGCGTTCAAAGGGAAAGGCGAGTATGGTCCCCAATTCGAGTAAGGGTAGTCAGCATCAGAGGAGGACGCCTTCTGAGTCTTCCCAACAAAGGGGTATGCCCCTACCTGAGAGTAGGGGTACTTCAAAGGGGTATGCCAGCGTTCAAAGGGAAAGGCGAGTATGGTCCCCAATTCGAGTAAGGGTAGTCAGCATCAGAGGCGGACGCCTTCTCAGTCTTCCCAACAAAGGGGTATGCCCCTACCTGAGAGTAGGGGTACTTCAGCGTCTCCCAACAAAGGGGTATGTCCCCACCTGATAATAGGGGTACTGCAACGTCTTCCCAACAAAGGAGTATGCCCCCACCTGATAATAGGGGTACTGCAGCTCCACAGTTTCATCCCTCAACATCACCCGATCATGTTGCCGTACGCCATCATACCTCAGTTAGACGATTGCATAGGAATATAGAGTCCGGATTTGCGGGCTCTAATAGTGAGGGAGCCATTAATCAAAGGACAGGCTTAGCGGACCCTTTGGCAGATATGCATGGGGTGATACGGCAGGGACATCGGGAGTTTGGGATGACACACCCCCGATAAAGAATGGGGGGTTATCAGTTGGATGAGGATACAGAGGGAGGGGAGGACCATGACATGATGATTCCTACGCCACCCTGTTCGGCTGCCCGGGGTATGTCTGGCGTTGATGGATCCAATGTCGCAGATTCTCATCCATCATCACTAACTTTTATTCGCCGAAATGGCCAAACGTTAGTATTTTTATTATGTGAATTTATTATAATTGGTTTTATGATAATACTTATATAGCAATTTCAATATTGTAGGTTTGCGAGATATGACGTCCACACGAGATATGTTCTCCGTAAAGTATTTGAGCTTGTTCGGGTAATATATTAAATTTTAATTTGTAGTATGCTCATTCATTTTTAGTTTGCAATTCTAACTTTAGTTGTCATCTTTACAGACTTTATACTAGTGGGATCCTTGTGAGGAAGAAGCGATATTTGATGGTTTTAAAAATGTCATCAAGAATTGCTATAGATGTAGGCTATGCAAATGTAGAAAAAAATCATTACAAATGGCACATAACAGCGGTCGAGCTGTTGGAGAGATAAACGATTCGTTTGGTATCTTACGGGAGTTTCGTCCTCGGGATATAGCAGAATCTGTGTGGCACCGAATGTGTGCCGTAAGCGATTTTATATATTATTATTATTATTATTTAATATTATTCCATGTTATTTTATTATACATATTTTCTTTCTTTTTGCAGCATTGGGACACAGATAAATGGAAGAAGAAGTCTGCCACCAGGAAGAAAAACCGCAGTTCTACTGATGAGTCGGTGGTTATAGCATCACATACCGGTGGCAGCATCGGAACCGCCGAACACCGTGACAGATTGGTAAGTAATCATGCTTTATTGTTTAGTAATATATTTTCTTTGAACACTAACTACAATTATACTTTGTTGTTTATGTAGGAAGTGAAGCTGGGTCGTAAGCCCTCTTGGTTAGATGTATATGTACAGACCCATGCAACCGCCGAAACAAAGGACATGTATATAAATAAAGGGGAGCGTGACAATTTACAGTTCACCTCGAAGTCGTTTCAGGAAGCATATGTAAGTTATATCCATCAATTTTATTGATTGTATGTCTTGATTTTTTGCACATTGGTAATGTTGTTTTGGTAATTGTAGGATTTTTATGTCGAGTGTCTCGCTGAGAAGTATAAGGATAACCCAAGCGAGATGCATGATGATCCCAAGGTGTGGAAACAATCCATATATAAGAGGACCGGTCGCCAGAGAGGTGACCAAACATTTGGGATAGGACAATTCGATCCCTACTACACGGTGACCGGTTCATTTTCTTCCGCGTCTGGATCGACCTCCGATGCGCAGTCGCAACAAGAGGTAAACTTATTCATTATATGCATTATGTTTAATATAAGATGAAAAATAAAGTTTCTTGTTATTATAGATACTAAAGTTAAGTAGAATGCTATTATGGATGAAAACAAAAAGTTTGTTGTTATTATGTAATTTAAAGGTAAAGTAAAAATGCTATTATGGTTGACAAGAAGTACGTTGCTCTTATGGATTGCAAATATAAAGTATGCTTTTGTTATTTAAAATTGAATGTATGTTATGTTTAATATAGATGAAAAAGTTTCTTGCCATTGTAGATAGTAAAATTAAGTAGAATGCTAGTATAGATGAGAAAAATAAGTTTGTTGCTATTATGTATATTAAATGTATAGTACAAATGCTATTATGTTTGACCAAAACTATGTTGCTCTTATGGATTGCCAATATAAAGTGTGTTTTTGTAATTTAAAATTGATTGTATGCTGTTATTATAGATCAAACTAATAATATGTCGTTATTTTTTAGATCTTGAGCTTACGTGCACAAGTGGAAAATTTGCAACAAAGTCAAGCTCAAATGGTCGATAATTTCCAACAACAACAACAACAAATTGAACAAATACTAAAAAGTCGCAATATGAGTTTGAAAAAAAATTTGGAAGAAATGATGCGACAAATGAGTCAACGTGGTCCGGGTCCTTCTTAATTGTATGTTTTTGAAACAAGTTGACGTTTTAGAATGTTTTTGAAACAATTAGACGTGGTTTGTGGTCTTTATTATTTGACTTTTTTAGAATGTTAAACAAACTTTATCGTAATATTTGATTAGTTGTTTTTTAATTAGTTTCGTTGTTATATATATATATATATATATATATATATATATATATATATATATATATATATATATATATATATATATATATATATATATATATATATATATATATATATATATATATATATATAATATGTGTGTGTTTTGTCAAATGTGGTTAATGACAAAAAAAATTGGAATTTAAAATAATATTCTGGTATTTAAAAAAAGCGTAATGCGTGGTATTTGCGTGGCTATTTCGTTGTTAAAAGTTAAAGAAAATGTTTGTGTTTATTGCGTGGTTAATGCTTTGCGTGGCTAAATTTGGGTGGATATTGCGTGGCTAAATTTGGGTTGATATTGCGTGGCTAAATTCTCGTGATTATTGCGTGGCTAAACGTACGTTCCTATGAAGTGGCTAACGCGCGTGACTATTGAGTGTTAAAATGGCGTGGCTAACGCGTGGTAAACTGTGCGTACATGTTGCGTGGCAAATTTGCGTGGCTAAAGCGTTACTACAATTTAGACACAAAGAGTTTTTCTACAGGTCAGTTTTCGTGGCTATTGCGTGTCTATTCGGCTTTAGCCACACAACTGCCACGCAAATGTGCGTGGCTAACCCCCATATTTTCTAGTAGTGGCATATATATAAAAATAAACACAAATTTAAAACATATTCTAAAAAGAAGTTTTCTACAGCAAATTTGACGATATTAGTATGTGCGTGGCTAACCCCCATATTTTCTAGTAGTGGCATATATATAAAAATAAACACAAATTTAAAACATATTCTAAAAAGAAGTTTTCTACAGCAAATTTGACGATATTAGTATGTGTCATTCTATATATACCCCCTATAGTCTGTTTATACCCCCCTGTTGTGAAATTTTGTTTTTTGTTGTTTTTTTTTTTTTTGTTTTTACAAATAATATTTGATTTGTTTTATTATTATTATTATTATTAGAAAAAGAATAATAATAGATTTACCTTTTATAATTTTTATGTTTTAATAACAATAAAACAATAGTTTTTTTTATTAATTACGACACAACGAACGACGTTTATAAATTTATAAAATTATATCAAAACGGTTATGTCAAATTCGAACGATTGTATAAAAAAATACAAAATAAATAATAATACTTAAGCAAAGTTTGTC
This sequence comes from Cichorium intybus, assembly GCA_023525715.1. Lineage (NCBI taxonomy): Eukaryota > Viridiplantae > Streptophyta > Magnoliopsida > Asterales > Asteraceae > Cichorium > Cichorium intybus. The sequence continues at coordinate 139,004,634 of CM042009.1, forward strand.
TTATTAATCAGAGATAGCAAATGGTCCAGTATTACAATTGCGTGGTGCGTTATCTGCATAACGAGCATAAGCATTTATTCGAGCAGCATACAATGTTTCCCATTCAACAGAATGTTCTGATCTGTATGCAAGCACAAGTCTGGACAAAATAGGAGGCATTGAATACGCTCCTTGTAAATCAACCTTCACATAATGGTTACCGTAAACGTGGACGATAACGACATATGCATGATTTGGGATGTCTTGCGGGCCATACCGAAGTGGGAACCACGTTGAAGAACCACTATTGCTTAGGAAAATAACGATAACACGATATCTATTAGCGATGAGAATAGCAGTGTTGGACATTTATACGATTCAGTAGTTGTATCAAATTGATATAGACAGATATATAAAATCGTTGTATAATGCGAGATATATATATATATATATATATATATATATATATATATATATATATATATATATATATATATATATATATATATATATATATATATATATATATATATATATATATATATATATATAACGTAATAAGATTCCAAAACAAAACATCAAATCCGTTTCTTTATAATAATAAATTTAATAATAATAATAATAATAATAATAATAATAATAATATTAAAGAAAAAAACAATAAAAAACGAAATTGAGATAAAACAAATTAATATGTCAAATGAGGGAGGGTATAGTAAGAAATGAAGGGTAGCTATAGCATTACCCTATTAGTATATTTAAGCCTTTTTAGTGAAACAAAAACCTGATCAGAGTACAAACTGTGAGTGTTGACAGCTTTCTCTTGAAGTGCAGTGTTTCGTACAACAATCACACATTCTCATACTCTGACTCCCCCACCTTGCCTACCATATAATCTCCACTTTCTCCCTGTAATAAAGAGAGAATCTTGGACTAAACCACTTACATATGTCATTTATAGAATACAGAAGAAAATGGAAGTGAAAGAAAGCAGGAGGAGCAGCAGCAAGAACGACCGTCGTGACTGTGGTGGTGGCACTGGTGGTGGTGATTTAGATGGAAGGACACTTGGAGATAAGTGTAGACATATTGGAAAGAAGCAGCGGGCTAAATTCTACATCGTAAGACGTTGTATAGCTATGCTTGTATGTTGGCATGACCAAGATAAATAAATTACATCCTCTGTCAGTTTATATTTATTTCTCTTTATATATATATATATATATATATATATATATATATATATATATATATATATATATATATATATATGATGTGTGTTTGTGTGTGGTGGTGGGGGGGGGGGGGGGGGGGGGGGTTGTGTACCAATGTATATACATGAACGAATCTGAACATACATGAAGAGAAGAAACATGCAGAGATTGATTGTTGATTATTGATTTGTGCTGAAAAGTCTGAAAAATATTTAAAGTATGATTTATATGAATGATTAGAAAATCTATTTTGGTTATTAAATGTTTTGACTTTTGAGTCTCCCTAGCTTTGTTATTGTATCTATGTAAATATGTTAAAAAATTTCTAGCGTGGTTTTTTATATATATAAAATTAGTAAATGTGATATATATATATATATATATATATATATTCTCGTAATAAGAGTTTGAGGTACAATTAGTCAATTACTTATTTCATCACTAACGGTTATATATAGTTCTTTTATCTGGTTTATTCGAGAGTGATTTATTACAAGAGAAAAAAAAATGAGAAATATATTATAGTTTATAGGGTTTAAATTTAAAATTCCGCCAAGCGATTCGGACAATTTTGGTCATTCGTATTTGATAAACACATTTATGGCTATCAAGGGCCGTGATATCTATCTTTTCTGTTTTCTTTTTTAGAACGACCGCATTTTATTAAGACTCCAAGATGTTAGAAAAACAAAACAAGCTTACAACAAAATATTTATAGGAGAACTATACCATATAGATAGGGCTGGCAAAAATATACCGTGGAGAACCAACTAACATATTACCAACCGTACCAATAAAGTTGGTAGCCAACATGTTTGGTAGCCAATATGTTTGGTTGGTAGTATTATGGATACAGCCAATCTATTGAGCCCACACAACATTATCACGTTGTAAATTCATTCAAATATCTTATATAGTCAAATATCTAGATCTCTTTCTATTCAACACAATATCTTATATAGTCAAATATGTAGATTTGTTCCTATTCAATCTCCTGTAATTAAGGATGACCACAAATGTATATCTAGCCTATATAAGGCATATGAATCTGTGAATACAATCAAGCTTTTCTCATCATCAATTTACAACTTTTATATGGTATCCGAGCTCATCCAGCTCCTCTGAGCCCTAATTCGATCCAGAAACCTTTCCTCAATCTTCCTCTGCTACAATGTCCTCTGTGATCGAAGTCACAGCTCAAACCCATTTCCCAATCAAACTTACCGCTACTAATTTTCCAGTTTGGCGAAAGCAGGTTATGGCTACCTTAATTGGTCTTGGTCTCGACAATTATGTTGACGGGTCAGAAGAAATCCCATCCAAAACTCTCTCCACCGATGCCACCAAGCCCAATCCGGCCTATCGACCGTGGTACAGACAAGATCAAATTCTTCTTAGCCCCCTACTCGGCAGCTGCTCAGAAACTATTCAACCTATCGTATCATCCGCAGAAACCTCCCGCCAGGTCTTCAAGCGACTAAGTGACAGCTACGCTAGTGTCTCCAGATCAAGAATTATTTCACTCAAATCACGTCTTGCCAACAATCCCAAAGGCTCCAGACCAGTTGCTGACTTCCTCAATGAGATGAAAACCATTGCCGACGAACTGGCCCTTGCACAAAGCCCAGTTGATGAAGAAGACCTAATAGTTCACATCCTCGGTCAACTTGGTGAAGATTATGCTCACATATCAGCCGCCCTAAAAATCCGTGATACCACAATCACTTTCCCTGATCTATTTGACAAACTGGTGGATCATGAACGAACCCTTAAAGATACCCAACAATCACCAATTATAGCTATGGTGAACAACACTCAGAGGTCTCAATCTCGATTTTCTCCGAGGCAAAACACAGACAATCGCTCATTCACCAAGTTCAACAACTCTGACCCAGATCAAATCGATTCCAAGCCATGTCAAATGGAAATAACTCATCCAATCGTGGTAATAGGAACTCTCTTTACTGTCAGTATTGTAACTTTGCAGGTCACGACACCAAAGAGTGTAGGAAATTGGCTAGATTCCTAAAGGACAACAACATCACCATATCTATGTCAGCACCATCTCCAACAATTAACACCACTGCTGCTGGGTCTACCTCGCCATCACCACCTTGGATGTTTGATAGTGGTGCCTCTAACCATGTGGCTACCAACCCTGCTTCGTTCCACACCCTATCGGAATATGGAGGACCCGATGAGATCGTACTAGGCAATGGTCCAACTCTTCCCATCTCACACACTGGTCAAACAGCTATTCCCACTCAATCTCGTCCCTTACATTTGCATGATGTTCTATTTGTTCCTAAATTGCACAATAATCTTGTTTCAGTTGCAAAACTATGCAAATCTAACCGTGTCTCTGTTGAATTCTTTCGATATCATTTTGTGGTCAAGGATCTACGCATGGGGGCGTGTCTAATGCGGGGAGTGAACTTTAATGATATCTACTATGCTGTTATCAAGTCCCTTCGACATCTTCCTTAAATCAACACTCTCACAAGTCACAACTTCACCCGGGTCACTTCTCTCATGGCATCACAAGCTGGGTCATCCATCTATCAAAGTCTTTAAGCTTCTCCTCAAGACCTTAAATGTCCAGTCAAATAAATTGTCTATTATTTCTTTTCATTGTGATGCATGCTCCATTAATAAAAGTCATAAACTCCCATTTGGTGGCAATTCTTTTACTGCTTCTAAACCACTTGAACTTGTTTATTCTGATGTCTGGGGACCTGTTCAAAAGTCCAATGATGGCTACACTTATTATGTCATTTTTGTTGATTTTTACTCCAAGTACACATGGTTATATCCTATGAAACACAAGTCAGATGTTTCTGTCCTTTTTCCTCAATTTAAAACCTTAGCCGAAAAATATCATCAAACTCCACTTATTTCTCTGTTTACAGACAATGGCGGCGAGTTTATTGCTCTCACTCCTTATCTTCAAGCCCAGGGCATCTCTCATTTCACTACCCCACCACACACACCTGAGCAAAATGGTATGACAGAGAGGAGACACCGCCACATAGTTGAAACATGTCTTTCTCTTCTTCATCATGCCCAACTTCCACTCTCTTTCTGGTCTCATGCATTCCAAACAGCTGTTCACCTAATAAACAGACTTCCCACATCCATACTCAACAACACCTCACCTTACCAGCAACTTTATAACTCATCACCCTCATACACCAAACTGAAACCTTTTGGTTGTCTGTGCTTCCAATGGTTGCGCCCCTATGCCGTCACTAAACTACACCCTCGTTCCACCAAATGCATCCTCCTTGGTTACTCTCCTTCAAAGTCTGCCTATAAATGTTATGACCCTACTTCTCACAAAATATATCATTCTCGCCATGTGGAATTTATTGAACATACGTTTCCATACCATCCACTACAAAATGAATCATCTCCCCTTCCCACCTGTGATGATTTTCTCAAACCCACTCATAACCGACCTCCAACACCCACCCCTACTCGATCACTACAAACAACTATTCCCAGTTTAGCTCACCCATCACCCGTCACTCCCAATACAACAATCTCCACATCCGAAGATTCGACACTATCCTCTTCCGGACCAGCAGAGCCCTCATCACCTCAATCTCCACCCTTATCCCCTCTTCCCTCAACACCCACTACCCAACTCAGCCCCTCTCCAACTCCAACTCCTGATTCCACTCCTCTTCCTCTACATCGACCTAGAAAACAAAACAGCAAATACTACAATTCCAACTTCATAAATACCATAACTGTAACGCCCCAATTTCAAAATTTCTAAAATTCATTTATTATCAAGGTTTCAATAAAATATTTATTCCAAAAGTAAATCCGTTCGACCTATTTATTAAACCAACAGCGGAAACAATTGAAAATCATAACATAATTCATTAAAATAAATCTTCTTGTATGCGATGCGCTGCCGTCACGCCTTGCCCTTCCCTTTGTCAATCGATTTACCTGAAATATTATAAAAACAACGGGTAAGCTTAAAGCTTAGTGAGTCCACAAATTACCACACATGCCCACACATTAAACAACCCATCCTCGAGAACGACCCGACCCTACCCGCCATACGACATCTACGGGCATCCATCATACAACAGCTATGGACACGGGAAGGCTCTACCCATCATACAACAGCTATGGGTTCCCGGTTATGGCCCAGCCCATCTTACAACAGCTATGGGACAAGGCTTAGTCCAACTCGCCATACAACAGCTACGAGGGGACACGCATCAGTATTGAGCCCAACAACAAATAACCACAGATATAGAGCAAATCATATAACTGTAAATAACACACAAGATGCCTAGCATGCAACATGATATAGTAAGGTGAGGATACTCACCTGATTCGAAACCGCACAGATATTCTCTAATATCTCCACTTAGCTAGTCCACAAACCTAAATCCCACACACATACAACATATCAATTACTGACTAGACTCTTACAGACCTGTCTAAAGATTAGACTCACTATTTGCCATCAAACCGTGGTCAAAACCAAGTTCCTGGTCAAACAGTCGCTCGCCGCGGCGTGGCTCCTCGCCCTACGCGCCGCGGCTACCATTGCACAATTACGGGATTTCAACCGAGTCCGCGCCGCTGACTTAACCAGTCCGCGTCGCGGCTCGTAACATTCCAAAATGTTTTTCAGCGATTAACAGTACATCAATCGGCTAGGGTTCCTTTCTACACCCTTCCTGGGATCAGGAACTACCCTAAGGTCACTTCCTTATGGACATGCAAGTCCATGCATGTCCTTGGTTCAAACCCTAAGGGCTACAAATCGTCTAAAGCTACAAACCAACTGGTAACACCATATGACGGGATAAACAGAAAAGTCAGAAGAGTAAATCTTCTTACCTCACTTCTGAAGGACGGAGTGATGCCCACGATCCGTTCTAAACCTTCTCCCGCGTGGATCTCCTTCTTCTAATCTCCCAAAACCTTCAACACCTCGAGACCAAAGAGTATATGCCGACACCAGACACCTCTACTCTAGAAATTCTCCAAAAACACGAACCCTAGGGCTGGGGTCCTTTTTATAGGCGTTTAAATCCGAATTAGGGTTTTTCATGACTGCGGCGCACCGCGCCGCGGATTCTTGAGAACCGCGCCGCGCGTACAAATCCTATGCGATTCTAGATTCTTCCAAAAGCCGCGCCGCGGATTCCTTCGGGCCGCGACTCGGCGGACCGGGTCTTACAATTCTCCCCCACTTAACTGGATTTCGTCCCCGAAATCCGTGCCGGTAAATAATTCTGGATAATGCCTCCGCATTTCCTCCTCCGGTTCCCAAGTCCATTCGGACCCTTTTCGATGCTGCCACTGAACCTTCACTAATCCTATCGTTTTATTCCGCAAAGTCTTTATCTTCTTTTCAATGATGGCAATTGGTCGCTCCACATAATTTAGACGTTCATCTAATTGAATATCCTCCAAAGGTACTATTGTGGATTCCTCAGTCATGCACTTTCTGAGCTGCGAAACGTGAAACGTGTCGTGAATATGACTAAGCTGTTTGGGCAGCTCCAACCGGTAAGCTACCTCACCTACAAGGGCGACAATTCGATATGGTCCAATGTACCTAGGGCCAAGCTTTCCTCGCTTCCTAAAACGAATAACTCCCTTCCAAGGCGACACCTTTAGAAGAACATAATCCCCAATCTTGAACTCAAGATCGGACCGTCGCCTATCCGCATAACTTTTCTGTCGGCTTTGAGCGGTTAACAATCTCTCCCGAACCTTCTGAATTAACTCAGTTGTCTTGAGCACCACCTCTGTACTTCCCAATACCTGCTGGCCAACCTCACCCCAGCAAATAGGTGTCCGACATTTTCTTCCATACAACATTTCAAAGGGAGCTCTGCCAATGCTCGCGTGATAACTGTTATTGTAAGAAAACTCAGCTAAAGGGAGATGGGAATCCCAACTCCCGCCAAAATCGATGACGCATGCCCTAAGCATATCTTCCAGCGTTTGAATCGTCCTTTCACTCTGCCCATCCGTCTGAGGATGATATGCTGTGCTGAAATGAAGGCGAGTGCCTAATTCCTCATGAAACTTCTTCCAAAACCTAGACGTAAACCGGACATCCCGGTCGGATATCACCGAGACCGGTATTCCATGCCGAGAGATAATCTCATCTGTGAAGACCTTAGCCAATTCCTTTGCAGAGTAAGTCTCTTGGATGGGGAGGAAATGAGCACTTTTGGTCAACCTATCCACAATAACTCAAATAGTGTCCATATGTCGAGGGGTTCTTGGCAACTTCGTGATGAAATCCATTGTGATATGCTCCCATTTCCATTCTGGGATCTCAAGAGGCTGCAACTTACCATGAGGCCGTTGGTGCTCGGCCTTGACCTTACGACAGGTCAAGCATCTTTCGACAAACCAAGCTACTTCCCTCTTCATGCCTGGCCACCAATAATATTCGCGCAGATCCCTATACATTTTAGTTGCTCCAGGGTGGATAGAGAACCTGGATTTATGTGCCTCCTCCAATAGGGTTTGACGAACCCCGCCCAGCTTCGGTACCCAAATTCTCTCATGGCAAGTTAACAAATCCCTACTATCTTTGACCATAGCTGCCAACTGACCCACAATCCTCTCACTTTTCTGATTCTCGCTCTTGCTTGCTTCCACTTGGGCTTTCCTAATCAGCTCAAGCAGCGGTGTCACAATTGTCATCCTTAGACAAACGCCCCGAAGGGGTGCACTCGAAGCCTTACGACTTAACGCATCCGCTACCACATCAGGTACTTCAAACTTTTGTGGTCCGTGAAGATGGTGCACTTCACTCCATACAAATAGTGTCTCCAAATCTTGAGAGCGAATACCACCGCTCCCAATTCCAAGTCATGAGTAGGGTAGTTAGCTTCATGGGGCTTCAACTGTCGCGAGGCGTAAGCAATCACCCTACCTCGTTGCATCAAGACTGCCCCCAATCCCGTGATTGATGCATCGCAGTAAACTACCATATCCTCCATGCCCTCAGGCAAAGTCAAAACCGGAGCTTCACACAATTTCCGCCGCAAAGTCTCAAAAGCCTCCTGTTGCTCCTCACCCCATCGAAAAGTAGCGTTTTTCTTAGTTAGCCGGGTCAAAGGTACTGCAACCTTTGAGAAATCTTGGATGAAACGACGGTAATAACCAGCCAGACCCAAGAAACTTCTAATCTCCGAGGGAGTCTTCGAAACCTCCCACCGCATCACGGCCTCTACCTTAGCCGGGTCTACCATGATTCCTTGCTCATTTACAATGTGACCCAAAAACTGAACCTCCCGTAGCCAAAAGTCACACTTGGATAATTTTGCATAAAGCTTCTCCTTCCTTAAGGTCTCTAATACTTCCTTTAAGTGTTGTTCATGCTGTTCCCTGCTCCGAGAGTAGACTAGGATGTCGTCAATGAAAACTATAACCGACCGATCCAACATTGGTCGACACACCCGATTCATTAAGTCCATAAAAGCTGCAGGTGCATTGGTCAGTCCAAACGGCATCACTACAAACTCGAAGTGGCCGTACCTCGTTCGAAAAGCCGTTTTCGGGATGTCTTCCTCCCGAACTCGCATTTGATGGTAACCTGACCGCAAATCAATTTTTGAAAACCACGAAGCGCCCTGCAGTTGGTCGAATAAGTCGTCGATGCGAGGCAACGGATATCGATTCTTCACCGTAAGTTTATTCAACTCACGATAATCTATGCACATCCTGTTGGAACCATCCTTCTTCTTAACAAACAAAATAGGCGCTCCCCACGGCGAGGAACTGGGTCGAATAAATCCCTTATCTAATAATTCCCAAAGTTGAATAGACAACTCCAGCATCTCCGGAGGCGCAAGACGATACGGTGCTTTAGCTATCGGAGCTGCACCGGGAGTTAAGTCGATTTTAAATTCCACCTGTCTCTCTGGTGGCACGCAGGGCAGGTCCTCGGGAAAAACATCAGGAAAATCCCAAACCACTGGTATATCACTTGCTTTCTGCTGTGGCTTCCTTTCTCGTGTGTCTACAACATAAGCCACAAATCCCGAACCTCTATGCCGAAAATGTCTGCATGCCCTAGCAGCTGAACATAAAACTGCACCTCGATTCTTTCTCTCGCCCTGCACAACCAGCTCTCCCCCACTTGGGGTTTGAATCCACACTCGCTTGTTTTTACAATCGATCCATGATTCATGCTTACCCATCCAATCCATACCGATGATGACTCGGGAGTCATTCAACGGTATAGGGATGAGATCGATCGGAAACTTTATTCCTTGAATCACGACTTCGCATCCCCGATAAACACTAGTCGCTTGCACGGTTTTATCATCCGCAATTTCCACTTCTAACGGCTGATGAAGAGTTCCTAAAGCAATACCGAAACTCTTTCCCAACGCGGCAGACACAAAAGAATGACTAGCACCCGAATCAAATAGTGCAAAGGTAGGCGTAGAGTTGACTAAGAATGTTCCTAATCAAAGCATAATAGACATATTAATTACACACACCACAAACACGAGGCAAGTAAAGAAAGAGTACCCGTGACGACGTCGGGCGCATCCTGTGCCTCCTCGGCGGTCATGACGAATGCTCGACCCTTGGTCTTAGGGGCTTCCCCTTTCCCCTGCCTACCATCGATAATCCGGAGTGTCGTGGGTACCGGATTCTGAACCACTCCCTGAGTCAGACGGGGACATTGGGCCTTGAAGTGGCCCACTTGGTTACAATTAAAACAAATCTTAACCTCTTGCCGAGAATCCTTAGCATAGTGGCCCTCCTTTCCACACTTATGACATATTAGCACCCAGCAACGCCCCTCATGATTCCTTCCACATTTACCACACTTACCCTGGCTCCTTTGCCCTTGCTTTCCCTGATCTGCCCCTCGAAATTTCTTCGACACCTGCTGAGTCTGAGTAGGCGCCGGACGCTTCTGCTTTTGTTGGGTTTCCAGTTCCAACTCTCGGGCTCGAGCGGCCGCTATCATATCAGTAAGAGTTTGGTGCCTAGCAGCAGACACAAATTCCCGAATGTCTGTGCGAAGCATTGCCAAGTATCGGGTCATCCTCATGCGCTCGGTTGCCGCAAACTCTGGACAGAAGAGTGCCCGTTCATTAAACTTCTTGGTGATTTCCGTCACCGTCTCAGTAGTCTGGGTCAGATTTAGGTACTCCTGCGCCAAGCGTTCCATTTCCACCTGTGGAACATACTCCAATTTGAACTGTTCCTTAAACTGCGGCCATGTAATGGCATCCAGCTGAGCAGGAGTGAGATCTTTCGTTCGTATCTCCCACCAATATTTCGCACCCTCTCTTAAAAGATTCGCCGCAAACGTTACCTTAGAGTCCTCATGACAGGAACATGTGCGGAAAGCACCCTCCACTGCGGAAATCCACCGCATGCTAACAATCGGATCCCTGCCCCCATCGAACATCGGAGGCGAACAAGCCGAAAAGTCCTTATAACTCGCATCCCTAGCACGTGATGTGCCCTGAGTAGCCAGTCGTTCCTCGAGCATTGCCCATAGCTCAGCCTTAATCGTACCAAAGAACTGAGGTATCGCAGCCAAGACTTCTCGCGAAACTTCCTCCGCTATCAGGTTACGGAGATTCTCATCAGTCGGTCCTCCCCCACTCGAGGCACCCGCATCTGGTCCACCGTTACTTCGAGTGACTGCCATTCTGAAATTTGCAACAGTTTCTAATATCAATACTCGGGTCACTCCTATCTATCCAACTACTTGACTTTTTAGGACTTTGTTTGACTACTCTTGACTCAAGCGTGAATCCTGTTTCGGTAATACTGGCCTGGTACTACCTTCCACACCTATTCGCCCTTGTTCCAAATTCGTCAACCATCCTCCTAAAACGTCACACGCACTAAACTATTTCCTTTGACTCATGTGGTCATGCACCGTGGTGCCTAATCTTTTGATCTAACTCTCCATCTCACACGTGCCTAAGAGAACCATTGCTAATGTCGTCGAGTCACCTCACGGACGCACAGCCGTACACAATCAGGAATAAGATAGAAGTTTGAATAACTGATCTACCCTAAAGTCACAACCAAACAAGGAACAACCAGTAAGGCCAGACCAAGAATTCTTAGGCTATCTTACCCTAATTGTATATAACCTACCAGCATTCACTAAGCAACCTAACGACAGTAGCATAAAATTCCAAAGCAGCACATAAGGCGCAAACAGTCTACAAAGTATATTATCCAGGCAGCTTTACCTCCTAGCACAATACATTTTATCACATAACACAAACTTGGCATGGGTAATTGGGAATCACAAAACTTACTTGAGCTCGGCTGACGGTTCGCATCGCATCTTCTTTTACTTTAATTTAACCCTCCAAACATTTTCTTAACAAAATCGCTCAGTCCTAAGTTTGAGTTTGGATTCCCAATACAGTTCATCCAAATCCCTCAAACCAAGGCTCTGATACCAATTTGTAACGCCCCAATTTCAAAATTTCTAAAATTCATTTATTATCAAGGTTTCAATAAAATATTTATTCCAAAAGTAAATCCGTTCGACCTATTTATTAAACCAACAGCGGAAACAATTAAAAATCATAACATAATTCATTAAAATAAATCTTCTTGTATGCGATGCGCCGCCGTCACGCCTTGCCCTTCCCTTTGTCAATCGATTTACCTGAAATATTATAAAAACAACGGGTAAGCTTAAAGCTTAGTGAGTCCACAAATTACCACACATGCCCACACATTAAACAACCCATCCTCGAGAACGACCCGACCCTACCCGCCATACGACAGCTACGGGCGTCCATCATACAACAGCTATGGACACGGGAAGGCTCTACCCATCATACAACAGTTATGGGTTCCCGGTTATGGCCCAGCCCATCTTACAACAGCTATGGGACAAGGCTTAGTCCAACTCGCCATACAACAGCTACGAGGGGACACGCATCAGTATTGAGCCCAACAACAAATAACCACAGATATAGAGCAAATCATATAACTGTAAATAACACACAAGATGCCTAACATGCAACATGATATAGTAAGGTGAGGATACTCACCTGATTCGAAACCGCACAGATATTCTCTAATATCTCCACTTAGCTAGTCCACAAACCTAAATCCCACACACATACAACATATCAATTACTGACTAGACTCTTACAGACCTGTCTAAAGGTTAGACTCACTATTTGCCATCAAACCGTGGTCAAAACCAAGTTCCTGGTCAAACAGTCGCTCGCCGCGGCGTGGCTCCTCGCCCTACGCGCCGCGGCTACCATTGCACAATTACGGGATTTCAACCGAGTCCGCGCCGCTGACTTAGCCAGTCCGCGTCGCGGCTCGTAACATTCCAAAATGTTTTTCAGCGATTAACAGTACATCAATCGGCTAGGGTTCCTTTCTACACCCTTCCTGGGATCAGGAACTACCCTAAGGTCACTTCCTTATGGACATGCAAGTCCATGCATGTCCTTGGTTCAAACCCTAAGGGCTACAAATCGTCTAAAGCTACAAACCAACTGGTAACACCATATGACGGGATAAACAGAAAAGTCAGAAGAGTAAATCTTCTTACCTCACTTCTGAAGGACGGAGTGATGCCCACGATCCGTTCTAAACCTTCTCCCGCGTGGATCTCCTTCTTCTAATCTCCCAAAACCTTCAACACCTCGAGACCAAATAGTATATGCCGACACCAGACACCTCTACTCTAGAAATTCTCCAAAAACACGAACCCTAGGGCTGGGGTCCTTTTTATAGGCGTTTAAATCCGAATTAAGGTTTTTCATGACTGCGGCGCACCGCGCCGCGGATTCTTTAGAACCGCGCCGCGCGTACAAATCCTACGCGATTCTAGATTCTTCCAAAAGCCGCGCCGCGGATTCCTTCGGGCCGCGACTCGGCGGACCGGGTCTTACAACAACCCTTCATCCCCTTCCCCAAACTCTTGAACCCACTACTCATACTCAAGCTCTAAAAGACCCTAATTGGCGTCAAGCAATGGAAGCCGAGTTCAATGCCCACCTTCACAACCAAACCTGGGAACTAGTTCCTCCATCATCCCATTCTGCAATCGGATGCAAATGGGTATTCCGCCTCAAACGGAAACCAGACGGATCCATTGACAAATATAAAGCCCGACTAGTCGCAAAAGGTTTCCATCAACAATATGGCAAAGACTATTTTGACACCTTCAGCCCCGTTACAAAACCTATCACAATTCGAACCATCCTCTCCATTGCACTCTCCCACAACTGGCCTTTCCGCCAACTTGACATCAATAATGCCTTTCTTCAAGGCACACTACATGAAGCAGTTTTCATGTCCCAACCACCCGGTTACACTCATCTACAATTTCCCAACCACATCTGTAAACTAAAAAAATCCATCTATGGCCTAAAACAAGCGCCACGCGCATGGTACAATGAGCTAGCTACCTTCCTCCTTCAGTTTGGCTTTCGAAAGTCATTAGCCGATGCCTCCTTGTTCATCTACCACTGCAACAACATCATATGCTACTTCCTAGTGTATGTAGATGACATAGTTCTTACCGGAAACGACCCCAAATTTCTGTCCCACTTCATCTCCTCCCTCAGCACCAAGTTTTCTCTAAAAGACCTTGGTATTCTTAATCATTTTCTTAGGGTCGAAGTGATCTCTACCCCCTCCGGTCTATTCCTATCACAACATCGTCACATTCAAGATGTCCTCAAACAGTTCCACATGGAAGGTGCAAAAGACGTCACTACTCCCCTCAGCACCTCTGATCCTCTTATTGCCATTGACTCTACTCCCACTATTGATGCTACTCCTTATCGCCAACTTGTTGGATCTCTTCAATACTTAGCCTTCACCCGTCCTGATATCTCCTTCGCCATAAATAAATTGTCTCAGTTCATGCATGCTCCACGCCAATCTCACTGGCAAGCTCTCAAACTACTTCTCCGATATCTCAAAGGCACCATTCACTATGGGGTATTTCTCAACCGTAATTCTCCTCTCACTCTCACAGCCTTCTCTGATTCCGATTGGGGTGGTGTTAATGATGCAAGTAGGTCCACTACAGCTTACATACTATATCTAGGATCTAATATTGTGTCCTGGAAATCTACAAGGCAAAAATGTATCCTCCATCTTGCGGGGGCGTATTATGGATACAGCCAATCCATTGGGCCCACACAACATTACCACGTTGTAAATTCATTCAAATATCTAGATCTCTTTCTATTCAACACAATATCTTATATAGTCAAATATGTAGATTTGTTCCTATTCAATCTCCTGTAATTAAGGATGACCACAAATGTATATCTAGCCTATATAAGGCATATGAATCTGTGAATACAATCAAGCTTTTATCATCATCAATTTACAACTTTTATAGGTAGTACCATACCAATTAAGCAATCTTGGTACGACAACGGTACAAAATTTTGAATACCAACCAATTCATATATACAAAATTTTGAATACCACGGTTGTACCGTACCAACCAATTCATATATATATATATATATATATATATATATATATATATATATATATATATATATATATATATATATATATATATATATATATATATATATATATATATATATATATATATATATATATATATCAATTTCAATTCTCGTATTTTTATGTTTTAAATAGGAGTAATAACTAACAAGTACGAATTACTAAAACAATTCTTAATACTAATTCTTATTTCAAACAACACTAGATATTAAAATCAAACTAATAACAAAGCGACTAGCACGTAAGCGATGATAAGTTAGGGAAAATAATATTAAAAGAAAAGTTTTTGGTATATACCAATACCAATATGTACCAACCATATGTACCAACCAAACTTGTTGGTAGCCAAATAAGTTGGTACCAAGTATATTTGGTACGGTACTGGTAATTAAAATTTTGTGCCAATTATAATTGGTACGGTACACGGTATAGAATAAAAAAGCCTGGTACCGTACCAATTCCATCCCTACATATAGACCAACTAACATTTCTAATCTTGGCACGATTTTTGAGCCAACTAAAATATATAAGCCGAATATCATCCATCGTTTTTTTAGAAGAGAACTTTGAACTTTGAAAATAATATTGTTTCTGGCTTTCTAAATCATCTAGATAGTCGAGTAAATAATTCCGAGCCTCATTTTCTGGTACTTACTCGATTAAACGCTGTAATCCAAAACTAAGATCATGAAAACTCGAGGGAGGGAGTGTATCATATTCGACCAGGAGCATATTTTAGTCTAGATCTCCCGAGAGAAAAAGCATTCAAAACTACTAGAAATTTACCCCATTACCTACATAATATTGCGTGAGTGTTGTGTAGGTAAAGAGCTTTACACATGCAATACCAACAAATAAAGGGGAGTAGGAAAAACCCTTGTGGGTAATTGTACCCACGCAATACCCACACGCCACATTTCCGACACAATACCCTTGGAACACCCCACACGGTATTGCTACACAATACCCACGCATTATATTTCCGACACAATACCCACACATATTTTTTGACCGTGTTTGACCTTTAGTCACGCAATACCCATGTGCTTTTCTACGCAATACTCATGCATTATATTTCTCATGCAATACACACACATATTTGTTGACCGTATTTGACATTTACCCATGCAATACCCACGCGTTATTGCTATCAAATACCCATGCATTATATTTTCCACGCAATACGTTTCTTATTAAAAAAATACCAAAATTTTATTGTTAATTCCAGATTTTTTTTGTCATTGTTGTCCTCATTTCACACACACACACACACACACACACACACACACACATATATATATATATATATATATATATATATATATATATATATATATATATATATATATATATATATATAATATTAAAACACAACTAATTACACCTTACGATAAATTTTGTCTAACATTCCACAAAAGTCAAATTGTACATATAATATTTTTCAAAAACATATAACCAAGAACCTCGGATCATGTTGATTCATTCTTCACATCATTTCTTTCGATTTTTTTCTCAAACTCTTGTTGTGTCCGTTCTAATTGTTGTGTCATTTGTTGTTGTCTCCGTTGGAAATCATATTGCATTTGACATTGACTTTGTTGCAAGGTTTCCACTTGTGCACGTAACCTTTCGATCTAAAAAATGGTAACGACATATTATCAATTTAATCTATAATAACAACATACAATCATTTTTAGATAACAAAAAATATACTCTATTTTTTCTTATCCATAATAGCATCCTACTTAACTTTACTATATAATAGCAAGAAACTTTCTTTTTCATCTATATCAAGCATAATGAATATAATGAATAAGTGTACCTCTTAATGCGACTGTGCATTATCGGAGGACGATCCAGACGTGGAAGAATATGAATCGGTTACCACATAGTGGAGATTTAATTGTCCTATCCCAAATATCTGACCCCTTCTCTCAGTATCATGTCCTTTAAAGTTGGGCCTGTTTCCACACCTCAGCATCATCCTCTACAATCTGACTCGAGTCATCCTTATACTTCTCAGCCAAGCAATCCATATAAGTTTCTAACAATACCAAAACAACATCATTATCAATGTGCAATAAATCAAGACAAACAATTAATAAAAGTGATAAAGATTACTTACATATGCTTCCTGAGCCGTAGTCGAGTAGAATTGTAAATTGTCACGTGCTCCATCAAAATACATGTTCTTTGATTTGGCAGTGAGATGGGTTTGCATATATACATCTAACCAAGTGGGCCTTTGACCCAGCTTCGCTGCCTACATAAACAAGTATAATTATAGTTAGTGTTAAAAGAAAATATATTAATAAACGATAAAGCATGATAACTACCAATCTCCAACGGTGCTCAGAGTTTCCGATGCTACCACCGGTATGTCTGGATTGAACCCCTGATGCATCACGCCGTATTGTGGTTTTTCTTCGCGATGATAGACTTTTTCTTCCATTTCCTTGTGTCCCAATGCTGCAAAAATAAAGAAAAGATGTAGAATAATATAACATGGAATAATATTAAAATTAATAATAATGTATGATGTAGCTTACGGAACGCTAACGTCGCCACACAGGTTCCACTATATCTCGAGGACTGTACTCCTGCAAACGTCGCTACACAGGTTCAACTTCAGAAAAGCATGTTACCTTTTCTTAAGTATAAACTTGATAGTGTTGATGATGTTATGTACAAATGTGAAAGTATTGTGTCATCAAATTTTGTTTTGAACATGTTATATCATTATGGTATTATTCCAATTGAAAAACATTTAAGTTAAAAATATCTTATACATATTGTGAACAATAGCTTCACTATTTCATAATAGAACAAAGGTTTGTAAAATTTCAAATCTACATTGTGATGATGCACTTAGGGTTCTTTACGATCATGTTGAAACTGATGATGACATTAGTGAAAGTAACAATTGAAACTTGACTATGCTAATTATGCTTTATTTAAGACAAATTATTCTAATGAATTTTCCAAAGATGGAACTTCTTTGAAAATCGGTACCGAAACAAGTGTTAATCAAGTTGCTTATGATTTTTCAAATTCTGTTTTAGATAATTTTTCTGAAATATGATGAAATTTTGAAAACCAAAGGAAAAGAATGTTTGAAACTTAAAAGCATACTTATCTTTTCTTTTACTATAGAGAGATTTTCCCAGACAGATGTTGTCTTGGCTCATGCTACTGCTTCTAGAAAGAAAGTTATTGCTACAAATAGAAACATGGAAGAAATTTTAAATGGAACTAATGGTGAAATTCTTCATAAACCATTTTTGGGTATTACTTTTCAACTAGAGATCAAGAAGGGACTGGATACAAAAAACCAATTTTCTAATAAATTAGGAGAAAAGATATTTGAACATTGCCTATGATGCCATAATTCAAAGAATTTGAATGTAATAGACGAATGATCCGATTCTGCAAAAGAACACCACTGGCATGTCTACGTGATGGCTAAAGGTACGTCAAGTTTTATTGGAGCTTGTTTCTTAGATTCTTGAGTTGAAGAGATGATGTTTTCCAATACGACTTGTCACAAAGGGGAAGAATGTTGAGCTAAAAGCGAGCTTCAGTTTAACCTTCTTTGGTATTCGGTACAGGATTGAGCGTGAGTGCTTCTAACCTCAGGCATAGGCATACGCATAGGTTGGTGGAAGCAGACAATTATAATTGATATCGCATGGGCTCTCCTAAGTGGCGTAACGGTATTGCTTATGTATTCCACTGAATCTGATTAGGTATTCGCTTATATATATATATATATATATATATATATATATATATATATATATATATATATATATATATATATATATATATATATGGATGGATAGAGAATTTAATATATAGACTTTTTATAGCTTTTTATTTTATAACTGTGACTATTGATCTTTAGTTTTCCAACCTATTAATCAGAAAGCATATTTGTTTGTCTTTGAGTTTATTCATATTTCGTACTACTTTTTGACATATTGCAATTTAACAATCCATTCTTAGGGACATACCATATTCTAGCCTTCTTCAGCCCTAAGGATGCACTTTGCTGGATAAAGTTTCATTTGGCCTTAACAAATTGTTTGAAATGTTTTCGTGATATCATAAATTGATCTCATATCTATTTTTATTAAAATGTCATCAACATAGACTTCTACATTTTAGCATATCTGATCATTGAATATCTTGTCTATCAATCTCTAGTATATGGCCCATGTTTTTTAATCTAAATGACATCTTTTGGTAACAGAAGGTACCAAGGTCAATGTAAAACAATATCTTCTCCTAGTCTTCCCTATTGCATGAATATGGTAGGTGTCGAGGAAACATTTCCACTTAAATCCATGCAAGGATGACGTCCAAATCTAAAAAATGTAACCCTCTAGTTTGGATGCTTGCTTCTTCCCTTATATGTATTACTTCTAATTGATATATCCATGAGTAAGATTGTATCATGATGATATCTACTCCTGCTGCATAGAGACATTGCTCTTCCGTTGGTGCTTGTAGTGGTGGTGAAGTGGGCTTTGGCTTAATACTTTTGATGATGTCTATAGTTTGCTTTACTACATTTGTTGCTCTATCTCTTTTTAAAACACCGTAACTTGTTGTCTCATGCCTATGCATCTAATGATATTCATAAAAATTTGTGTTTTTTGTGTGGAATATTTTTTGGCTGGTTTAGTCAAAGGTTTAAAATTTTCAATTATAGTAAGGATTCTTGGCTTGTAGCTAAAGTAGTTTTTGGGTTATAGGGTTGAAATCAGTGATTTTGGAAGTGATTTTGGTGGTGACCCTAAGGGTGTCGACCATGATGGGCACCTCTATTCGATGGCTATTGACCACCTCTATTGTTCCATTACTTGCATCATTGCCCATTTGCTATGCATATGTACTTACACTTCTCCGTCACTTCTCCGTCATGACCTTTTCTTCTCATATCATTTCCATTTTCCTCACCATTTCCAAAAGAGAGCCTCTGGTTGCAAGTCGTATCTGAATGCTCCGATGACTATTTGTTCATCATGTACTGGTATGCTTAGCGTTGCTTCCTTAAATCGTTTGAAGTATGCTTTGATGTATTCCCCTTCTAACCATCTGCATTCCAGTATGGTGTGCACTTCCCCTCCTACCTGTGTAATTGCATGAAGTTTTTGAGGAATACTTGTTTTACTCGAGCAAAATTGAGTATATTGTTTGGTGCTAAGCTTTCCAACAGTGCTCCAACATTTCTGTCGATAGTAGTTGTGAAATAAGTGCACCAAAACCATATATATGTTTTTAAGGATCGCATGTCGCACTCATATGTCTAATGTGGCTATCTGAATTAGTCCTTAAGCTCTTTAATGAATGGTGATTGTGGCAATTCAAGTGAATCTTTATATCGAAACACGTTCTGTGCAAAAACCGGTTTGTGATTGGTATCAGGTTTGGAGTAGAGTTTGGATAGAGGTTGGAGTAGAGTTTGGTATATGGGGTGTTTGTGTTGGGTTAAAAGCTTTCCATGGAGGATGACTTGTGGAGGTGTGGAATACCCATTTATGACATGTGAGTTTTTACCCTGTGATTTGAGTTGCTTGTACGCACAACTATATATACCCATGTCTTGTTCATTTTATAGTTTTGCTAAAAAAATGTATCCATAGAGGGTTGTTACTTGAGATACCTATATTAGATAATTAGATAATGATACTTTTTGCAATTTCCTCACGGTGATCAATTACTATCATTGACATTGAAACAGTCTTGTTAATTATATTCCTAATTCCCCATCATTAAATACGGGTGTTTCATCCCAACAATTGGTATAAGAGTCGTACATTGAAGATCTAAGGGATTAGTTCAAGGAACGATATCGATTTGATGTTCATCTACCTGATCAATTGAAGATTTATTGTGTTTGGTAAATTGTTCATGATTTTTGAATCAAATTCAAATTACTGTTCATCTTTCCCATCATTCTGGTATTGTTCTGTTCACAGTTTTTTCATTCAACTTGGATCAGATCTTATATTAATTTTTAGGTCCAAAATTTGCCCAGTTCTATGTTTCTTTCTTATTCACGTTTTTTTTTTTTTTTTTTTTTTTCATTATATCGATCTTCTCTCTCATCGAATCTGTTAAAGTTTACTTCTAAACCAAATCTCAAATTATTGATCACGTTTTATCTTGTTCTTGTTCCAAATCTATTCAATTGTATTTGATCATTGTAATCGATAAATTGATTTGCATTCAGTTTGTGAATCAAATCTGGAAATACGTTTCATTTCAATTCATTACTGTAATCAAAATTTGGTGAACCTAATGAACACTTGATGATGATGATTTGAAGTTGAATGATTGTGATATTAGCAATTTTGAATCCGATTCAAAAGCCGAGAATTGTTGTTTAAGCGATTGAATATTTGGCTAAAACAAAAGTCACTAATGCTATCGATAAACATTGTCATCAAAGTTCAATTTGATATTTGGGCTTAAATCGTGAATGGGCTGTAAAAATAATCGTTGGTGGCCTACAAAAATGACTAATATTCGCTAAACTAGACCAATAGTTTAAATTGGGCTGGGTTTAATTATCGGGCTAACTGTGATGATTGGGCTATCAAAGATTGCACTAACCAGATTTATTAGGTTATGCGTATTATAGGTTGCTTCATTTGGAAATCATATTTACCGAAATGGTCCTTGGCGAATAAAAAAGTTGGTGGTGAAGTGAAGCATTACGAAGGGGGTAATGACATTCAAAGCTTTCAAGATCATATTGGTTTATTTTGTGAACAGTAATAGAAATTCATGAAGAACGGTACACAATTTTATTCCAAAGTCATGAGTTCAAGTCAAAGATGCTCTGAAAAGTCAAAATTTCTAACCACGTCATATTTATTTCACATGTCAAGGGAGAGTTTGGTATCGTTTTATCCGGTCGAGCGCATTCTCATGACCACTTTGAAGTTTTATGATTTTATTTTGATCATAAAAGGGGGGAGAATTTTGTATGACCATTCAAAAGAATTCTGTGATTTTTCAAAATCGATATTTTTTATGAAGCTTAGGAAATAATTTTTGAAGTTCGGTATTTTCTTGGGTCTTGATGAAGTTATTAGAGATTATTTCTTGCGATGACCATCGGTGTTATTGACTCGATTTTGATTTGTTACATCATTACATGACATTTTTTTGGTGTTCATACCATTAGTATATGTCCTGCATTGATTATTTAAAGACCGCTATGACATTGAATGAGAGCTCTTAATTGTCTTGGGAAGCATATAAGTGATTTGGAGGTTTGATTATGAAGTGGGTTTTATGGCGAGTTTGGTTGTTTCCCTATTTCTGGGGTTGCGTTTGGAGCTCAACGATGATTAAGCCCTTTAGATCTTGTTTTGTATGGTTACATATCTTAGAACCCGGTTTGAAGACTATTGAAGATTCAAACTTTTGGATCTCTTCATCAATGCTTCTCGCCATGATGTCATTTTTGGACTTCTTGTTTACTAGTAGCTTGATTCAGATTTTAGAGCGTCGTCATCCATTCCAAGCTTTAAGAGGGAGAATGTTGGGTGCGAAGATTTCCATGGAGGATGACTTGATGAGTCGTGGAAGACCCATTTATGACATGTAAGTTTTCACCTTGTGACTTGTGTGCACAACTATAAATACCCATGTCTTATTCATTTTATAGTTTTGCATAAAGATGTAGTCATAAGGAGTTGTGAGTTGAGATACTTAGATTGGATTAGATCGTGATCTTTTTTGTATTTTCCTCACAATAATTGATTACTATCCTTTACACCGAAAGACATCTTGTTGATTATGTTGTTCATAATTCTGCATCATCAAATTCGGGTTTTTAATTCTAACAAATTTTTATGTTATGGTAGATCTTAAGCTTTCAAAATTTTGGATTTGAGGATCTGTGGTAGTAAGATTGTCCTTCATCCTCCTATATTTTTCTTTAAACACGACGGAATCTTGGTGGGCATACAGTCGTTTTCATATAGAGTATTAGGAGGGTTTTGGTTGTTTGTCAAAAATAGTGGTTGTTCTCTTGTTATTTGGAAATCAAATTTTTAGTGACTGTGAGGAGCATGATGATAGTTGGTATTTCAAATTTGGGCATATGATGAATTGTGTTGGATATGCTTCCTTATCCGGTTTCTCTTGGATTTTTCATTCTAATAATTGTTGATGACGATGATGAATTTTTACAGTAGTTAAACGAATGGTGCCAGTATTATGATCTGGATTTAACAAGCTTGACCTCAACTAGGGATATGGAGGAACACAACCTTTAAAACATGAACTTGTACCTGAAACGACGTCATTCGTACTTTGGGAGGAGGTCCCGTGAATGCACCTTGTCGATCAAGTCAACTTTAGAAGAGAGTGAGATCCGAGTGTATGGGTAAATTATTGTGTACTATATGTGATGAAATTATTTCTCTTTTATATGTAGATTATATCATTTGTATTTTCTTGTGGTCATGCCAGGTTTATACCGGTCTTGTCAAATATGTGCATCCTCGTGATTTTTTATTCATTTAATGACATTAAGGTTATTATGTCGGTATGGGAAGTGTGAGTATCCGAGCAATATGACAACAAGAAAGAACAACACACATGAGAAAATGAGATTTCAACAAATGTGGATTGCTGCTGCCTTCAAGAATGGATAGCTGCTGCTAATAATTTAAACATTTATGCTAGTATTTTTCAAAGGAAGTGTTCTACTGGTTTCCTATATAAAGGAAAGGAAATCCATTTATACACCAACACCAAAACATCTCAACATCTCTTCCAATCTTCTCTTCTTGTAAATACATAAGAGTTTTTAAACTCTTTGTATTTTTTATATTTCTCCAAACATTTTGTAAACACCACAAAATATAGTGAATTGGTTCTCGGCTTCCTCCGCCCGTGGTTTTTCCCGATTTGGGTTTTCCACGTAAATCCTCGTGTCTCTATTTTATTTACTTCATTCGTATTTTTCGTTGTGATTATTATCGTTTGATAATTTTGATCCCATTCCGCATTGAGCTAATATTGTCTAAAGTCAATTCGGATCCGTCGTATTTTACAACAATTGGTATCAGAGCGTCCGGGTTTTGATATTAGCTTGTTGGGATCATTTTATCAAGTAATAAATCATGTCTTCGGTGAAATACGATATTCCGCTGCTGGATCGGAATACCCGATTTCCGCTGTGGCAAGTAAAGATGAGAGATATTCTCATTCAGATGGATTTACACAAGGCGCTCTTGGGCTTCGAAAGGATGCCCAATACATGGACCGAAGAAGAAAAGAAAAATGAAAGATTTGAAGGCTTTATCTCAAATTCGTTTGCACTTGTCAAACGATGTTTTACAAGATGTTCTAAAAGAAACGTCGGCGGCTGCTTTGTGGCTGAAGTTGGAGCAGTTATTGATGACAAAGAGCTTACCGAACAAGTTGTATCTAAAGCAACGGTTGTTTAATCTCAAGATGATTGAAGGAGGCTCGCTAGCTGAACATTTGTCTACATTCAAAGAGTTAGTAAATAACTTGGAGAATATGGATGTTCAATATGAAGATGAAGACTTGGCTTTATTTTTGTTGTCATCGTTGCCCGAATCCTATAGCCATTTTCGTGATACAATCATCTACAGTCGTGACACTCTTGTTTTAGATGAAGTCTTTACAGCTTTGGATTCTAAAGAGAAGATGAAGCATATTACCAGTGGTGGTTCAAGTGATTCTAAAGCCGAAGGTTTAAATGTCAGAGGAAGAACAACAGAGAGAAGTAGAACTTCTCAATCTTCCAACAGAACCAGATCCAAGTCAAAAGGCAAACGAAAGTTTTACAACTATTGTCACAAGAAGGGACATGTGCTTGAAGAATGTTTCAAGTTGAAGAATAAAGAAAAAGTGAAGGCTGCAGCAAATGGTAAACAAGCTAGCACTTCGGGTGAAGCCGATGTAGCAGAGGTCGAGTATTGGAGAACTCTTGGCAGTTTATTCAGATAAACTGGATTCAACTGGTGATTGGATACTCGACTCTGGTTGTACTTTTCATATGTGTCACAACAAAAGTTGGTTTTACACATTTGAAAAGGTTAACCAGGGCTATGTGTTGATGGGTAATAATACTACATGTCCAGTTCTTGGACATGGTTCAGTCAGAATCCGTATGTTTGATGGCGTTATCCGAACCATTGGGGATATTAGATATGTCCCTGACCTCAGAAGAAACTTGTTATCTCTTAGTTCATTTGATAAAAAAGGATACGAGTTTGCCGGTAAAGGTGGAGTTCTCAGGGTGTTCAAAGATGGTTCCGACAAACTGAGAGCCAGTCGAAAAACCTCAGACCTCTACTTTCTTGACGGGCAAACAATTTCGAGTGATGCTGCTATTGTTTCAAAGTCTCTTTCTGATCCAGATCAGTCCCGTCTTTGGCACCTTCGACTCGGCCATATGAGTTTTCAAGGTATGTCAGAATTGAGTCGAAGAGGTTTACTTGGTCAACAAAAGATTGTTGATTTGGAGTTCTGTGAAGACTGTGTATATGGCAAGGCAAAACGAGTGAGGTTTGCAAGTGGTATCCATACAACGAAAGGACCACTCGACTATGTCCACTCGGATTTATGGGGACCAGCTCGAGTTGCTTCAAAGGTGGAGCTAACTATATGCTCACTATCATTGACAATTTCTCCAGGAAGGTATGGTGTTTCTTCTTAAAACATAAGGGAGACGTTTTCTCTACCTTCAGAGACTGGAAAGTTCAGGTTGAAAAGCAATCAGGATTGGTGGTAAAGTATCTTCGTACGGATAATGGACTAGAGTTTTGCTCAGAAGAGTTTAATGCCTATTGTCGAATGGAAGGCATTACTCGGCATCGCACGGTAGTCCATACGCCTCAACAAAATAGTGTAGCTGAAAGGATGAATCGCACCATTATGGAGAAGGTCCGATGTATGCTTTCAAATTCCAAATTGCCAAAGTCCTTTTGGGCGGAGGCTGCTTCTACTGCTTGCTATGTTATCAACCGATCACCGTCACGAGCAATCGAGAAAAAAACTCCGTATGAGTTATGGTCTAGGAAACCTGCCGATTATACACATCTGAAACCTTTCGGATGTCCAGCTTATGCACGAGTTGACAATGGGAAGTTAGAACCGAGAGCACTTAAATGTGTGTTTCTTGGTTATAATCCAGGAGTTAAAGGTTACAAGTTAAGGAACAATGATCTAAATAAAATCATCATCTCAAGAGATGTTACTTTTGACTAGTCTGCTATGATTCATCAAACTTCAGACTCTACAGAAGATACAGTCGCATCATCAAATGCCAATGAAGAGAAAGCTCAAATAGAGGTGGAGTTTCCTACTTCACCTGTCACCATTCCGAGTCCAATTGAGCAACAAGAGTCTTCCTTGCCAAATGAGCATGTCATTGTTGAAGAAACAACAACTTCACAACCACAAGCTACTACTCGAAGCATTGCAAGAGATAGGCCGAGAAGACAAATTGTTCCTCCAAAGAGGTATGCTGAAGCTGAACTTGTTGCTTACGCTTTTATTGTTGCTAATGATATTGAGTCGGAAACGGAGCCTTTAAATTATGATGAGGCTATCAAATCTAAAGACTCAAGTGATTGGATGATTGCTATGCATAATGAGATGGAATCCTTGCAAAGAAATGGTACTTGGGATTTAGTTCCTATTCCAAAAGGGAAAAGGCCAGTTAAATGCAAGTGGGTCTACAAGCTCAAAGAACCTGTTAACCCGAATGAGAAACCAAGATATAAAGCTCGGTTGGTAGCTAAAGGCTACAGTCAAATTCCAGGCGTTGACTATACTGACATCTATTCCCCAGTAGTCAAACACACTTCAATTCGTGCATTATTGGGGTTAGTTGCTTCAAATAATTATGAGTTGGAGCAACTAGATGTTACTACAGCTTTCCTAAATGGTGAGCTTGAGGAAGAGATTTTCATGCAACAATCTGAAGGTTTTGTAGTTCCTGGCAAGGAGGAATACGTATGTAAATCGAAGAAATCTCTCTATGGCCTCAAGCAGTCTCCTAGACAATGGTACAAGAGGTTCGATTCTTTCATGACCAGTCACAAATTCAGCAGGTGCACCTATGATAGCTGCGTTTATTTCAAGAAAGGTGACGATGGTTCAAAGATCTACTTACTCTTGTACGTGGATGACATGTTGATTGTAGCAAAAGATATGAAGGAGATTCATAAGTTAAAAGACCAGTTGAAAGCTGATTTTGAAATGAAGGACTTAGGAGCTGCCAAGAAAATTTTAGGTATGGAAATTGTTCATGACAGGAAGTCTAGGATCTTGCATCTTTCTCAAAAAGGTTACATTGAGAAAGTCCTAAGACGTTTTAATATGCATGAAGCAAAGCCTGTCAACACACCTTTTGCAGCTCATTTCAAGTTATCATCCGCTTTAAGTCCTACTACTGAGACTGATATGGAGTACATGGCACGCGTACCATACTCTAGTGCTGTTGGATCTTTGATGTATGCTATGATCTGCACACGCCCTGATTTGGCTTATGCAGTTATCATGGTTAGTAGATATATGGCGAACCCGGGAAAAGAACACTGGAAAGCAGTACAGTGGATCTTACGTTATCTACGCGGTACGTCTTCTATGTGTCTATGCTATGGACAATCTAACACTGGGGTGGTTGGATATGTTGATTCAGATTTTGGCAAAGAGTTGGATAAACGAAGATCCATTACAGGGTATGTGTTTACACTGAACGGTTGTGCTATTAGTTGGAAAGCCCAGTTACAATCTACAGTTGCACTGTCTTCTACAGAGGCAGAGTATATGGCGATTACAGAAGCAGTTAAGGAAGATATTTGGTTGAAGGGATTATTTAGAGAACTCGATGATAGAATAAAGGTTACCACAGTATTCTGTGATAATCAAAGTGATATCTTCTTGAGTAAAGATCAGATGTTTCATGACCGTACAAAGCACATTGATATTCGTTATCATTTTGTGCGTGATATCATTGAAAAAGGTGATTGTGTCATAGGAAAGATCGATACAGATTATAATCTCGCTGATGTGTTCACAAAGAGTCTTCCAATATCCAAGTTCAAACTGTGTTTGAACTTAATGGGTATTTCTGATCGCAGTTGAGCCTGATTAGGCTCGTGGTGGAGGAAATATTTCATTTTTTCAGGATCAATTTTTCTCTATATGGTGATTGCAGCTTCTTATGAAATTTTGGAGTTTGATGAGTTGTTTTATTTGTTCTGTTTTGAAGTCAAGGTGGAGATTGTGGAAAGTGACTTCAAAGATGGCTTTCTAGAATTCTTCTTCTTTGACAAATAAAACACACATGAGAAAATGAGATTTCAACAAATGTGGATTGCTGCTGCCTTCAAGAATGGATAGCTGCTGCTAATAATTTAAACATTTATGCTAGTATTTTTCAAATGAAGTGTTCTACTGATTTCCTATATAAAGGAAAGGAAATCCATTTATACACCAACACCAAAACATCTCAACATCTCTTCCAATCTTCTCTTCTTGTAAATACATAAGAGTTTTTAAACTCTTTGTATTTTTTATATTTCTCCAAACATTTTGTAAACACCACAAAATATAGTGAATTGGTTCTCGGCTTCCTCCGCCCGTGGGTTTTCCCGATTTGGGTTTTCCACGTAAATCCTCGTGTCTCTATTTTATTTACTTCATTCGTATTTTTCGTTGTGATTATTATCGTTTGATAATTTTGATCCCATTCCACATTGAGCTAATATTGTCTAAAGTCAATTCGGATCCGTCGTATTTTACAACATTAGCCTTAGTACATCTACTCGACAACTGGTTAGATAACACGTTACAGCATGGTTGCTTTAACCGCTTTGCTTGATAACATTGCCACAACATAGCTACTTAACTACTTTGCAGGATTGCACTACTACGGTACAACTACTCAATTGATTGGTTGTATAGCACTGTCATAGCATGACTACTCGGAGGGAAAGCATTACTTTGCTGCTTAGCTCTACTTTTGTACTAAACTACTATGTTGTATCACAACATGAGGAAACATCATCATTATTCCAATACATTAGGCAATAAAAGACTTTTCTTATAATTTGAAACTTCCCAAACCTAATTGAACAAAGTGCTTCATCCATTGTATACCAAAATTCTTGATCTTATATATGGAATATCAATGTTAAATAACATATAGATATAAACGTAAGGGTTAACATGCCATGTGGAGTAGAATTCTAAATAAGCATATATACCAATCACTTGAAGAAAAACTCTAAAGTGAAAGATATGGTCAAGAATTAAATGATTTTGTGTTAATACTGTAACATGATTTCGAGGTACAGGATACCAGTTTTATACAAACCTTTTAGGAACATTATTTGGAATTACAATTTCACATGGTCCCTGGTCTGTATTTCAAGTCTAAATAAAAATTTGTTTATTATAAGGGATTGTGCTGTTAAATTAAACTTGGTGTTTGATTTTCATACTAGATTTCATGCCCTTTATGGTTGAGGATATTAGTTGTCACCCATTGCACAGCACCAATTTCTATGGCCTATTTTCTTTTTTTATGAGCATATACACTTGTTTTGTGTTCACTAAAGACGTGTTTTATCCTACTAAAATAATGTTTCAGGGCTCTTAAGGTTATTGTTGTTTTGTGTTAATTTGGTGTTTATTAGAGTGTTGTTTTATCTCATCACGGTTATTATATCTCTAAAGTCAGTTGTTATTTATGCTACACCTAGGATTTTGTGATCCTATTATGGGTTCATTATAAAACATATATGTTGTGGTTGTGTATTTGTATTTGTCATAGTTCTAAAAGTGCCATTTAGTTTTCTAGTTGCTAGAAAAGTTTCTCATTAGGGTTTCTATCTAGGTGCTAGAAAAGTCTATCATTGGTTATGTGGTGTTTTTTTCTTTACAATGTTCTTCTTAGTATGGACTTTTCTTCTTCTTCATTTTATTGTACTATTGCTAGTTACATGATTGCCTTTCCTTTTTATAAAATCTTCCTATTGTAAAAAATAAACAAATAGTTAAAGTTTCAAATGTTAAAAGATGATGATAAGTATTTTGCAAGAACACTCATGTCACACACTTTCAAGCTCCGTGTTGCTATTATGATTTAAATCTAACAACTTATTTAGTAAAATTATATAAATCTATAATATCTTTACATAGGTATAGAAGAGTATTTTGTATTGTCTCGATGTCGTGACATCTGTAGATGTCATTATGATCTTTTGAAAGAAACCTTATTCTGGATTCGAAGTATAAGAGTTTTGAATGCTATTTCAGATGCTCCTTCGAATCATTACACAAAGATCAACATGAAGACGTTCTAACACATTAGGCGTATGTTAGTCTAACCATATTGTTGCAACTAGTTTACGTTGGTATCTGATGTGTAGTACTATGACCGGTTGTATTCCTCTACCGACACTATTTGTGTTATGTATATATAGTAGTAGAGAGAGAAAGTTTTAGATAACTTTTTAATGTGCAAGTATTCCTGCATCTAAGTTGTAACTGTTTCTGTAATCAATACACAATACTATTCATACTTTGTCTTGATTGGACATACATTCTGTATTTCATCATTGATTTGTTTCGACAATTGGTGTTAGAACAGTGTTTGTTCATTATTTTGGGATCTCGATTCATTTTTTAATCATCTATATTTATTAACATTGTTAGATTTGTTTTCATTTGTTGAAATCTCATCATTCTAAAATTGTTGACAAATTATTTTGGCAATTCAATGGCTTTATTCAATCAAGGCGTGTATAATGTTGCAAATAGTGTGGGTTCCAACACAAAAGCTCCGATTCTCATCCCTAAAGAATACATTTGAATGAGATATTTTCATGGAGGACTATTTTTTTGCTCTAGATCTTTGATGTTTGGAGATTTATCGAAAAATGTCCTCATTCCTAAAGTGATAGTTATCTCTCATCCATTACTTCACAACTAAACATTTCCGATGAAGGAGTGATTCTTACTACTGACAAACTGAAATTAGCTAATGATAAGCGTTGTAAACGTGAGATGAGGTATGGCCTTCCACTAAACATTTTTGTTCATGTACAAAATTGCATATTTACATAGGACATGTGGAATACACAGAGACTTGTATGATGGAACTAGTAAACAAAAGAAAACTAATATTAAAAACATTTTGGATGAAATTTGTGATTTCAAACAAAAGCCTAATGAAAATTTGGATCAAACTTTTGAGAAATTCACCATCATTTGTTACAAGCTTGATAGGTATGAAATTTTAAAAACACCGCAAGAAATCAATGTCACTTTTCATCATTCTCTTCGAAAAGAATGTGATCAAATGAATGAGAATATGGGTTCATATCGTTTGTATAATTTCTTGGTGTTTTCAAAGCACATGAAAAAGATATTGCTGGTGTTATCTTGGATAAGTCTTTTAGAGGTCCTTTAGCTTTTATTGTTAAGGAAGAAATAGGTAGATCAATGGCTCATTTGAGGGATCTATAAGAAGTGATTCATTTTAAACCTTCAGATGTTGAAGAAGATGAAGTTGATGATAGTGATAGTTCGGGAGATGATAGGGCATTGGTTGTGGAAAGATAGTCAACTAAATTCTTTTACAAGAGATCGAGTTCAGGAAACAAAATTATCAGTCCAACAAAAATACTCTAATAATCCAATATTTAGAACAAATTTTCAAGTATGAAAGAGATTTCACCTGATTCAAAGAAGTTTTCTAGAGATTTTGGTTTCGATTGCAACTATTTCAATGGCAAGAACCACTTGGCTTGGAACTGCATACTCAAGAAAAAGAATGAAAATGAGTTCAAAGTCAAAGTTGTTGCATACTTTGCCTCAAATCATAAAGTGGCTCTTATACATAAACGATCAAACATCTCAGTGCTCATAGTCACCGGTGATCATGGAGATATGTAGGTATGGTCCTCTAGCTCCGAAGATGATGTGATGTACAGTCCTGCCCATGGTTGTATGGTGGTAATTCATGAGGGATCGAAAGCTTTTGGTTCTTCGAACTCAATAAATTCAAGTGGGATCTGTCGTGCAATGACCTAACCCAAATGAACCATCATTGACAAGGTAAAATACATTCTTCATGCAAAAAACATTTCTATTTCGAGTAATCAATATGTTATTAGTGGACCAGTGGATTAAGTTTAAGGATTTTTATAGCACACAGTTTGTCAAAATCAAAGTGATAGGTGGAAGTGGGAGTTAGATGGTACATGTAGTTAGACAATCTGTTCAAAAAGCGCTTGTTTGAAAAAAACACGATTTTAATCGTGGGGGATTCTCCAAACTCGATGGAACATATTGGTTCCTATTAAAGTGAATGTGTTGGTTTTAGGAATGAAGTTGAATAAAGTTCTAATGAAAGTCAATCTAGGAAAGCATGGATTTCATGTTGATTCTAACCCTTGTGCCACATGTGATTCCCAAATTGAAACTTTGGACCATGTCCTTTTTTCTTGTCCTCTGGCCCTCTCTATTTGGTCCAAAATAGTCCTTTGGTGGAATATTGACATTCTGCATATCGCTAATTTATTCAAAGTTTCTAGATTGGGAGAATCTTTTATGATGATATAAGACGATATAAAAAACTGTTTTGATGCAGTTATTCTCATGACTTTTTAGGCGATCTGAAAGTTTCAAAACGAATCCATTTTTTGAGCGTTCAAACAAAGAATAACTATTCTTTCTTATTATATTAGTGTCCAATATCTCTTACAGTTTTCATTAGAAGTACAAAACTAAAAAGCTAATTGCTCGTGATCAAGTTACAACCTAAGATATATGATCGCATTATGTTAAATGTTCGTATTTCATTCATTCTAGCAGTGTACACCCATGTACTTGTAATTGTGATCCATTTGCTAAAACCAAGGGGTCTTTCTATGTAAACCTCCACAAACAATGTCAACTTTTTCATGGTTTTTCGAGTTTGTTGGCTTCATAACCCAATTTGTGTTACTTCCTATATGTAATGTTTCTACTTTTTTTCCAACATTTTGCTAGATTTTAATAAAATTCCGTTCCAAAACAAAGTAAAAGAATTATATTAAAACGTTTCATCAAAAATCTTAAACAACAAAGTAAAAAATGATACACAATCAAATAATATCATCATAATGATAAACGAAACCAATTAGAAGCAGTCAAAAGACATGTTGGGCCTGTCAGTCCTGAGTCGTTTTATACGGTCCTACCTAAAAGGCTAAAACCAAACCACACCCCCACCTCCCAGTAGTACTACTGTAGTAGTAGTACAATGACCCACTCTCTATACAATAATGCGATTACAAAGATCCACCAATTACTAGATGCATTCAAAAAAGATCGATTTCATGAGTTCATTCTCAAATGTAACATTAATTATAAAAAAAATTACATGCATACAAATTGCATTATTAGCCTAAACCACCACAAACAAGACTCAACATGTCGGTTTCTCCTCCATTCTTGCATACTCATGTCAATGCAAAGGGAAAATTGCATTGCTATTTGATGACGAATTCCCTATATCTTTAAAAGGAGATCTCACCAAGTAATTATACCCTTTTTTTCGCCCTTCACTTGACATTTCATTATCCCTTGTTCGGTTTTCCTTCAATCTAGATATCAATATCCTCTTTTCCCTTGCAAGTTGTTTCCCGAGTGACAACGGTTGCGAGTCTTTCTTACTTTGTTCAACTTTCTTAGTTTGTTCAACTTTCTCATGTCTATTACTATGGATTACATCGGTTTGTCCGTTCATTCGACAACTCAACCCGATCTTTGTCTCCTTTTCGATTTGTTTACCTAAAGAAACCACCGTCTTTTTGGGCGTTGAGGTAATTTCATCTTTCTTCAACTTTTTAAGCTCGCCCTTCACCGAGATAACCTCGGTTTCGAGTTTATTTGCCTTCGTTTCATACTTTATAGCCTTCTCTCTCCATTCCTCAACCTATGACCCCAAAAATAAAAATATAAAACTTTATGAATGTTAAGATATGTAACGTCTTGGATTTTCGCTCCAAAAAAGCCCTTAAAAGAGAAAGAGAGAAATGTCTCCGACATATATAAAGGCAAATGAGACTGTGTCTAGTTGATGTGAAACACTGACATGACATGTGAGTCTGACCTAATAAAAAAAGTAGAGACTCCAACATATATATACAGATGGGACAGTGTCTAGTCAATGTGGGACACTAACATCCGCAAAAACACACGAGTGTCTACCTACACAAACGTAAAAATGAAACTTACATCCGATTGGAGGGATTGGATTTGGTTATTGGAAGCAAGAGCTTGACCCTCCCAAAAATCTTTTGAAGTTTGAAGCTCTTCCATCTCTTGTCTCAATTGTCCAAGCATCTCTTGCATTTGTGTCCATTGTTCGGTCTCGGCTCTCACTTGCTCCACTACTCTCCTCACTAACACTTTGCAACGCCCCGAACATTTGTTATTACCCTCCGATGACTCCTATTACATATCGAAATTTCTTTATTAATATATCATTCCACATATCAACAAAAAAAAAAAAAAAAAAAAAAAACATCCCTAGACAAATAACTTCTATATGTGATTCACAAAGTACCTTGGCATGATTAGCAAATCTATTAGAAAAAGAAAAGTGATCGGGAAAATCGATTCGTTTTGAAGTAGAAGCAGAACTAGCAACCGAACCGTTGATGAGTGATCCATATTCCTTCTCCATCATCATATCTAAAACACCCTTTGATAGCCCCTCCATTTTCCTTTCGAGCTTTTCGACCTAAAAATTCAACAACGTGAAAACAAATAACTTCGATGGATCAAAATTTAAAACTTATATAATCATTAATATAAATTGAAGGAAGATCTTACATCGGTGGACTTGGGTTGACTTTTACGATCCAAAATGGAGGTGTTTTCATTGACATCGACGTTGGATTGATAATGGAAACTTGCGTCGTTCTTGATCTCCTTGTTGAGTTTATCATCTGGTAATCCTCCAAGCTTCTCCAATCTTCGTTGTAAACGTGCTGCTTTTTTATCGAAATTTTTACATTTTCTGAGCTCACGATCGTCGCCGCCATTATAGCTACTCTGCAACTCTTCTAATTTTTCTGCTAATTCTTTCATTTCTTCCTCCAGGACCGCTTCCATGTTCTTCCCTTCGCAAAGCTTCTTTCTTCCCTGTAAAACAGTTGGTAAGTAAGAACAACAAAGGTCAAATTCGGTGCACTTTTTGATTGTACGTTCTGGGTACCAAGAGAAATTAAGATCGGTTTATTCAAACAATGTTGATAATAATTGGGGGAAAAGACTTACTGAAGCGAGATTTTGTAAAGCAGATTTGAGAGTTTTTTCGATTCGAACTCGATTCTTCTCCAATTTCTTCAACGCAAGCTTCCTTTCCATTCTCAAGAAATTACACTCCGCCCGCAATATCTCCGCCTGAAACCTCCACTTCTCTTCCGCCAACCGACCACCAGCGTCGTCGTCCACCTCCACCTCCTCCTCCGCTTCCACTCTCTCTCTTCTCTCCGCCGAACTCAAAAGCACAACCTGATCACGTGTGAACTCTCTCTCCACACCAAACAAACTCTCGAGCTTCCCTTTGTAATTGTACGTCTGTATCACCCCGGTACCGGAGGTGGCGGAGATGGGTTGTTTGTTAACGCTGGTTCTGGGTTTTCTCCGGCGAGTACTATGGCGTCTAGGTAAGTTAATGATTTTGGGGCTAGGTGGTGGTGGTGTTGGGTGCCATTTGACCCTCCTACTTCTTGTTGACATTCTTGTCTCCCTACTTCTTCAGTTACAGAGTTGAATTTTTGCCTTTTTAGGTATAAATAAAGGGTTTTGAAATGAATTGCAGAAGGAGAGAGAGGTTAGCGTGCTGTGGAACCTCGTAAGTTGGAAAGAACATGGATTTGAATTAAAAGCGAAGGGGATGGTTAATTTAATTGATTTATATGAAGGCTTTTTGTTGTTTGTTGTTCTTGGAAGTTCGAGGCGTAAGTGAAAAGCACCAAGTTGGTGGTAATGAACAGAGATACTAAAAAGCAGCAGCGGGACTGCAACGGAGCCTCGTGCTTTAATTGTCAACACAAATTTCTTGTTTATTCACACAATAAATACATGGGTATCTTGTTTATTCGATTTGTTTTATAAGTGTATATTTAAAACAAGTTGGGGCTAGCCCACTTGGTTAACAAAGTCATTATTAACAAAAAGGTCATGGGTTCAAACCCTGCACTATCATAACAATGAGTAGTTTAGGAGTAGGAGTATGATATATTTGCCGTTAAAAAAAAAGTATATTTAAAAAAAAAAACTATAAAGATACATATATTGATGAATTGTATCGTCAAATTTTAATATTTAATCATTATTATTAATAAAAAAAGGATTATTATGTTAGTTAATAGAATCAAAACGGCTTTTTAATGAAATTAGTTTGATTTGGGTATTGTTTGTTTTTAAAGAGTTGATGTCTACAGTCTTTTTTATATTTGCAGAAAAAAAGACACAACACGTGGATCAAAATTTGCAGTCCTGAAATGATTGAACTACATTGATCCCGCACATCACTGTTGCACCACCTCTGAGGTTTATCTTCCTTATCAAACTCCTCATCAGCCCACTCCCTTTCGGGCCATGACCAAATGGACCCCTCCACCTACAAAGCAGCCACGTTCCTATCATCCAATGCTCAATCGTGTTAGAAATGGAGTATCTAAAAACTTAGCCTACATGCTACATAACTATCCCTTGTCCCTGGTTCATATTTACAAGTAGGGTTGTATACGAACTAAATGTTCAATAAACAGTTCTTGAACCATTTGGTAAAAAGTTCGTTTATGTTTAATTATTTAATAAATAAACAAATACAAACAATAATAAATGAGGCATTTGAAGATGTTTCAAATGATAGTTGATGATGTTATGTTTTTTGATCGATCACAGATGATGAGAGGAAGCATACATGAAAAAGAGTCTAGACTAAAGGAACTAAACTAATTTTTAAAGGACACAACGAATAAAAGGTATAAAATGGAGGGTATGTTGATGCCATTAAGAGGGACAACTTTGGTTATTAAAGAAGCCATCAAGAAGATTATAGTGAAAAAGATAAGTAATATGTCATTTGTCATTAGAAATAAAGATGGCATATATTTATGCAACTAGTGCATTTGTAATTAGGAATAGATTTTTAAGATGAAAGATGGTTGTGTTAAAGCATTAGGATAGAATGAAGTTGTTCTTGAGAAATTAAAGTAAGTTACATCGTGGGCATTTGTGAATCAATAAAGGTACCATTTTGTTAAATTTAATATTTAGATTTTTCTAAAAGATTATAATTATGTAACGCCCGATTTATATAGGCAAGGTAAAACAAGGAAAAACAAGTGAAAAAGTTGGGAAAGAGGGAGATAGTGATGCAACGTATAGAGATAGCGGCGCTATCTCATGGTATATCATGAAACCAGGAGAGGGACACGTGGCAAGATAGAGACGCTATCTCTGGCGGACAACTTTTCCTTTTTATAACCTGTTGTAAATCAATTGAGGTGATTCTAAATGTTTAAACATTTCCAGAAAGAGATGGTCGATCTTTAGTGATAAAGCACGGATCTTGGAACATGAATTCAAAAAGGAGGAAGGATTAGTGTATCCATGATCTTCTTAAAGG
Organism: Cichorium intybus; assembly: GCA_023525715.1. Taxonomy (NCBI): domain Eukaryota; kingdom Viridiplantae; phylum Streptophyta; class Magnoliopsida; order Asterales; family Asteraceae; genus Cichorium; species Cichorium intybus. The sequence goes on from CM042009.1 coordinate 139,042,056, forward strand.
GAAGTTTTTATTCCATTGGGGTGTGGTGTCATATTTAGTTATGATAAGTTTATTTGTTACAAACTTAGTTGATTATGATTTTTGGTGAATATTAATTCATATAACATGGTAATGAGGTGAATAGATTGGTGTATGAGAACTTAAGATTTAGTTTATTGGTACAAATGGTGAATTTAGGTTATAACCCTAATGTAGTGGTGTTTGGGACGAATTTAGAGGTTGGGTTGCCCTTGGGAGTGTTAAAATGACTAATATATGCAAAAGCTCCATTTAGATATTGGTATGAATCATTTCAGGGAGAGATTGGGTGTTGTGTTCATCAATAGCGACTCTATTGATGAATAATAACTACGCTATGTTTGACATTCATAGATAGCGACGCTATCTCTTAGATAGCGGCGCTATCTGCCCTGTGGTGGTATAATTCAGTTGTTTAATGGGATTAATGGGTTTTGTCGCAACTAGTTGAGTAAGTATGTTTATTTGGTGATTAAACAGTAGTTGGTGACAACGAGAACAAGGATACTGCTAGGATCGAGGGGATCATTCTACACATCTATCGAGGTGAGTAACTTTGCATAGTTGGTATAATTCAGTTGTTTAATGGGATTAATGGGTTTTGTCGCAAGTAGTTGAGTAAGTATGTTTATTTGGTGATTAAACAGTAGTTAGTGACAACGAGAACAAGGATAATGCTAGGATTGAGGGGATCATTCTACACATCTATCGAGGTGAGTAACTTTACATAGCTTTGATTGGAGTTTTGTTGTATGCTTTGTTTTGTATAGTAACGAGTTCCTAGATATAAATTTGTTGTTGTGGTTGTGTGTGTGTGTGTGTGAGTGTGTGTGTGTGTATATATATATATATATATATATATATATATATATATATATATATATATATATATATATATATATATATATATATATATATTACTGAGGTGTTAGACTCGATACTTGGATTATATGTAAAACAAACAAGAGTATGTACCGAATAGGTGAACTCTAGGAATAGTTAATCCTAGGTGCGAACGATGTAATTATAGGTGACTCATGTTCAGATTTGGTGTATATTACATGGTCATATAAAGAGTACTTTGTGATCTTATTTATATAGTGTTCTAATAGTTGCATAACGAGTACCTTGCAACCATTTAGTGTATCCTAAGACTGGTGATAAGTCTCCGGGTTGGTGGAAAACCCAAATCCCTCGGCGAATGCTTTATAGTATTGGTGTTAGTCCTTATACGTGTTGTCTTTATGTTAATGGCGACCTTGGTGTTATTATGTATATATTTTATTGATGTCATGGTGTTGGTGTTCAGGTGACAAATGAGTGGTGAAATCTTAATGTATGGTTAGACTTCATGAAATTCGCTGTTGAATTATGTTTGTTATGGTAGAGTTACTCACTAAGGTTTTGCTTATTGTGTTTAATTGTGGTGTTTTGCAGGTTATAGATATAGTAGCGCCCGACTTTGATCGTGAGTCGATCTGGAAGATATCTGCTTTTCGCTTCAACGGCATTGAGTATTGTGTTTTTATATAAAAACTGTATTAAAATTGTTGTAAATGGAATATGTATTCGATGCCGGTTTTCGGGGCGTTACAAGTTGGTATTACAGTCCTGGTTTAAGTGAACTAGGTGTCTGTTGTATGGGTTCCTAGACTTAAACCATATGGGATATAGGTTTGTTGATATAATATAGAGTTGTGTAGTGTTAATAGGAGTATATGGTGTACTAACCTTATTCTTTTTATGCTAAAATGGTGAATACCCGGAATTCAGGAGATAAAGATGAAACTTGAAAGAATGAGGCGTCGTGGGGAGCACGAACGGGTTCGCAAAAAGGGGTTGGTGTAGTAGTTGCAAGGGATATGTTCTCCTAAATGACCGCTTAATGGGTGGGATGTATCGGAGAAAAGGTGACTTGATTCGTCCGAAAGGTGTTATTGGGGGTGGTGGACACCTAGTTAGAAACGACTTATGAATGGGAGTTACAGTCAGTGTAGTGATATATGAGTAAGTTGTGGAGAAGATTATATTAGTAGTCCTTTGGGTTGAAGTAGAGACCCGGAGATTAGACACTATGTTTGAGGTTTAAAATCTAGGCAAGAGGATTTGTAAAGACATCAAGGATACCCATATATGGCATGTTGTTGAAAGAGCCAATAAGAATAAGATAAAAGAGTTGGAGAAAGTGGCATTATATGTGTTGAAAGAAAATCCTAGAATACTAAATGGGGCACCTTGGCTTTCGGGTGCTTCAAATGTGGAAGTTGGGGAAATTGGTTGTAACTGTTTTGGTCGGGACGAACTTATTGTAGGTATAGAACTGAATATCGTTGTTAGCTAACTACCTCGAGCCCAAGGCTAGGGTATTATGCAGGACGAGCCTTTTAGAAAATTCATGATATGGTGAAGTTGGAGTTGGCTGTGGCGGCAGGATATTTTATCCTGAATTATTTTCTAGTTTGTGTGATAGTTAATTCAAGTGGCGATATTCTTGCTTAGTTCCTCTAAGGGAAAGATATTCGTGAAACTTGAAGATGAATTTTGTATGTTGATCGTTAAGTAGTTGTGTGTGGGTGTTAGTTTTGATTCATGGGACCCTAATCCCTATGAATTAAAAGTTAAATTATTATCAAGGAGTCCGAAATAATGCTTGTCATAGATTGATTGATTGGTTGTTTATAATGTTAGATATTTGTAATAAGGAGGATGTTCTAGTGGAGGTGCCAAGTGGGTCCCAACTTACCATAAATGACTAGTCGTGATAGAACCGAACACCGATGATTTCTTTGGCCAAAGTAAGAAGCATTGTAAGTAGTGATTTTGTATTCTAAAATTATGAATGCTTTGCAGCATTCATCGAATTGATGAATAGGATGTAATGTTTACTTCTTAACACGACCACTTGTGGTATATTGCTAAGGTCAAGAGGTGCGTAGAATAACCATAACTTGTAGTTAATAATCTAGTTGTGGGAGCTGACCCTAATAAAGTCGAAGCAGTAGTAAGATGAAGGATTATGTGAAATCTCCCGAACATGGGGTTTCCTTGGAATGATAACTTTTATCAGTGAGTAATGAATAATTTTCTTCTGTTGTAGAATTATTATCTAAGTTGGCAAAGAATAATGAAAAGTTTGTATGAATTTAAGTACAACATAGGATTATTTAAGTAGCTGTAGCAGGCTTCATGTAAGGCATCAACGTTGGTTCTATTATAGGGAGATAATGATTTCGCGGTGCACAGTGATTGTTGTATGTGAGGATGTTGGTTGACAAAATTCGCAATTATTTGAAAAATGGTTTTAAGCATCCTATTTGTTCATTAATGATAGGATGGGAGGGAATTGAGTTCACTCTGATACCCAAATTGATAATAATTATTGTTGTTGTGAGTAGATTTCTAGATAATCATTGCTGGCACAAGTAGAGGCTCGGTGCCGCGATCGAGGAGTTTAGACTATAAGATTGACAAGGGTGGCATTAGATGCATGTATTGCATAATATATATCCTACAAATGGCTATTTATTGTTACTATATTAAGAGTTTATTGAAATATTGAACCTTGTTATTCACTTATGTTGATTTGGGTCAAAAGAACCCTAACTAGTTATTGTTATTTCCGGAATTAGAACCTTACTTGTATTTGTGGTTGACGTTGATTTTTTGAAGGTTTGACTCGATTGAGGATGGTTGTTAACAATCCTTATTCGATATGATTCGGCCTAGGGTACTCTCACTAGGTAATTCCAATGCCTAATTGTGTTTTGGCATGTGCTCAAATTGAAGACTATATAGACTAGAAATGTTACAAGCGCATTTAAATGCCCACAGTTTGTGTGGTACTTGAACTATGTTTTGATATTCATAAGGGATGCTACCTCGCTATTTTGAAACTTAACATGCTTTGATTAAACATTAGGACTGCAATATTTCTGCATTATGAAACTATTAAACCTTTTGATTTAAAAGAAATGTTTTAAAGTTTACTAAGGACTCTATTAAACCTAGTGAGGAGTGTTGATAGCGCAGCGGTCGTCGTGCGGTCAAAAATAAGAGAAAAACCTAACACACACTAGTATAGCGGTAGTCAGGGTCGATCCGCAGGAGCTTCGTGGTTAGACTAGATGAGAGATTACCAACTAGTAGTGTCACAGCTACAGTCGGAGGATCTAGTTTCTACCTTCCTAATCACTAATACCAGAAAGCAATGATCTATCACACTCAAGCCAAGCTAAGCTAAGCTCAAATAACCTAGTCACTTTCTGAAATCAGAAGTACATCTCTGAATCAGAAGCAATCAAAGGCATCCAAACTAGCAAAACCAAGCAAAACATAAACTAGCCACTAAATAAAGTTCTACTGAACAGTTACTAGCCCAAGTTTAATGCCTAAAAACTAACCTAATTAGTTACTGATTTCAGCAAAGGAAAACAACCCCAACAAGGTCAAAACAATATCCAAACATAAATCAAACATCCAAAACCAAACACAAGCATAAAAACACCTTAAAGCTAAGATTAAATGTAACCAGATGCTTCTCATTCACCAAATCCGAATCCAACATAAAAACAGTAACCAAATGATCCAAAAACAGAAGCTAAAGCTTAATATCAATGGTTGTCACTCCCAAAGATAGAAAACCAAGCTTAATCCAAACTAATTAATTACAAATAAAATCTAAAACTAACCAATACCAAATGAGAGTCTTCTGGAACGAAATCTTGGAGTCAAAGAGCTTCAAGGTCGATTTTACACCCGGTCTTTGCTAGGGTTTTCGGCTGGAAATGCATCTATTTATACTTGCAAATTTCCCGCAGCCGCGCCGCGCAGAAGTGAAATCCGCGGCGCGCGTACTAATCTTTTCCCGTTTCTTCGGTATTTGAATGTGTTCCACCGCCTTAAGCCCGCGTCGCGCAGATGATATATCCGCGGTGCGCGTACGAGTTTCCTTGATTTTTCATTCTTTTCAAACTTCTTCCTTTTGCACGCTTTTAGTCCCTGTTTCCATTCTTTTTCTCCAAACAAGTCCTGGCACGAAAAGTGAGAATACCCAGACATATTTGATATAATTTTATCAAGAACAGGGCTCAACAACGCCTAAAATACTTGATATCACTAGGCGTTGTCAAACACCCCACACTTGTGCCTTCCTTGTCCCCAAGCAAAAGAGTTTTTAACAAATTATAATAAAGAATCAAACAATTTTTGACTGTGTTCAGTTTCAAAGTTTATTGCTCTTTGAGTTAGAGTGGAATAGTTTGCGAAAACATAATTGAATTGTTCTTTGGAATTCATGGCTTTCTAGAGAACCCTTGATTACAAACTTTCTGTCCACAATGAAGTTTACTTACTCATTCAGATTCTAAAGGTCATTAAGAAATTGTCCATGACTTTCGATGTTGTCCGTGTAATGAGCTTTCAGAAATACCATCCCAGACCAGATGATCTTAGGTGGTAAGGTGTATAAGGCCCACCCATTTTAGACTTACTGACTCGAACGACAAAGGCCACAGATTGACTTTTCCTTCCTAAACTCAATCCTAAAACAGCTCAATCTTCTAAACTCGTAAAACTCAACTTATTTGACTAACTAATAGCATGATCACAAATAAACAGTATTTCTTGAAAAATACTAATGCTATCACAATCACAAACCATTCATTTCCAAATTGCAATTTATTAAAATTTTTTTGAAAAATATTGCTAAAAATTGAAAAATCGATCATTTCTGCAAAAATTTCAAAAAAAAAAAAATCTCTTTCGACCGTCCACACCTCACACTTAAAACCCTACAACGTCCCCGTTGTACAAAATTATTTCAAACCAAGGGAGAAAGAGTTACCCCTTTTTGGACGATAGACTGCTTGGTGCTCAATATCACAGGTATAATTGCGTACAGATGGATCCCTGATTTCGTATTCTAGAGTTGTAGCGCTACAGTGAACACGCCGGTGGTCGAGACAAGTGGAGGGGGTACGGTGACCCCACACTTGTCTGAGACAACTCCTTCTCAAATTGGTATACCATGCATAACTTAACAAACATGACAAATAAAATATGAACAAAAATATACAGATAGAGGTGTCATAAGTTTGTATATATATATCCCCAAAAATATAAAAAGAGAAAAAAGAAGAAAGAAAAAAATACATCAATCACTACCAGGTGGCCTGGAGGGTCCGGCCTCGTGATCATGGGCCCTGCTGTGTGGCCAAATCCAAAAGTACCTCCCCGATCCATGCCAACTGGTCCTCAATCCTGGCAACCCTGGCTGCCAGGTCCTCCTGCTGTGGCTCTGTCGGGGTTGCGGGCTCTGATGCTGGCTCTGGCCTCCTGCGTCTCCTGCCAAGCTGGGCATACACGGGCTGAGGTGCCTGAGGAGGCTCGGTCAGTGCCCGGATGAACTGCCACGGGCGCTGCTGCTCAATGAGTCGCATCCTCTCCAAAGTGCGTGCTGTAGTGCACGATGGAGGCAGAGCGGTCAAGGAGGCAACCACGGGGGCAGTGAGAATACCATATGAGCGGGCCAGGCAGGTAATAAAATACCCCCTGGCTAGTGGGCTGCTGGCGGAGGCGCCAGTCAAGTGGGTGGAGAGAGCAACCGCGAGGGCGAAGGGGAGATGGAGGAATCGGGACGGGTCGAGGAGAGCCCACAGATATGTCATGTCCTCCCCAGACACCTTCTCGCCCCCGTCCCGCTGCATGATGGAAGTGGAGACGATACGGTGCATGAGGCGGTGAAGTGGATCGCGTAGGTGACTCTCCCTGGAGGTCCCTGCCTCGTACATAACATTGGACAGCGGTGTCCAAATCTCCATGTTGGGAGCCCGCTCTGGCTGCCCCTGGATGCACGCACCAAAGAACTGTGTGAAGTAGCGGTGCTGAAGATCCGCTGGAGTATAAATGCCGGTGCGCCTCCCGAACTCCCTGAGGTTGCACTCCCTCTGTGCACCTCCCAAGCGAAAGCGGATAATCCGGGATCGTGGATCCGACGCCCTGGGAGCGAAATGGATAGTAGACAGGAACTCCAGGAGAAGCTCCGTATATACCACATCCTCGTCAGTGGCCATGATCCGGTCCCATCCACGGCAAGTAAATGATGCCTCCTCATGGGTCCAGGTGCGATGCAAGAGTGGCTCGATCGCACCCCAGAGCCCAGCATCCCTCAGAATGTCTCTGTCGATGACCGTCGCCTCTAGAACCCGGCGACCAATCAACGCGTCCCTCCGTGAAGTATACTCTGCAGAACTAGTCAGTCCCTCGGGGAACTGGAGGAAAGCGTGCTCCAATATGAACATCATCTGCAAAAAGACACATAGCCACAAAAGACAAAAATTTTGCAAAATCAGTCCCTATCTTCCCTGCCGCACCGCGGCGCGGCCCAAGAGCAAGGGCGCGGCGCGGCGTGCGGCTGTTTCCAAACCCCGATCCAAATTATCGTTTTAACCTGCTAAAACTCAACCTAATCACACCACAAGGTAGCCTAGGTGCCGATTAACTCATCTAGGGTCTCCATTTGGCAAAACAAACACCCTATGAGCTAGCATTAGCGATTCTAAGTTTTGAACTATTTTGGGCAAATCACTAAAATTAACTACCTAATCACTAGTTTTAACGAGCAATAGATAGTTAGAATAGCGTACCTTGGCAGTGGAAACAAAATGAGCAAGAAAAATTGCAAGAGAATTTCGATAACCAGAGCTCCGAGTCGTGTGTGGGTTATGTGAGCCGCGGCTTACCTTATAAAGGAGAAAACCGACTGATTGTTTACCGCGTCGCGGATTTACTCTTTGCACGTCGCGCGTGTCACCAAATCAACCCCTGCGCATCGGGTTGGTTTACGATCCCGCGTCGCGTAATTCAAAAACCCGCGGCGCGGTCTTCAAAAATTCAAAATTTTCTCAAACGACCCCACACTTATTTTAGACCATGGGTACCTGCAAAGATTGATGTATTTTCATATTTAATTTAAAGAAATATAAATCCTAACTTATGACACGATGGGTTGCCTCCCAACAAGCGCTAAGTTTAACGTCTTCAGCCAGACGTACAGTCCTTCTACAGCTACGGTGGATCGTATGCCTTCTTCCTTCGCTGATTTTCAGTCACCACCGCCCCTTTGTTGACCCACTGCTCCGCAAACTTTCCTGGGTCGAATGGCTTGCTGGTTCTCCTACTGTTGCCCGGTTGCCGTCTTCCAATTATCTCCCGTGAGTGCTTGGAGGTAGCTTTGAATCTCCAAGCTCGGTCCTTCCTTCTATATCTCTTCAAAATCACTGGCTTGACGTGAAGCGCGCCCAGGGCCGCTTCTAGTAGTTGTTTCACATCCCGATTGCTAGTGTCTCGCATGCTATCTTCAGGTTGCAATTTTGGTTTGCAGTACCAATAAGAATTTTCCAATCGAATGGAATCGGAAGGCAACATATCAGGATGCTTCCATATGTCCTCATCGATAGTATTGATTACATCTAATTTTCCATTCATGAATGGATCATGAGTGGTGATAAAATCATGTTTATTTTCAAATATTAACTCGTCAGCATCAACTTCTTGGTCATCGTCCAACAGGTGGATCGAAACCAAGAGTGAGTGACTTATTTGATCTGATGGTGGTACAAAGTCACCCATCACCGGATCCTTGCTTTCAAATTTCTCAAAATTTTCAAAAATTATAGGGTCAGGGGTAATATTGTCATCTAAACCCCTTTCCCCAAAAACATTGGCAATTTCAACAATTTCAGGAATTGTTGGGCCGAGATCTGTACTGTCACTTACAGACTCCTCTTCAACATCCCCATTTACCAAATTGTCTGGTGATGGTATGGATTCACTCATCACCAGATCAACATTTTCAAAAACACCAAAAACATTAAAAGCTGTTGAGTCAGGGGAAGTATTGTCACCTACAACCTCTTCCTCAACAACCGTTTCGACCATCTCGGTGGTCTCTTGACTTTCCCACGGTGTATGCCCTTCCATCACATATTCAGGTGATGCAAGTTCACACACATTATTATTGGTATAAAAATCACTTGCCTCCGGCTCTGGCAAAAGTGGCGAACATTTCCAACTTTCCTCTAACCTATCTAAAGAAGCTTGCAATCTTAAAAGAGCATCAGCCTGGTCCTTCTGTTCTTGGTGAGTGTTATACCAGAGTACCCAAAGTTGGGCCCAAGTTGCAGAATTTTCAGGTTGAGATGACTCCTCGGTCCGCCATCCATTGTCATTGGATGATCCATTGTAGCAATCATCCTCGTAATAGGTGTCGGCCGGATTTTCATAATCTTCATAATACTGATCCGGGTACATGTAATCACCCATTATAAGGATTTACACATACCAAAAATCAGCAAACTAAAATCAAACATCAAAAATCAGAAACTAATCCTACAAATCACCTAATCTAAGCGCACAGCTCCCCGGCAACGGTGCCAAAATTTGACAGCGCAGCGGTCGTCGTGCGGTCAAAAATAAGAGAAAAACCTAACACACACTAGTATAGCGGTAGTCAGGGTCGATCCGCAGGAGCTTCGTGGTTAGACTAGATGAGAGATTACCAACTAGTAGTGTCACAGCTACAGTCGGAGGATCTAGTTTCTACCTTCCTAATCACTAATACCAGAAAGCAATGATCTATCACACTCAAGCCAAGCTAAGCTAAGCTCAAATAACCTAGTCACTTTCTGAAATCAGAAGTACATCTCTGAATCAGAAGCAATCAAAGGCATCCAAACTAGCAAAACCAAGCAAAACATAAACTAGCCACTAACTAAAGTTCTACTGAACAGTTACTAGCCCAAGTTTAATTCCTAAAAACTAACCTAATTAGCTACTGATTTCAGCAAAGGAAAACAACCCCAACAAGGTCAAAACAATATCCAAACATAAATCAAACATCCAAAACCAAACACAAGCATAAAAACACCTTAAAGCTAAGATTAAATGTAACCAGATGCTTCTCATTCACCAAATCCGAATCCAACATAAAAACAGTAACCAAATGATCCAAAAACAGAAGCCAAAGCTTAATATCAATGGTTGTCACTCCCAAAGATAGAAAACCAAGCTTAATCCAAACTAATTAATTACAAATAAAATCTAAAACTAACCAATACCAAATGAGAGTCTTCTGGAACGAAATCTTGGAGTCAAAGAGCTTCAAGGTCGATTTTACACCCGGTCTTTGCTAGGGTTTTCGGCTGGAAATGCATCTATTTATACTTGCAAATTTCCCGCAGCCGCGCCGCGCAGAAGTGAAATCCGCGGCGCGCGTACTAATCTTTTCCCGTTTCTTCGGTATTTGAATGTGTTCCACCGCCTTAAGCCCGCGTCGCGCAGATGATATATCCGCGACGCGCGTACGAGTTTCCTTGATTTTTCATTCTTTTCAAACTTCTTCCTTTTGCACGCTTTTAGTCCATGTTTCCATTCTTTTTCTCCAAACAAGTCCTGGCACGAAAAGTGAGAATACCCAGACATATTTGATATAATTTTATAAAGAATAGGGCTCAACAACGCCTAAAATACTTGATATCACTAGGCGTTGTCAAGTGTTTCAAAAATCGGCAAAAAATTTGGGCCTATCTATTCTATCAAGACTAGAGTCGCTTCCAAGGGAAAAATCCTATAGCTATTTTTTAATATTAATCTTAATTTCTTAATATAAATGCAAGAAATAGCAACATATGATCATTTACTAATGTATTATAACATTCTATTTTTATATGTTAAATCTTTCGTTATTGCGAAGAATAATATTTTTGTTTCATGGTTCTCCAATATTGACGGTTCTTTATGTTATTTTTTCACTTTTTTGTTGAATTTAGAAGGATACAATCATATTTATATGGGAGGATGAAGGTGGTTTTGATTCATTTATTTTATTATATTTAGAATTAGCGTATTTTGGTCTTACTATAAAATGAGAAAATGGATCTGAATCTGATACGTGTGTAAGTGACATAGGCATTATAAGGTTTGTTCGAATCACATCCAATGGCATTTACTTTTTTTTTCTTTATTTATGGTTTTTTTCTTTGTATCAACTATATAGTTGGTGATTAAATTCTGATTATCACATTTTTGCAGATTAGACTCACTGGACCTTTTATTTTTAGCCATTTTTTATATTTTTGGAATATCTAGGAATATGCGAGAGGCATTGATGATATTTCTAGCTATACCTGATATCTTAAAATGATTGTTCAAGATGACTGCGACGACTAGTATTTATGTAGGGATTGTGTTGGAAACATGGTTTTTGATATGTTTGAAACATTGCATGTTACATTGCTCTTTTTGTTATGTTTGAAACATTGTATGTTATTTTACCCATGTTGGAAATGTTGTTCATTTTTGTTATCTTTGAAACATTATATGTTATTTTGTCTATTTTGGAATTATCGTTTGTTTTTACGTTATTAACAAGTGTTGATGCTTTATAAGTTAATAATAGATTACGATAAAAAGTTACCACTCTTAATTCTTATATATTTATATCTACGCTTTTTTTTTTGAAAAGAGGTTTGAAACGAATGCAAGACAATACTTCCCAAATGTCATGACACCAATTCACATTAGAGTTATTGCAAGGTAACAACACACAATGTATTGAGCTATTACATATGTCCCGTGAATCTTTTGTCCGAATTTGCACACATTTTAGAGTAAATTATTCATTAAATGTTATTAAACACGTATTGGTTGAAGAAGAGATGGCTATACTTTTTATGAAGGTTATGCAAAATCAATGATAAGTAGTTGTGAAATGTAGATTTCAGTATTCAAAGCAAACTGTCCATAAATTTGTGTATGAAGTGTTTGATAAAATCATGATTTTTGAAAAATATATGATAGCACTAACTTCTTTTAATTTGGATCCAAATTTTTCGAGACATAATAAAAGGCTACGATGGGTTTTGAAAGGAGCGGTTGATGCACTTGAGTGAACTTTGATACATGCTATTGTCCTTGTCAACAAATAAGATTAATATAGAGGAAATGGGAAAATGTAATTACTGTCAAAATGTATCGGCAATTTGTGACTTTAACATGATTTTTATGTTTATAGTGGTCGGTTGGGAAAGGGTAGCACATGTATCTAGAATATTATTAAAAACATTAGCAGATCCAGATGCACCATTCCCATTTCCACGACTAGGTATGTTTATGGTTTTTAAACATTTTTATATTATTTTAAATTTTAACTATTTGATTATCTTTATAGATAAATATTATCTTTGTGATGTCGCGTATACGCAAGTTCGAAGATTCATGGTTCCATATCATAATGTACGGTATTGACTTAGAGATTTTTGTCACAGACGTGCATTGACTGCTAAAGGAAAATTTAAACATACACATGCAAAACTTTAGAACGTCATTGAGCGTGCTTTAGTGTATTGAAAGTGCGATTTCCTATATTGAAGAGGATGGCACCATTTTCGTTGGTTACACAAAGAAATATAACCCTTGCCCATTTTGCTATTCAAAATGTTATACGAAAATAGGGTTTAAGCGATGAGTTATTTTCTGAATACGATGAACACTATATGCCACTTCAAAATAACTATGTGCGCATTGATAATGTTGAAGATGAGGTTGAAGCACATGGTAGTACAGCAGACCAAGAATATATGAATTATTTACAAGACGAAATTGTTGAACAGCTAATGCAAAATATGGAATGGTTGCTTTTAATGCTTTAAAAAAATATGTTATGGTGGTTGTATGGATTAAAACTAGAGTTATTGAAAACGTCATTTACATTTCAGTTTATTTCAATTTCAGTGTTATGAAATTAGAATTATTAAAAAATAGTTTTAATAAAATAATGTTATTTAAATTTAGTTTATTTTAACAGTTTGCAGACTTTAAAAAACAAACATCTTTTTTAATCATGCAGATATGATCCACAGACCGCATACATTTTAAATTATAAAAAACAAACAATACATTAATAAACAAAAGATGCTTTTTACAACTTGGTGTCTGTTTGGTTGTGCTTATAAAACTTCCTTATTTCCTTATCAGCTTTTGGTAAAAGTCAATAAGCTGAAAAGGTGTTTGGCTAAGGCATAAGGACTTATAAAATTGGCTTTTGTGTTTCATTTAATAAGTCAATTTTTCATAAGTAAGGGTGACCTTACTTATGAAATCAGCTTATGGCTTAAAGGAAAAATGACCCCAGCTACCCCTTACGCGCATCTGTGATTCGCATATGTTTCCATTTCACGCATTCGCATCTGTTTCCATTACACATCTCTCTCATCGCTTCTCTCATCGCTCTCTCCTTCACGCATCTGATCGGAAACCTCCACGCCTCCGATCGGGATCTACAGGTACGATTTCTCTCCTTCCTCTTTGGTTTCTCTCGTTCACGCATCTCGATTTTTACGGATCTCTTTCGCATCTCGATTTTTCTGTGGTTCACTGCTCCCAACGGCTTCAAACTTTTTGTTGCCTGAAATCGGATCTCCTTCCTCAGATTTGGGTACAAGATCTGATTTTTCTAAGATGTGTAGTTCATGGATCAATTGAACAATATGTTACGATTTCTGAAAGGGATCAACAAGATCTGATTTTATTTTTCTGCTGAATTGAATTGCAGGGAGCTTTTTCTTTGTTGGTTGGGTTGTAGAAATCGATTTGCTGCTTCTTTAAGGTATGAACCTTAGCTGATTTTTGCTCAGTTTATGTTTCAATATGTTCTACAATGTTCTCTGGTTAGAAATTGCTTGAAGTTGTGTCAATTATGTGTCAAATGTTTGAAATTGCTTGAAGTTGTGTCAACTATGTGTCAAATGTTTTGTGTTTGGTTGTGAAATTGCTTGAACTTGTGTCAATTATGTGTCAAATGTTTTCTGTTTGTTGGTTTGTTGGTTTGAACCTTTGCTGAGTTTTTTTATGTGTAATATGTTTTCTGGTTTGAACCTTTTCAGCTGATGGATTCTAACAACATGAATGTTGTTGATTGTGAAACATCTACGAAAAAAATTAAACCAAAAATCATATGGGATAAAAGTACCTTCATGGAGTTTATCGAATTGTGTTTGATTGAGGTAAAAAAGGGAAATAAACCCAGTAGTCACTTCAATAAGCTTGGGTGGGCGAATTTAGAGAAAGGCATGAATAAAAAACCGGTAAGGTCTTTGAGAAAAAACAGCTTAAAAACAAATGGGACATAATGAAAAAAGAATGGAAGCTTTATGACAGCTTAATGAGACATGAAACTGGAATCGGTGGGAATAGAACGATGTTGGATGCTTCGCCTGAGTGGTGGGACGAGAAAATAAAGGTAACAATCTTTACTATGCTTTTTATCAACTATGGTTATGATATTGTGAAATTCATGAATTTAACATCATCCTTTTATCTTGTAGGTGGATAAAGAGTATGTCAAATTTAGGGGCACGAATTTGACAATATACGAGGAGCATTTAGGGGCACGAATTTGACAATATACGAGGAGCATTATGCTCCTTTGTTTAGGAATTCTGTTGCGGTTGGTGATCATACTATGACTCCACACCAGTTTCAAAATGAAGAAACCATGGAGGGCAAAGGAGACAGTGATGAAGTCAATTTAGGTGAAGATGAGCCTCTTTTTCGTAGTTTCCCTGAAACTAGTTCGAGTAAAAGGAAGAAGTCTAAGAATACGACCAACAGTCGTGTAACCAAGAGTAAAGATGCATCATTTGAGAGTAAACTTGATGTCGTATTGGAGGCCCTATCATCAAGAAGCACACAAACTTCACATTTGTATGGGCCGGATGGGAGGGGACAGCCCATGACACGAGAATTTTCAATGAGGAGTTACGGAGACCGGACGTTCACCTTCCACATCCCACGGGTGGTTAGTATAATCATTTGGCAATTCAAGTTTTAAGTTTTTCATATTGTTCGAAGCAAATAACTGTTTGTTTTATTTGCAGATAAATATTACGTCGTCGATGCCAGATACCCAAATACTAGAGGGTATCTTGCTCCGTACAAGGGTACGAACATTCGTTATCACCTTCCGGATTTCCAACGTGGATAGACAGTTGCATTGCGTGCTCCCCGTGGACCAAAAGAGAAATTTAATTATTACCACTCTTCATTGAGAAATATCATCGAACGAACATTTGGAGTGTGGAAAGCTAGATGGGCGTTATTGAGAGACATGCACGTTAGTTACACGTACGACCACCAAGTGAGTATTGTGATAGCATCGATGGCGATCCACAACTATATTAGAAAGGCTGGTATTTTTGATGAAGCGTTTGATAGAGCTGAACAAGAATCTTACACTCCCAATGTCGGTGGTACGGATAATGAAACCAATGAGGAAGGTTCAAGTGTGCGAAGTAGGAACGACAATGATATGTATATGGCAGTGATACGAGATATTATCGCACAAGACATAATGACATTACGGAGATAAATGTAATATGACTTTATGTGTGACCCTTTTAGGAGTTTGTTTACAAGTTGTGTTCTAGTTTTTTGTATGAAGATTCTCCCTTTTTTGTATTAGATGGAACAAGAAAGTTAATGAAATATTATTATGGCATAAAAAAAATTATATTTTGCAAATATTTTCTAAAAAAATATAACATAAATATAAATTTTGTAAAAAAAAGGTTCATCATAAATAATATTTATGAAAATAGTAAATAGTTGTGAATATGTAAAGATGCCCTTATTGGTTATTTTACATCTATAACAGCTAAGCCAAACAGTTTTTAAACCTCCTTATCAACTTATTAACTTTTCTCACTTATAAGCTTATCCAAATAGTTTTTTAAAAACTCTTTTTTGAAAAGTTACAAGCCAATAAGCGCTTTTGCCTAAAAGTGCTCATGGAGTCAAATAAGCATAACCAAACGGACCATTGATATCACGAAATCAATTGCATGTTGTAATGACGAGCTTTCCAACCATGCATCATGCATTACTTGATTGTACTATCTTCTGGTGCTTTTTTTTAAGGAGAATTTCGGCTATATCATTATAAAACTTCGTAATTACGCGTATATCTTTATAAACTTCCAAATTATGTATATGTCATTGTAAATCCTAAAAATTCACGTTTATACCCAAAATTAGATTTTAATATTAATTAAACATTTTAAAAATTAAAAAAAGTGATTTTCAATTGATATTTTATCACCAAAAATTAACTTGTAACAATTTCCATTGCGAAAGTTATTTCCAAATACCCCTTGATGATGTAGCGTAGAGCCGTAGACATTAACTGAAAAATCAATATGCTCGATAAAACAAGTTTCAAGAAGAGACTCCGGCGTTTGGGTAGAAACAATGGAGAAGGTCGCAAACGGGCAAGTAACGGCAATCAAAGGGGAAGAGAAAAGGGCGGAGGTTGTATGCAGGAGGTGTAAACAAACGTACAACCCCTCTTCAAACACTCCCTCTGCTTGCCGATTCCATCCTTCTTTGTTCGTCTGCCGGCGTCATGATGATCAGAAAATGTATCTTCTCTGTCGCACTCGATTATCATCAACTTCTTTAGATACTTTACAAAATACTACTTCTGCCAGAGAGAGCAGGAGGTAAATCCCCTATAATTTGATCAGAAAGGGGGCGGCGGTTGTATGCAGTGGTGTAACAAACGTTAATCCCCTATAAATTGTTACAAATTAATTTTTGGTGATAAAATATTAATTGAAAATAAGTTTTTTTATTTTTAAAATGTTTAATTAGTATTAAAATCTAATTTTGGGTATAAACTTTAGTTTTTAGGGTTTATAAGAACATATACGTAATTTGGAAGTTTATAAGGATATACACGTAATTACGAAGTTTTATAAAGATATAACCGAAATTCTTCATTTTTTTAACTAGAACCGATATATGACTCCGATTAAGTGGCTTTTTTGACTTCAATCTACATATTTGCTAATGACCAACCACGTTAGGTTGGCCTAACTACGAAAAAAAAAAGCAACGGCCGGATGTATAAAAATTATTAATGGATAAACATTTTTCGGAAAAAAAAATACCTTTTAGAGTGAATTATAAAAACGATCTGTTATATGATGATGTTTATTAGCCATCTATTAACTTTTAGAGATTTGTTAAATACATTTTTAAAAACCGGTTAAAATATAAATTAAAGTGTATTTAGAAAAAAAATGAAGTGTAAAAAGGAAAAAAATAATAATTAAGCTTTATTTATCACCTATAAAGATTCAACTACCCATGTGAATGAAGGAAGATACGGCAGCGAAGTTTTTAAGCCGGCGGACTCATTTTGGAAAGTGTACACAAGTCATGCATTTAAACATGAAGGGAGAACACGTGATACGATGTGTTTGTTTCATGTGTATGGTTATTTATTTCTTTGTTAGTCACCGTGTTTTGTTTTTAACAAGAGCCAAAAAGAAACATGATTCAAATTCAACTTATTTTTTGTTATTATTATTATTTTTTTTGTTCAAAGCTCCCAAGAAGGTGATTGAAGTCTTGGAGGGAATTAGAAGGAAATTTCTTTGGAGCGGTTTAGAAAACAAAAGAAAGATTCATTAGGTGTCTTGGGAGTCGGTCACCAAATCTAAAATGTATGGAGGTTTCGATGTTGGATCTCTTAGAAGTTTAAATTTGGCGCTTCTTGAGAAATGGTGGTGGAGACTTAAAGAGGATAATAATAGTCTTTGTTCTTCTTGTATTAAAACTATTCACAATATAAAAGTGTAACATCCGTGTTTTGTGCCTAGGAGTTTTGGGCTTAAACCGACAAATAAAATCTATTTTGTAAATAAAGAAAATAAATGAATAACTAAATTTAATATTTTGTTATATTTTATATGGTGAATAAATGAGACAAATATAGTTTTAAAATCAAATTATAACCAAATGTGAGAAATTTTGTCATAAGGACTAAAAGTGTCATTTTGGCCAAACTTACCCTAAGTAGATTTGACTAGTCATGGATTTAGAAATTTAGAAGATATATTAAAGGAATTGAAGTGGTGTTAAATTAGGTCTAATAATTCTTTGAATTTCATTAAGGACCTAAATTGTGAAGAATTTTAGTGTAAGGGGCCATTTGTGCCAAATTGGGAAACTAATGGTTAGTGTTGACCTAGAGAATGACTCAAGTGAAATAAATAATTGTATTTGGGGCATGTTTATGAATTTGGAGACTTCTAATGAGAATAATGGAGTTTTGGGGTGTTGGGTGAAGAAGGACCAAACTATAGGGACTAGTTTTGCCATTTATGAAAGATATCAAGTTTTAGAGAGGGGTTTCCCCCATTTCAGCCTCATTCACGTGATTTGAGAGAGAGGAGGAGGGGAGATGGCGATTTTCTAAGAGTTCTTGAGAGAATTGAGCTTGGATTTGATGATTCTTGCAGCCCTTGAAGATTTCAACCAATCTAAGGTATAAACCCTTCATCTTCTAGCTTTGAATTCGAATTAGGGTTTGGGGTTTTGACTCAATTCGAGATTTATGGTGGGATGAGGTTCTTCCTATGATTCCCCAATGTTTATTTGATGTTTCTAAGTTGTTTGGATCAACATCCAATCCATGGATGCTCTAGATCTAATTATTTGATTGATTTGGGTGTTATGAACCCTAGAATTTGGGGATTTGATGAATAGAGGAGGAATATGGAAATTGATGGATGATTATGGTAGTTTTGGATGAGGGGATTCATTTCTAATGATTCCCTAAGGATTCCAACCCTTGATTTGTAACCTTAAACCTTGGATCACTAAAATATGGGAATTGGGTGTTGAAATGGGTTTTATTCATGTATATGATGAATGGATCTTTTGTTTAATGGATAAATGGGTTTATTGCATCAATTTGGATGTAATAGTGGAGTAAGAATCATTTCCTAAGGATTCCATGGAATGGAAGAAGAAATCTCCACTTGTAATCATCTATTGATGGATTGGAATTGGGTATTCCATGGGTTTAATCATTTGGACCAATGATTGGAATTGGAGATTCCATGAGGTTATCTTCTTTGGGTTTGTATGGGAATGATTCTCCTAAAAGAAGACATTGGTTAAGGACTTAATTGGGTACTTGATGGTGTTAAGTGTAATGATTGACTTGGAACATAGTTCATGAATGACTTGTTACGAGGTAAGAACTTGAATTGTGATTTTCATTAGTTTAAGTCATGAACACTTGGATTGGGAGTTGAATGCTTGTAAATGAGTTATTAAATGTGTATTTTCATGTATAATTGGTCTTGAGTTGATTTGGAGCTTCAATTGGGTCAAAAGGGGGTTAAAATGACCAAAAACCAAGTTACTGCACAGCGTACACGACCCATGTGCTGATACACGACCCGTGTATGGTCTCTGGGGCTTCAGATCAGTTTTGCCCTGGGTCCTACACGACCCGTGTAGGGCTACACGACCCGTGTAGCCTGGGTTGGCCAGAAATGTCAGTTTTTGGGTTTTGAGCTTTATGGTTTGGGCTTCGGGTCCTTGTTTTAATGCCAATCTTTGGGAATGTTTTAACTAAGATTTTCCTTATATTAGAGAGTCAAGGACCTCATTTTAGATGATGGATGATTGTCCCTTCTTGGTTCTAAAGAAGTAATTATAGTGTGACTTTTAGATGAATCGAGTATGATATCTTCCGTTCTTGTATTGTAGGAAGGGGATATGTTGTAGTGACTTGGAAGTGAGACTAAGGACTTGACCTAAGACTCAATTAAGAGGATGTGATGGATGAGATGATGTCTAGGAGCGCCTTCAAATGCTTCAACCTTGTGCGGAGTTAGTGTTGACTCGTCAGTTGACCTTGGGTGAGTTACCAGGAGTACACATCCCAACTATTATCTTTTGTGTGTGTTATCAATTACTTTTCATGCATATTATTATGTGCAATGTGTTATATGATTACTACTTGTGCATTGCATGAAAATGGGTTTCTAAAGATGTTTTCAAATAAAGAGTATGATGTTGTTTTTGAAAGACGTTTTGAGCATCCTATTGTGCATTGCATTTCATATAGGATGGGATTGACCGTGTGATACCTTGAGGACGAGTTTGACCCTTCTCAATCAAAGAGGGTGAGGAGTTATTACGAGTTTAACCCTTCTCAATCAAAGAGGGTGAGGAGTTATTATGAGTTTGACCCTTCTCTAAAATAAAGAGGGTGAGGAGAGTTTGTTCCCGACAATAGGGAACCGCATGAGGGAGTTGCTAACCCTCATGGGACTAGTGTGATGGCCACTAGTTCTAGTTCAACCTATACGGGGATCGAGTGATATGCTTCGTGCATGTCATTTGTGAACTTAGGTAGGTGCCATTGAGGTGAGTTGGACTTTTATGAGATGGACGTGGGTTTGAGATAGTTGCATCATGCATTTGCATTTGCATATCATAATTATCTATTTTGAAGTAAATCCTTATGATGTTTTAAGTAACTTTTGAAGGGTGTTTAAAATATATTTTTAGGGGTTTGTCTCGAGTGTGGTAGTTCACTACCCACTCATAATGGGTCAACCTCGGGTAAGCTCACTAGGCATTTCAATTGCCTAACTTATTTTGATGTGTACTCAGGTTGAGGAGTTTAGATGACATAAAAGAGCTGGATGTTTAGAAGGCCACGATTTGTGTGGTATCATTTGAACTGTGTAATGGTATTTAAATTGTTACAACCTCGCTAATTTATAAACTAAAATGTTTTATCTAAAATGGGACCAAACGATGTTTTCCGCAACTTAAACCTAGATTATTTCTCATTAAAACCCATGTGTTTTAAAAGAAATGATTTTGAAAGAAATGACTTATTTGAAAATGTTGAAATTGAAGTTTCACTAAAGGATGATTTTTGGGACAATGATGATAAACCATGGGTTAAAATGGTGTTTTATGAAAAGCCTTAAGCGAGGGTGTTTCAAAAAGGAATTGGTAGGATGTCGATTGCGAAAAAAGGAATTTCCGGGACTTGGCTTTCCATTTCTCAAGTAAATTGGGAGCTTGAGGAGTGGAATGTCAATCTTGATAAAGTTATGTGGAGAATTTTGGGGGATGGAAAGAGAACTCACATCTGGAAAGATATTTGGTATGGTCTGGAGGCGTTTAAAGATTCGTTCCCGAAGCTTTATAAAAGTGAATTGGAAAAAAATTGTATGGTTTTTGATCGGATTTCTGGTTCGGGTGGTTCTAGTCAAACTTGGTGTTAGAAGCGTAATCCAAGAAATGGGGCTGAATCGGTGGATTTAAGCAGGTTGTGTGATTTGTTACTTTCGGTGCAGCTTTCCAAGCTTCTTGCTAAGTGGGTCTGGAGAGGGGCTGTTTCACGGCAGTTTTCAGTTTGCTCCCTAAGAAATCTGTTGGAAAAAGAGAGAGCTCGGGTCAGTTTGGATTGGAACTTTAGGTGGATTAATTGGGTGCATCTAAAACTTAACTGTTTTAAACTGAAGAGTTCTTCACAATTGTGTTCCGGTGGCTGTAAGTCTCATGGAGAGAGGGATGTCTTTGGTTTCTAGCACTTGTTCTTTATGTAATGTTGTTAATGAGGATGTCGAACATGCCTTCTTTGGCTGCGTCTTCACCGGTCTGGAGCTGGTTCGTTTCTTGGAGTGGCTGATTGATGTCGTCCCATGCAGTCAATCGCATCTTCATCTGATTCTGAGCTCCCCGATGCAGGATAAGAATAGAGATAAGTTGAGAAAGGCGTTAGTTTACACGGTTGTGTGGTGCTTATGGAAGTCAAGAAATTCCTCCCTTTTTCGTAATTGTAAAGGTTCTCCTTATAAGGCGGCGGATGAAATTCAGTTATTGTCTTTTAATTGGGTTAAACATAGATCTCGTTTATCTTTCTTAGAGTGGTTTGATTGGATATTCTCGCCTTCCAATGCTTGTAATGTAATTTCTAGCATCTTGCTAGCTTCTTTATAAAATAAAACTTAAATACATATAGATAATAAAACTTTCAGGTCAAACTTGTAACTCTTTAAATCAACAAAAATTTTGAAGAAATAAAAGATGGGTAATTTGTGAATAAGGGAGAAAAGTCTAGAGACTATTTCTGAAATTTGGACAATTTCCGAATAAGAAAGAATAATCTAGAGGTCATTTCTATAAATTAAATTCATTTGGTGTAAGTTAACAAATTAAATTCATTTGATGTAAGCTAGGACACTTATTGATGCAGATTAATACAATTTCATGTCAAAATGGCAAGAATTATATAGATATATAGTTAAAAACTTTAAATTTTGATTTAAAAACTTTTTGTTTTTAAATATGTTTAATAAAAGGGATAATTTCTTATATATCGTTAAAAACTCATCTAATTACGTCTATATCCTTATGAAATTGCAAATTACATATATATCCCTAAAAACCTTAAAAACTCCCGTATGTATCCAAAAATTTAATGTAATCATTAATAATCTTTTTAAAAATAAAAAAAATTATATTTAAATCAAATTATAACCAATTTACTAAACTATCCCTATCATAATCAAATCCGAATCCTTCCAAAATCGAATCCTTTATTCACGATAACAACTTGATCGCGATTTCTGCCAAATCATCGACTCCTTAACAGCCTGATCGCAATTCCAAATGGGTCCTTCATGATCGATTGACTTCCAAAATCATCGGCTCCTTCACGATTCCAACTGGCCTTTGAAAGCTATGCTCCAAATGTGGAATAGTGGCGGATGTCTACATTGCTCGGAAACTATCCAAGATAGGTAAAAGATTCACGTTCGTCAAATTATTGAAAGTAAAAGATCGTAATGAAATCGCAAGAAAGTTGCGACGTAAGGTTTGGGAATTATCACCTATTTGCTTCCTTGGCAGGTTTTGAAATATCCAATGCTAAAAGCCAATCGCATACTCAGGTAAGATAAAGAAATTCAAGAGCATTCAATGCAAATCCTACTTCCAATCCCATGCAAGTAAACAATATCAATGTCGGTCATCATGGTAAGCCTTCCGCTGCTTTGATTCTTGGTGGGACCATCTACAATTCCCATGCCTAGTAACACCGTTAATTCATTAGCCCTTGAAAAAATTAACTCTAGAACAATCTGAGTTACTTTATGTTGCGGATGCTGCTTGTATTACTCTTTGGTGAAGTTGTCGATCATTGCTGCAAAGAATTAGGTTTGTGATCGGTTGGAATCGTGAAAGAGGTGTCGACGTTATCAGTTCTAATCGTGAAGGAGTCGCTGATTTGGAAGAATCATGATAAGGCTATTATCGTGAATAAATGATTCGATTTTGGAAGGATTGAAATTGGATTATGATAGGGATAGTTTAGTAAATTGGTTATAGATTAATTTAAATATAACTTTTTTTATTTTTAAAAAGATTATTAATCATTAAATAAAAATTTCTGATATATATGAGAGTTTTTAAGGTTTTTAAGGATATATATGTAACTTTCAATTTCATAAGGATATAAACGTAATTAGTGAGTTTTAAGGATATATAAAAAATTCTCCCTTAATAAAAAGCCACCGGTCATATGTCTTGTTCATAGTTGCAATTAAAAAGTTGAAATGTTCTATAAAAGCTTTTCAGTTACTACTCACTTAGTCCAATAACAGTTTTTGATTGACGTGTGATTAATGTATCGGTAGTCTCGAAGGTTAAGAAAGAACAAAACAGTCGACATTTATTTATAACTTAGAATTACAGGTTTTTATTTACCATAATAATTACCACGGGTTAAAAGTAGATATAAATAAACATTTAATCTTCTTCAATAATAAAATCTCTGCTAGTTTCTGTAAAAGAGATTTCAGATATCACAAATGAAATACAAATCATAAAACTTAACATGTAAGTTTTAATACAACGTTCAATGGTTAGGGATGATGGATGCCGCTGTTAATATCTTAAGATGTTGCTGCTAATAGTATTAGTGTTAACATATCGCCGCTAAAAGGTCGTTGTCAATGTCTTGCCACTATTGCTAAAAGTTGTCCCTATGGATGTCGCCACTAATCAATTAACCAACAACGGTGGATTATGTCAAATATTAACGATCCTGATTACCGTTAAAGGTTGCACACTGATCATGTCAATAGTAGCGACACTTTTAGTGTCGACATAGACATTAGGGTGCACAAAGCATGTCTAATCTGGTGTCGTCCCTAATGCCTATGTCACCACTAAAAGTGGCCCCCCTTATTCCTCATATTTCTTGTAGTGAAATAGGCCTTCAAAACTTGAGATTCATATATTATTCAAACAATAATATTTTGTTTAAATATATGATGTAATAAAAGACATACTAATTTCATAAACATTACAAATTTATTAAATCATTACACTTTTATATAAGAAGAAACAAAAGCTTCTAGATGCTTCTTTTTGTCAAAACATTCTAAAACCACATCTAGGGACTCAACAAGAACATCATTAGTACGATTTTGTTCAAAATACAATATGATTGCAGAATTCCTGACTTGAGAAAGTGTTGTATCCTTCATTGCCTCCAACCTTTGCATTTTTTCCTATTGACCCGATTCAAACAAAACGTTGTTTCCAATTATCAATTCTCTATGGAGCTTTAGTTTTTCATTATAGGCTTCCAAAACAAAGCCAATTGTTTTTGTAGTTTTCCATGATCCTTCTCGAAGTTGAAATGTTGAAAGAGGCATCTTATGAACAAAATATCAGGATAAAGATCTAATTCCTACAATGCATGGTTATAAAGAGGGGGAAAACAATGCATGTAAAGTTGAAGGTGGTTGTTGAACCAACCTAAATCTCATGTATTAAATGGTTAATGCTTGTAATAAATATAAGTTAATGCTCCTAATAATTGCATATATTTAATATGTTTGCACTCTCGAAACATGTAGACACCAAAACGTCTCATCGAAACCTAAAATTCTTAGAATCGTGTACTTGAATACATGCACATATAAATATTATATATTGGCTTTATTTTGCATTTAATAATTGACAACGCCTAGTGATATTACATATTTTAGTCGTTGTTGAGCCCTATTCTTAGTGAAATTATATCATATATATCGTGGTATTCTCACTTTTCGTGCCAGTACTTGTTTGGAAGAAAATAATGAAAACAGGGACCAAAAGCGTACAAATTGGAGAAAGTTTGGAGAAGAAGGAAAAATCAGGAAAAATACGTACGCGCGCCGCGGAAATCAAGAAGGCGTGACGCGGATACAAGGCGGTGGAACAAAATTCAAAGTCCGAAGAAACGGGGATAAAGCCCTACGCGCGCCGCGGAAACCATATATGCGCGGCGCGGTTGCATAAAATTTGCAACTATAAATAGAGGTGTTTTCAGCCGAAAACCCGAGCAAAACCCTGGTAAAAAATCGACCGTAGAGGCTCTTTGACTCCAAGAACTCGTTTCCAACAACTACCTTTTGGTATTTCAGGTTTTTATGTTTAATTTCTTTTTAGTTTAATAGTTAGCATTAGTGGCTAGGGTTTGTGGGAGTGACAACCACTGACCTTGAGCATTTCATTTACTGTTTTTTAGTTCTTGTTACTGTATTGGATGATTGGAACCTGTTTTGGGTTTATAATAATCATTTGGTTACAAGTAATATTGGTTTTTCGGTGTTTGATGCTTGTTATTGGTTTTGAATACTTGGATTGTGTTTGGATGTGTTTATGACCTTGTTTGGGACTGTTTTCCTTTGCTGATTTCAGTAGCCAACTAGGTTAGCTTTTAGGTTTGGACTCTAGCCAGTGACTGTCATTTGGACTTGTAGTTATTGGTTCAGTTCATGCCTTATGATTGTTTGGTTTCTTTGTTTGCCTTTGTTGCTTCTGAAGAAGAGATGTACTTCTGATTTCAGAAAGTAACTAGGTTTGAGTTAAAGCTTAGCTTAGTCTATGCTTGTTTTTAGATTGTTTGGTTTATGCTTTTCGGGTTTAGTAGTCAAAAGTGTAGGAACTAAGTCCTTTGACTATATCGTGACACTATAGTTGGTAATCTATCACCTGACTTGACCACGTAACTCCTGCGGATCGACCCTGACTTCTACTGTGCTAAGTGTGTGTGTTAGGTTTTATTATTTTTGACCGCATGACTACCGCTACGATGTCAAATTTTGGCGCCGTTGCCGGGGAGTTGTGAGCTTAAGATTAGGTGATTTGTAGGAGTTTTAGTTTCTGATTTTTCTTTTGTGAGTTTCAATTGGTTAGTATTTTGCTTTTTAATTTTGTGGGCATGTTGCATTAGTGCATGCGTACCCACAGGGGTGAGCAAGTATCCCCTTTGCATTTTGATCCTGAGATTGAGCGAACTGCGCGCAAAAACCGTGCACGTAGGCGTTACAATATCATGAGTTTTAGTAATATTATTAGTAGTCCAGAGCATGTTGCCCAGGAATCTTCGGGTGAGGTAACGGGGATGTCTTTTATTCCCCCGATTTCGGAGTTTCAATTCGGGAGCACGAGTGCTTCTGGTGGTGCAGTTTCAGCCCCTGTACCCATACCATCATGCACTCCGCCATCGATTCCACCATTTCCACCAGTATCACAACCACAATCTACAAATCCATTCACCTCTGCCATGTCTTGGGGAGCGCCGACCCGTGATGGCACCCCAGTTTCTAGACAGCAGACACCTACTTCACAACCAATTTCACAACCACAACCAGTACTTTTCAAACCTCAACCTACACAACCGCAACAATACCAGCAGCCTCCTCAGCAACAGTACCAGTATCCAGAGACCGAGGAGAGATATGATGAGGAAGATGAAGGATGGGTTCCACCAGCACCCCAACAACCGGGGAACCGAGGCCGGGGACCTCCCAGAAGAACACAGCAGCACCAACAACCACCAGGTCAGCAGGGGTATAACGATCAGCATTTCTATGGTAACCCTGCTCAACCTTTATATTTTGCACAACCGAGAAGGCAATCGGTTGCATCACATTTCCAGCCACGGGATATGATGACTCGTCGCCAATTTATATTCCTGACAATATTGAATCTTAAGTAGAAATAAGGCCTCAATTGTTAGGGATATTACCGGAGTTTAGGGGGTACAAGCAAGATGACACATACAACCATTTGTATGAATTTATAGCGATCGCCAATGCTAATAACCCCAGGAATACTAATAGGAACATCTTTAGGCTTAGGTTATTCCCATTCACTCTTAAAGACAAAGCCAAATACTGGTTTACGTCTTTACCAGCAAACAGCATCACCACGTACGACCAGCTCAAGGCCAAGTTCCTACAAGAATTTTATCCGGCAAGCAAAACAACGGAGATTCGGAGGGTCATTCAGGACTTCCAGCAAAATCCAGGAGAGGCTTTCCACGATGCATTCGATCGATTAAAGGAGCTACTGCGATCCTGCCCGCACCACGAGGTTCCCAAATGGCAGTTGGTCAAATTATTCTTTGAAGGAGTCAGCGAAACACACCAAGCAATGATAAATGCCTCGTCAAGTGGGACATTTATGTGGCAAGACCCGGAGGAGGCTTGGCAGTTCTTAGAACAATTGAGCAATGGCTCCAAAGCGAACTTTTCTACGAGAAAGACTGTAGGCACAGCAGCAGCAGTGGGAGCTGATGCTGATTGGAAGAAGGAGGTAAAAAAGGAAATAAGCGAATTAAATAAGAAGTTTGACAGACTTATGTCAACGCTGCAGAATGGACCTCAAGGTCAACCACAAGGAGGTCAAGGAGGACCGAAAACTCAGGAGGTAAACCAAGTTTATGGCCAGGGACAAGGTCAGTATAATAATGGACGACCCTACAGACCATATAATCAAGGGCAGCAGCAGAATTACAACAACCAGAGGCAGAATAACCACCAAGGTCAATCATTTAATCAGCCTAGGTCATACCAGCCCGCAAGCAATAATGGAAATGCGAATGGGGGTGGTAACAACAACAATAATAGGGGGCCGATACTGCTATCAACAATGCCCAAGGAACCCAAGAGGACTTGATTGGAAAAATGTATGAGATGTTCAGTGCTACTCAGCAGCAGTCCCAAGCCAATGCAAAAGCTATTGCAAACATGGAAAGGCAGATTGGACAAATGGCCAAGGATCAGCGAAAAAGGGACAATGGAAAGTTGTCAAGTGCCACAGAAGTTAATCCAACCCATAATCAACGAGCCGGGAAGGAACACGTTAATACTGTAGAGGCTGAATGGATAAAGGTCACCTTGGAGGACTTATTAGATTCAGGAAGCAAGGCAGAACTTGAGAAGAAAGAAGAAGTCCAGGAGAAAGTAGAGAGTAAAGAGGAAGAAGGAAGGGAAGAAGAGGAAACTCCTGTTGAGGAGGGAACACAACCAAAGGTGGACGAGGAGGTCCATGAAGAAGCGCAGTTAGTGATAGTAGGAATTAAGTAAAGAAAGAAAGATAAGAAAGGGAAGAAAAAAGAGGAAGCGCCTAAATCGATAGGGCCATTGATGAACCAACCTTTGTGGGATGAACTTAAAGACGCTCCTGAGGACACAAGGATCCTTCAGGAAATGTGCGAGAGAAATGAGAAAGGTAAGATTCCCACACCGGACACTGTTAGATTGACAATCAAGGCAAGTGAGGCACTTTTAGGAACACTGCCCAAAAAAGAGAAGGATCCTGGATCGCCATTGATCACTACTACTGTAGGAGATGTGGTCATTCGGAACACTTTGCTAGACTTGGGAGCAAGTGTAAATGTGCTACCGGGGTACTTGTATGACAAGTACAATAATGAGGAATTAGAGCCAGCAAAAGTTGTACTGCAGCTGGCTGACCAATCAACAAAGGTATCCCGGGGAAAATTGACCAATGTCATCGTCAATGTTGGAGACTTCTTTTACCCTGTAGATTTCCTAATCATGGAGTATGAAAGTTTGGATGACGCGCCTGCGCTCATTTTAGGACGCCCATTTCTAGCTAGGACTGGCGCTGTGATTGACTGCAAGACGGGGGATGTAGACATCTCCTTTGGGACGCGAAAAAGGAGGCTGAATATGTTTGGAAACCCTGTATCGATACCTCCAGTGAACGATGACAAGCAAGCAGACAAAAATGTGCTAATGGAGCCTGGAATTAGAAACAAAGAAAAAATATGGACGCGAACGGGAGAAGGAGGAAAAGAGGAGATTTGAAAGGAAACGAAGAGTCACCCGTTGGCCACTATTGAAAAGGAGCAATTGCTGGATATGATGGAGATGCTAGAAGCCAGACACCAGCAGTATGAGAAAGAATCCAGAGAAAGAGAAGCAAAAGTTTTCAAGCTTTTGGAAGGGAAGCAGCAATGGATCATTGGAGTGAGTGATAGGATGACTCAACTCACATCCTTAATATCAATGATGGCTCAAAATTTCATACCAGAGTTCAAGCAAATGTCATCCGGAGTTCAAGAAGAAGAATAGGGCTAGAAGTACCACGTCTGGCTGAAGACGTTAAACTTAGTGCTTGTTGGGAGGCAACCTATCGTGTCATAGATTAGGTTTTGCATTTCTTAGATATAATTAGGTAAAATATCATCATTAATTGCAGGTACTAGTGGTCTAAGGCAAGTGTGGGGTCGTGTGAAGAATTTGGAAATTTTAATGATCGCGCCGCGGGAATAAAGAATGCGCGACGCGGGATCGTAAACCAACCCGGTGCGCAGGGGTTGATTTAGTGACACGCGCGACACGGGTTGTGCATTTGCGCGACGCGGGAATCGATCTGTCGGTTTCCTTCGATATTAAGGTGAGCCGCGACACTATTCACACACACCACGACTCGGAGCTCTGATCACCAAAAATTTCTCGCGTTTTTTCTCGCTCTTTTCATTCCCACTACTACGGTACGTCATTCTAACTAGCTTTTACTCGTTAAAACTAGTGATTAGGGGGTTAATTTGGATGATTTCTCCAAAAATGTCAAAACTTAGAAATCGCCAATGCTAACTCATAGGGTGTTTGTTGTGCCAAATAGACACCCTAGATGAGTTAGTCGGCACCTAGGCTACCTTGTGGTGTATTTGGATTGAGTTTAATCAAGTTAAAACTCGATTTGGTTCGGATTTTTGAAAACAGGCGCTCGGCGCGACGCGCCTGGTTGTTGGGCCACGTCGCGGTGCGGCGGGGAAGATAAAGGACTGAAATTGCAAAAAATTTTGTTTTGTGCAGATGGCAGTCAGGTTGGATCACCAGTTCCTCCAGTTCCCTGCTGAGCTCGATAGCTCAGTGGAGTATATATCACGGAGGGACGCCCTCGTCGGTCGCCGGGTTCTCAAGGCGGCCGTCATCGACAGAGACATTCTCCGAGACGCCGTGCTCTGGGGAGTGATTGAGCCGTTCTTGCATCACACCTGGACCCATGAGGATGCCTCATTCACTTGCCGTGGCTGGGACAGGTTCATGGCCACCCAGGATGATACGGTCTACACCGAGCTTCTGCTGGAGCTCCTTTCTAGTGTGCGCTTTGCACCGGGTTCTCAGGAGGCCCGCTCCAGGCTTGTTCGTTTCAGACTGGGGGGTGTACACAGGGAGTGTAGCCTCCGGGAGTTCGGGAGGCGTACAGGGATATATACGGAGGCGGATCTACAGCACCGCCATTTCACACAGTTCTTCACGGCGTGCATTCAGGGGCAACCCGAGAGGGCTGCCAACATGGAGGTTTGGACACCGTTGTCCAATGTACTTTACGAGGCGGGGACCTCCAGGGAGAGCCATCTCCGTGATCCACTCCACCGCCTCATGCACCGCATCGTCTCCACCTCCATCATGCAGCGGGAGGGGGGCGAGAAGGTTTCGGGGGAGGACATGACTTATCTCTGGGTCCTCCTCGACCCATCCAGGTTTCTTCACCTTCCTTTTGCCCTAGCCGTTGCCCTGTCCACCCGTACGACTGGCGCATCCGACAGCAGTCCTTTGGGCCGGGGGTATTTCATCACCCGCCTGGCCCGGTCATACCGGATTCTTACTGCCTCGGTTGTGGCATCCTTGACGGCCCTACCTCCAGTCCGCACTACAGTGCGGGCCCTGGAGAAGATGGGGCTGATCGAGCAGCAGCGGCCCGGTCAGTTTGTGAGGGCCCCGACAGAGGCTGTCCAAGACCCCCTGCCAGCGTACGCTCAGCCTGGCAGGAGGTGCAGGAGGCAGCCTGCACCAGCA
Organism: Cichorium intybus; assembly: GCA_023525715.1. NCBI lineage: Eukaryota > Viridiplantae > Streptophyta > Magnoliopsida > Asterales > Asteraceae > Cichorium > Cichorium intybus. The sequence continues at coordinate 139,073,126 of CM042009.1, forward strand.
GAGCCAGCACCACAGCCACAGCAGGAGGAGGCGACTGAGCTGAGGAGATTGGAGATCAGGGTCGCCAGGATGGAGGACCAGCTGGAGTGGATTGGGGAGGTGCTACTACAAATCGCATCAGCACAGGGCCAGCAGACCCGACCATTCCCAGCCCGAGCACACGACCATGAGGCTGGACCTTCCAGGCCACCAGGTGGCACTTGATGTATTTTTCTTTTTCTTTTTCATTTTTTGGGATATATGTACCGAATCTATGACACTTTTATCTTTTTGCTTGTGTATATTTTATTTATCTGTTTGCATTTAATGTTTTGTTGAGTCATGCATGTTATACCAAATGGGAAGGAGTTGTCTCAGACAAGTGTGGGGTCACCGTACCTGTGATACCGAGTACCAACCAAGCAATCTACCGTCCAAAAGGGGTAACTCTTTCTCCCTTGTTCTAAGTAAATTTTGTACAACGGGGACGTTGTACGGGTTTAAGTGTGGGGTGTGGACGGTTGAAAGAGTAATTTTTGAAATTTTTGCAGAAATGACCAGTTTTCAAAATTTTAGCAACTTTTTCAAATTTTTTTTAATAAATTGTAAGTTTGAAACGAATGGTTTGTGATTGTTTATAACTCTAGTATCTTTCAAGAGATACTATGTAATTGTTATCATGCTATTAGTTTAGTCAAACAAGTTGAGTTTTAAGAGTTAGACGATTGGACTATTTTAGGATTGGAATTTAGGAAGGAAATGTCAATCTGTGGCCTTTGTTGTTCAAGCTGGTAGGTCCGAAAAGGGTGGCCTCGAAGAGGCATTTATGCACCTTACCACCTAAGATCGTCTGGTTTGGGATGGTATTTTCGAAAGCTCGTTACACGGACAGCATCGAAAGTCATGGACAATTCCTTAATGACCTTTAGAATCTGAATGAGTAAGTACACTTCATTGTGGACAGAAAATTCGTAATCAAGGGTTCTCTAGGAAGCCATGAATTCCAAAGAACACTCTGATTATGTTTTCACGAACTATTTCACTCTAACTCATAAAGCAATAAACTTTGAAACTGAACACAATCAAAAATTATTTGAGTCTTAGTTAGAATTTATTGAAAAACTCTCTTGCTTGGGGACAAGCAAGGCACAAGTGTGGGGTGTTTGACAACGCCTAGTGATATTACATATTTTAGTCGTTGTTGAGCCCTATTCTTAGTGAAATTATATCATATATATCGTGGTATTCTCACTTTTCGTGCCAGTACTTGTTTGGAAGAAAATAATGAAAACAGGGACCAAAAGCGTACAAATTGGAGAAAGTTTGGAGAAGAAGGAAAAATCAAGAAAAATACGTACGCGCGCCGCGGAAATCAAGAAGGCGCGACACGGATACAAGGCGGTGGAACAAAATTCAAAGTCAGAAGAAACGAGGATAAAGCCCTACGCGTGCCGCGGAAACCATGTATGCGCGGCGCGGTTGCGTAAAATTTGCAACTATAAATAGAGGTGTTTTCAGCCGAAAACCCGAGCAAAACCCTGGTGAAAAATCGACCGTAGAGGCTCTTTGACTCCAAGAACTCGTTTCCAGCAACTACCTTTTGGTATTTCAGGTTTTTATGTTTAATTTCTTTTTAGTTTAATAGTTAGCATTAGTGGCTAGGGTTTGTGGGAGTGACAACCACTGACCTTGAGCATTTCATTTACTGTTTTTTAGTTCTTGTTACTGTATTGGATGATTGGAACCTGTTTTGGGTTTATAATAATCATTTGGTTACAAGTAATATTGGTTTTTCGGTGTTTGATGCTTGTTATTGGTTTTGAATACTTGGATTGTGTTTGGATGTGTTTATGACCTTGTTTGGGACTGTTTTCCTTTGCTGATTTCAGTAGCCAACTAGGTTAGCTTTTGGGTTTGGACTCTAACCAGTGACTGTCATTTGGACTTGTAGTTATTGGTTCAGTTCATGCCTTGTGATTGTTTGGTTTCTTTGTTTGCCTTTGTTGCTTCTGAAGCAGAGATGTACTTCTGATTTCAGAAAGTAACTAGGTTTGAGTTAAATCTTAGCTTAGTCTATGCTTGTTTTGAGATTGTTTGGTTTATGCTTTTCGGGTTTAGTAGTCAAAAGTGTAGGAACTAAGTCCTCTGACTATAGCGTGACACTATAGTTGGTAATCTATCACCTGACTTACACTAACAATTACATTACAAAGAATCTGCTTCTCATATCTTTCATTGGCAACTTCAACATTTGCTAAGAAATTTGAACTTAAGAGACCAAGAGCATAAGTTGGAGATGGATTGTGAAATGAGCAAAAAAGTGCAACCGACATGGAAATGAATAGAGATAGTCTACCAAAAAGAAATTAGTAATACTTCCAATAGTTGCTACCATCCTTACTCTCCAAACAAGGATATTACATGACCGTATTTAGCTCAAGTTGTCATGACAACCACATTCAACAAAAAGCGTTGGAGAAGGTGTTCATGGTGCTTCAGGGTGGGTGGAGTTTAACGTTTCACTACTTCAAAAACTCATACAATTTAATGTTTGGATATATATATATATATATATATATATATATATATATATATATATATATATATATATATATATATATATGTATATATATGTATATATATATATATATATATATATATATATATATATATATATATATATATATATATATATATATATATATATATATATATATATATATATATATATATATATATATATATATCGATAAAGAGAATTGAAACATCAAGAAGTAGAAAATAGATTAATAAGAATCGTTAGCATGTTGAAACGAAAACTGGGAAGGTAAGCCGAGAGGAAACGCGAAGAGGCGACATCTTTTGGGTTCACAATCCTGAGATGATATAGAGAAGGGGGAGGGAAGGTGGTGTAAGAAGTGTCAAAAAAGGCATACATGAGCTTGTGGATTTACCTTATAGCCAGAAGGTTTAATAAAATTGATCAAGAAGGCATATTGTGGCTGGAAAAAGGAGTTACCCGACGTGCTAGGAAAGATGATGGTGGCAAGGTGCAAGGTCCGACGTTTCAAATGAAAATGTAATATTTGTAATAAAAACATCATCGTGGTTGAGGCACCAGATGGATCCCAAATAAACATACGAGGTGAACGAAGTTATTAAGGAATACTTATGGTTTCTTTAGCTAAGGTGTGGAGTGGTAGGAATAAATGAGGCTTATAATGTCATATTTGGCGCAATCCAAACCACAAAAACAAGGTTTGGAAGATGTTGAGATAGTAAAGGAATATACTGATGTTTTTGCAAATGAACTCTCGAAATTACCACCCGACCAACAGATAAAGTTTGTAATTAATTTGGTACTAGTAGCTAATCCCATAGCTCATGCACCTTACCGCTTAGCACCGTTTGACTTCTACATGTGCCTCTCGCTTGGAAGAATTAAAGGAGCGGTTGCAAGAATTATTGGATCGTGGTTTTATCCGACCTAACTCATCACTATAGGGTGCACCTATATTGTTTGTGAAAAAGGACTGTTCGATGCTATGTGTAATGTTACCGTGAGCTGATCAAAACTACGATAGAGAACTGATATCCTTTACCAAGGATTGATGATTTATTTGACCAACTTCAAAGAGCGTCATTTCTCTCAAAAATTGATCTAAGGTTGGGTGTCCCCTTTGTCCCGGCCCTAGGATACTTTTTGTATGCCCATATGATGCTAGATAGTTGTTCTGCCCATTATCATTTTTCTTTCACTGATCTCTGCTTTAATCACTGGACTCTTGTTCTATTGACGACCTTTGCTTATCAGTTTTCCGGGGGGTGAGCTACACCGGTAAATTGTTGCTTGATTCTAATATTTTCACACCAACCTCGGAAAGGATCATCCGTAAATTGTTTGCCATTGTTACCGATTAAGGCTTATGATAGTCTATATTGGGAAATTACTTGTTTCCACATAAACTTTATCATTTTCTTCATGCCATCATGGCAAATGGTTCTGCCTCCACCTAGTTTCTCTTGCTGAAGTAGTGGACCACCTCGTATGGGGATTCTAAGAATAACCCCGTATATATATATATATATATATATATATATATATATATATATATATATATATATATATATATATATATATATATATATATATATATATATATATATATATATATTCCCCATTGACTAAATGATGACATGCTACAATTACTGGTCATTTCTATGGCTGATTTGCATGGTAATATGGAGTATCGTCCATACTCTACTTATTTTTGGACAAGTTCTTTTGCATCATTATGCATTGTGGGCTAGTAATATCCCATTCGCATGATCTACTACTAGACCGCCCTTGATCTAGTGTGACCCTCACACATTCCACTATATGTTTCTTCGGTGATCGTTTTTGCTTGTTTCTTAGTTACACATCGTAGCCATGATTTTAAGTGTCCTTTTTAAATAGTACCCTCTATTTGACTACATACCCTAAGGCCTTGATTTAAAATTTCCTTGCCTGCTGGGTGTCTTCTGGTACCTCATTATTTTCTACCTTGTGATTGGTGTCATCTAGCTAATTATATCACTTCCAACATCTAACACCTCTTTTTTATTCAACACTCATTTCTTCAGGCACTTATACCAATACCTTTTTTAGAAATGTGATTGAAGCTAGCTTACTGAGGGCGTCTGCCTTCCAATTTTTTGAATTGGTAATCCATTGGATATCGAAGCTCTAGAGGTCACATACTTGCTCCTTTTTCTTCTCTAAGTACATGTTTATTTGTTCTTATCTTGCATCAAAAGATCAATTCACTTGGTTAGCTACTAGCATGGAGTCTGTGCATATATGCAGCTGTTTGACGTCTAGTTCATTGGAATTTTATAATCTAACTATTAAGGTTTCATATCTTCTTTATTGTTTGATATTAGGAATTTAAATCTGAGCACATATGTAACTTCTTCTCTGTGATGGCTTTGCAAGACAAGCACGACTCCCAGTTCTTCTAAACTGGAAGCCTTATTCATTTTAAACAACAAAAAAATGAGAAATTAAGATTTATAGTCGAAAATTGTCAATTTTAGCCAAACTTAGCATACCTAGATTTGACTTGTCAAGGAATTAGATGTTAGAGAAATTATCATGAGGGGTTGAAATGGAAAGTTGGATTATGTTAGACATTTCTTTAAAACAACAAAAGGAAATTTTGTATAAATTTTAGTGAAAATGGGCATTTTTGCCAAATGACCAAACTATGGGTTAGGGCCGACCTAGATGATGATGAATTTTATTTTTGGGTCAAAAGTATAAAGTTGTAAACTTTCATTAAAGTGGGAACTCATTTGGTCTTATAAGTTAGAAGATTTAGACTTTAGGGGCTATTTTGCCATTTCTTGAAAGTTAGGATGTTTTAGATGAGAAATGTTTTTAAGAGAGGAAAAGGAGACCATGTATATTTTTCTTTAGATATAGAGGATTAAATTTTAGATTTTGAATATTGATTAAGTTCCTGATGTTCCCTAGCATATTAAGGTATAACCTCCTATTTTCTAGCTTGAAAACCCAGTCTAGGGTTTAGGGTTTTGTTAAATCCAAAAATTCTGTTTAGGAGGAGGAGTTTCCTATGACTCTAATATTTTTTTTGATGTTCTTGAGCTTGTTGTGGTCTACATCTAATCCATGGATGACTTCGATTCAATGGGTATTATAAACCCTAGATTCAAAAACTAGATGAGTGTTGTATTAAGCTTCTTGTATTCTTGGTTCCTAAAGATGTTTGGATGAAATAAATTATTTCTTCGTGGTTTCCTTGTGATTCCATTCACTTGATATTGACAAAAAACTAAGTGAACCATTGAAATCTATTGATGAAATTTAGGTGTTGATGAGGTTTGGTCCATTTGAGTATAGATTGGTCTTTGGAGGTGTGGTAGATGAACAAATTCATTTTTATATGTTTCGTTAATGATTCCAATGTATTTGTTGTAGAAGAATCCATGAGAATCACTTGAAACCATAACTGGAATTGGACATTCCATGAGTTTCCACCATTGAACCAATTATTTGAATTGTGTATTCCATGAGGTTATATTCTTTGGAATTAGATTTAAGGAGTATGAATGACTCTTTTGAGGATGACCTAATGATTAAGTACTTAATGGATTGCTTACAAGTGTTTGATGTGGTGAATGATTTGGATTCAAGTGTTAAGCTTAAGTCTTAATGGAATTTCAATCCATTGAGATGTTTGGGACTTAATCCATTAAGCCATGAACATCTTAATCATTTGGAGGTGTTTAGTTAAGGGTTAGACTTTTTTTGAATCCTTGTAATTCATGGTTGAAGTTTAGGTGAAAGGGGGATGGCCAAATGGAAGAAAGGAGAAAATTTTTAGGATGAAATTTTCCCCTGTCTCGTTTTTATGACGCCATGGGCTTTGGGTCGCGGCGCTATCTCAGTCTATGTCACGATATGGTTGACTATTGTGACATCGCATCACCTTAGATTTAGGGTCATGACGCGATCCTTGCTTGTGTCATGATCTGACAGTTTTGTTTAGGCTTATAAATTGTGGTTTGTTGGGTGTTGGTCCTTGGTCTTTTATTTAGGGTTTTCTTTACATTTGAGGTGAATTAATGACCTCAAGAAGTGTTGCTTCAAAATTTGACATTCGTAGGTCGTTATGCAGTCAAAAATAGAAAATAAAACATCACCGACTAACTAGTATAACAGTAGTAAGGGTCGATCCACGGAAGTTTGGTGGTCAAGATAGAGTGTCAGAATAACCAACTAAGTGTCACGCTATAGTCAGCGGTGTTTCCTTCACTTCCTGAAAAATCAATAAAACCAATAAATCGAATACCGAAAACTGAAACAAGCATTAACTAAACTAAACTACTTCATACTATGAACCAAGATTACTTACTGATTCCAGAAGTAAATTCCAGAAAAATCAGAAGTAATAACAATCCAAACAAGCATTCAAACATAAAAATACCGAAAAAGTGCAATATAACTTGAATTGAATGGTTAAATTGCATATAAACCAAATCCAGAAGACAAATGTTACTGATTTCGAAAATAAACTAAACTAAACCAATTCCAACAGATCCTACAATCCATAATCGAAGGAAACAAGCTAAAGTTAAAACTAAGAATTACTAAAATTAAATGGAAAACATAAAAATACCAATTGAAGTTGCTGAATCTAAAATCCTGAGTCAAAGAAGCCTAGGTTCCACCTTTTGGGTCGTTCTTCGCTCCTAAAATTCGACCTAGATGCCTCTATTTATAGTTGCAAATTCTGGTCATCCGTGCCGCACATGGCTTATATCTGTGTCGCGTCTTATCCATTATCCTCGTATTTCACTGTTTGAATTTCAATTCACCGCCTCATCTTTGACTATCCACGAATAGGGGTGAGCGTTATTCGAATTAAACCGCGAAACCGCCCGAACCGAACTTTATACGGTTTACGGTTTCGGGTTAAACGGTTTATGGTTCGTTTAACGGGTTAAGCAGGTTCCTTAAGCGGTTTACGGTTCGGTTTGCGGTTTAGGAAAAATTAAACGGGCCCCGCCCGAAAACCGATTAAGAGGTATATATTAAATATATATAAAATATATTATTGATATATTGAATTACCATATACTTTGGACGGGGGCTTGAATCACTACTATATGTCAACGTTGTAACTTGCAAAAGCTTGTTAGCGTTGCCTCAAAATATAGCAAAATCGCTTATTGTGATCAAGGCTTTTGTTTAAGAAAACATTTATAAATCATGAAACATGAAGTTGTTTATATTATGCAAAAATTTAACTTTAATATTTATGCAGAATGTACAAGTCAAGGAAACATAAAAAGGGTTCACGGATCATAGGAGTAGAACAGATGTACCTTAGATCACCTTTTTTGATTACTTGCAGGTGTTATAATAATTAAGAGGTTAAAAACTTTTGAGAATTAAAGTCAGAGTTTTAAATGAAGGATTTTGCTCACGTTATGCGGCCCTCACAACTCACAAGCTTTCAATAAGTTATCGGGGATTTTCATATCTCATAACTCTACTTGAATAAAAAAAAGACTAATAATATAACTTAAAATGGGATTTTGCGTAAATGGTTTAAACCAAACCGTACCCGCCCAAACCGTACCCGCCCAAACCGCAAACCGTTTAACCCGCTTTAAGCGGTTCGGTTTACGGTCGGTTTGGCCTTCATCCCCAAACCGCCTAACCCGAACCGCCGAAACCGCGAAACCGCAAAACCGCCCATTGCTCACCCCTATCCACGAAGCGTGTGTCTTCTGCTCGCGACGCGCGTACGACTTCGACTGAAATGGTGTTTATCCAAAATTCTTTCATTTTGTCCATGTTTAGTCCCTGTTTTCATCTTTTTCTTGCACAATAGTACTAGCACAAAAGTGAGTAATACCAGTATATATCTGATATAAATTCATCAAGAATAGGGCCTAAGAACGACTAAAATACTTGATATTGCTAAGCGTTGTCACTTGTGGGTTTTGGTTTTTGTCCTCAAAATGGGTGAATTGGAAGTGACATTTATTCCTTGACTTGTAGGATGGAAGTAGAGGTGTAGCAATGAAGATAAGGTTGAGGACTTGAGTTACTACTTAACTAAGGTGAGTTTATCGGAGTACATGTCCCTAAACTTATTTTTGGTGTGACTTATTTTAATAAGATTTCATATAAATCATTTTATGTGTTATGTGCTATACCATTAGTATACTTGTGCATTAATACAAATTTATTTTGAATGACAAACCAAAGATGATGAAAATATGATTTTTAAACCAAAGTTGCATCCTACATGTGCATTGCATTTAGGATGGACATATATGGGTGTCAGTCATGATATACATATGAAAATTGAATTAATTTGAAAGATGAAAGATGTAGTGATTAGATTTCTAGATAATCATCACGTTGCACGTGTGAGACTAGCTACCCCACATGTGGTGCTTGTGTGGTGGTTCAAAAGTACCTAGCCAAGATGGAAGGGTAATATGTCTCCTTCATACCATCGATGTGAGGATGGACTTGATGAGATGGACTTGGGATGTGGGTTAGTTTCATATGCATACATCATACATATGACTTACCATTTTTATGATGAAATGATGTTATGACGATAAAGTTTACCATCTTGATTTTTGGATCAAATTCCCAAATTTGATGATTTATAAATTTGGATGAAAACTTGTGGGTTTAAAATGATGTTTTATAATTTCCCTTATTGAGGGGTGCTACAATGTATAATATCCAAGAGTTTGCAGTGAACTTGTCCTCTTATTGGTTTATGTATGTAACTGATAGAGGGATCCATTGTGGAGCGTATTCTATTTCCATCAAGAATTCTGCCAATGCTTGAGCTTTGATGCTCACCATCGACTTCCATGTAATGTCATGTTCACCTAACTCTATAACCCTTTCTTAATAGCCTCCCTGATTTTTCTAGTTTAAATCGAATGTTTTTTATTGGTTGGCTTGGCAACACACATATTAGTTATGCCTGGAAGTATCATCTTAGTCTTCTAGCAGCTTCTGCTAATGTTAGCATCTGTTTTTTCAACGACGGGTAGTTATTTTTGCGTCATTTAGGGGTTTGCTGGAAAATAATATTAGCATCTGCTTTTGCATTATTTCTGATATAAGAATTGCACTTATGGCCCCATATGTGGCCGATAAATACATGATAAGTGTTTCACCAGTTTTTGGACTCATCAAAGCCGTGGGACTCCTCAGACTCTCTTTTAACTGCTACAATTCCTTTTCCACCTCACGTGTCCATCAAAACCAAGTGTCCCTTTAATGTATTGGAAGGCTTTCCCACTAGCGTTTCAAAGAATGTTCATAAGTGAAAGGTGAAATCATCATCCCCTCACCTTGAAAGGGCATAAGTTAGCTTAATATGTTGAAGCGAGTTAGATATTCCTTTGTTGAATCCTCTTCTCATGTCTGCATCTCATGATCAATTACATGTCTTTTGTGAACTTCTTCTGCTGAATAAAACTAGTTGTTAAGTGGTCGATATGTTGATCGAAGTCTTAGATGGAATATGCGGGTAGGTTGTCAAACTGGTAATGGGCAGACCCTGTGAGAGTTTAGAAAATAAAAGGTAGAATAGCCTTGGATCCAGACTGACCTTCCTAAAATTCCATTGAAATTTAGTAATGTTTCATCTGATTTCTTGTTCCATTATAAGGATTAATCCGTAGGATCTTTATATTTGGTAGAAAAAGTGTTGATGCTTTTTATGAAAGGTAAGTTAGCATGTAGTCTATTTAAGACCCCCTCCTCGGTTTGGAGGCCCTGTCCTAGGGTTTTCCATATTATGAATGCCTCCTCCTTTCATCATTCTCCTAGCTTGATGATCGGTTGTTCTACTTATGTGTCTTTTCTTCCTCTAATGGATCCTCGCGTGGCTATTTGAACTCCTTGTTTGAGAGGAATGAATATAGAGTTGTTCGAGCTTTTTAGTCGCCTCCTACCTCCTGGATGCTTTAGCATAGAGTTAGTGCATTCTTTTCCTATTATCATGGCTATATACCTTTAAAGTAGTGGTAGACTTCCATTCTTCCACATCTTGGGAATTTGGTAGAATAGCAGCATTGTCGAAATTGGACCAAATGGTGCATCAGTTCTTTCCATGAATGTCACTTTTGGTGTCATGCTAGGAAGATGACGCCAAAATGATGATACAATTCCATAGGGCTTTGAAGAATGCTTTAATCTAGGGTTCTCCGCAATAGTCCCAAAGTATCTATCACTTAAGAGAAAACAAGAGATCATTAAATATGCTCTGTCTCTCAAATTAGTATAAAAAATATGGTAAGTATGTCAAGGGATAAGATTGTATGTGTTCAATTGGTCTTAGAAATACCTTTGTAATTTCATTTATACTAAATATAGAGTGTGACAATGGACAACCTTTCATATCAACTCATGTATAAAATCTTTTGTAATTCAAGAGATTTGTATATGATGACTTTGTTATGCTAAGGATAGTAAACTTGAATGAAGAGGTCACGTGATTGATTATCTTTCACTTTCCATTTTGATGATATTCTAGAGCATGGATTTTTCGAGGTAGTTTATTCTCAACCATGGGTAAACATCACCTTTCGTTTTCAATGTGTTGTCTTATATTTTTCATATATAGTTCCATATAGTTGCGGCAAGGACGTAGGATAGACTAGTGTAGGAGTAATTTTATGGTACGTGAATGACTCTCTAAGTGCATAAAAAGTATAAATCTAGACATATTCTCATACAATGCATGCACCTCATCAATGTCATTATACTTTATCTATATGTCATTAGTTAGTAACTCTTCAACAATCTCTTGCCTCATTCCAACAACTATAACATCCTAAATTCCTATGGGTATTCAAAATCTTCATCAATAACCATAAAAAGGAAATTTCTTAGAAGTATTTGACTACAAATGACCTTTGTAAACAATAATTTGCAAATTCCTTAAATATATAACTTCATCAAATAAGGAACCCAAAGCTTCAAATAAACTAGCATGAAAATTTTCCAAGGAAACTTTGTTGTGTTCCATTATCATTTGGGTTATAATGAATTTTCTTTATTAGATGTAACTATTGTTGAATCAAAAGTATTTTGAGAGGTCGTTGCTATGGAATAATCAAAAGAATCATTCATGGAAAAGATTTTAATGAGGAAATGGTTGAAGCACTTATTGAGTACATTGTTTTGGAACATGAATGAGCAGTACCTTCATCTAGACGCATGTTACCAATCTCCGTATCATGTGTGAACAATTACGATTCATATTCATCTAAAAGATAATAGTAATGGTTTGATGTATTGATTAAGTATATTGTTTTGGAACATCAATGAACAGTACCTTCAACTAGATGTATGTTACTAATTTCCATATCACATGTGAACAATTACGATTCATAACCATCTGAAAGATAGTGTTAATGGTTGATTAAGTACCACCATCATCTACATGATCCAAAATAGGATTATACTATAATGGATCGATAGAAGGAATGAAATAACCCCTGAAATAATAAGTAAACCAATTATCTTAGGATTTGGTATAAGGCCGAAATCCATAATAGCTTAAAATGAATATGCTAATGATTTAAATTTTTTAGGTTTTCTGGCGGATCCTTTTTCAATAAGACTTGGCCTAATTGGACTCATTATTCTTCTTGTCTCATGTTATCTAATGTCTTCTGGAATAGACATTGATCTAATCATATATTATTTGGTGTATCATCAGGTACAACATTAGTGTATAAAGTACCAACAATACATGGACTTTTAGAAATGAAATAGAACTTTTGTCATTAGGCTCAACAATTACACATGTAATAAGCATACCCTATGATGGCTTAGTATTGGATTAAGATCCTTTGTGTTTCAAGACAAACTGGACAAATTATGTTCTAAGTCCTTATTTAGTAGAAACATATTCTTTTTTAGAATGATATGAATGCATGGTGGGGTGTTTAAAGTCTGTCTTTTGCTTTGGGCTTTTATATGGTAACATATAATTTTGTGGATGCTCTAACATATGTGGCAATCCTTTCGGCAAGCACAATAGAAACCGTATTATGAGTTGAGCTTTGAGTAACAATTTTTGGTGCTAGAGATTACATTAGCCCTCTAAAGTTCATCAAAGTCAGATTGTCTTTTTGAATGTATAAAATTACAGCATCTTATAGTGCAGATTATTGAAATATAATGATCTTTCCTTGGTATGAAACCTGACATGATCATATCTATCCTATATTCACCCCTAGAATACTCATCATCGAAACTAAACTGGACTTGAATCCTATGTAAAACTGTTGCCTAAAATCATTGATATTTACAATAAAGAAGCTTTGATGATTCCTTCACACACTTAATCATACTATCCTAGATAATCCCTAAAAATCTTTATTTGTTTGTATAATCAAATCGCAGAACAACAAATGGACTGGAAAACTTACTTGATCAAAAGTAATTTGTTTCCTTATGATATAAAGAGTAATCGTTATAAACTATAAAATAACATGTCTAAGGTAGGTTATAACTAGTAGTTTTTCTTAGATTTCTTAGTGAAACTACTTTTGGGTATCCAATTTTAGTAAATACACCCTTAATTTCTTCAGAATATTATGATTTGTCAAATCCTCCAGTAGGCAGTCTAAGTAGACTTATACAGAAAGGTTTCTTAAATTTAGCCTTATTTTCCCTATCATAATGAAATGTAAGTTTCATCCTCATCATTTTGCCTTCTGATATGCTTGATACATCATTCTTAATGCACATGCAGTTAAAGCATAATGTTTTTGATGATTTCTAAGGAACTAAATCACGAGATGAAATCAGAATCATGAAGCCCAACGTTCAAATTGGCACTTAGGTTATTGAGAAAAATGTTGACCGGTTCAATTAAACTTGCTAATTACTATGTTAAGTGGGTTGATTGGAATCAAAGTTCAATTAGGTTAAATGCATACACAATCTTACACAATGATATAAACAGCTAAGTAAAAATGAAGTGATATGTGTTTTTATTATAGGTTATGTCAGGAAAAGTGATTCAAGTAGTGTCGTCAAACGTTTATCATATTATGACTCGGAACATTTTGGGTCCACCGACCACATTATGATCTATCTTCATAACACATCGTGAATAATACTGATAGTGTATCATACGTATACGCATAGCCTCCCGCCAGCATGCCAGCGGCATGACTTGCCAACATCCAGACAGACAGCCAGCCGCCAGAGGCCTGGCTGGATCGTACCCGACTCGACAGTCACCAATGGCCGATTGCCACATGTACCAATACCAGAATAGCATATCACCCTGTAACGATCATCGTGCAATCCGTTGAGACACGATCGAACCAGGTGGTCCCCGTGCTACCACCTGGCTAGATGAATGAACCAATCACAGTTAGCAGCAGACGATCAACCAATAAGATAAAGATCCGCTACCAACTGACAAATGGTCCCCACGCAGGTATAACGGTATATGATGATCGTGCCCTCGGTGAGATCATCATCACATATCGTCATTGTATTCTCACTCTTTCATACTCAATCCATACTTTCCGACCACCGTGCTAACTTAACTGTCGGAGCGCCCTCCCGGGACCGCCTCCCGGAGTGCGTCTGACCCCATTTCTCTGTTGTGGTGAGCTCAGGTTCAGGATCCCATCGTTCAGGAGATCATTCCGAGACTAGAGTTTGCATCATTGGCGCCATCCGTTTGTGTGACGAAGCAAAGAACAACAATCTCCCAACCTTAAATGGCAACACCATCCGGAAGTCAACAGGGCGACGCCCAACAAAGTCCAATACGACCTATGACGTCACTAGGAGAGGTAACACCTTCGACTCCGGTGACTGCACCCTAAGCGGTTACGGCAGCATCGCCCATAACAACTGTCTCACCGTGGCAGACCTCGATGCCAACCCTGTTGACACCGCCGCTACCTTATGCTAATCCTTTTCCCCACACAAGGCCAACAGCAACGCAACCACTGTTCCCACCTCCGTTGGTTACTCTCGCAGCGGCGGGAGTGTCAACAACAACCCCAGTTCCGACAAATTTCTTACCGCCTTTTCCACCATTGTTTGTCGCGGGAACAACGTCGACCCCATCTCCGACACCCACTGTACCGCAGAATTTCTTTGTAAGCGCCCCTACACCTCCAACTCAATTCACCCCACCACCATTTTACATTAACAGTTATCCTACTGTTCCAATAATGAACCCACCCTACATGACACCACAATACCCATTTGTGCCATTCTACCAGTCCTTCCAAACACAAACACTGAATCCAATTCCGACAATTACTGCACCGCGCTCCCCTTTTGTAAAGAACTCCTGGATTACGAGATCCCAAGTACAGCTAAACTACCAACGTTGAAGGTATACAATGGAACTACATGCCCAGACAGCCACATTGACACTTATGAATGGCACATGACCTCGCTGAAGTTAGATCAACGCTTTTGGTGTACGTACTTCCCGACAACGCTGGACAGGAACGCGGGTGCATGGTTCAAAAGTTTAGCACCGAACAGTATATACAACTTTGAGCAGTTGAAACAATTGTTTCTAACTAATTTCATGCAACTACGCAAATATAGGGGTGATAATCACGCTATAATGGGTTGCAAACAGTGGGAAGGCGAGTCTGTGAAAGATTACTTCAGGCGATTTAACAAAGCCACATTAGATGTACCGGGACAAGATGACCGCATGGTGACGGGAGCGTTCACCTGGGGATTGTTACCAGGACCGTTATCCCAAAAATTTCTAGGAAGGCCTCCACAAACCTGACACGAGATGAAGGAACGAGTCGAAAGGTTCCTTAGGCAGGAAGAGGGTACAGCAGAAAAGCAGCAGTATCTCAAGGCAACAACCGATGGCCAATACAAGCGACACGATCGTTATCATTCTCACAGTCGACGCCAGGACCATTCCAACCTTCCTCCAAGAGGAGGTAGACCTCCACGACGATTCAATCCACTTTATCGAGAGGAACTCCGGAACATGCACACAGATATCTATGCAGTTAAAGAATCTACCACGAACAAAGCCCCAGATAGTAAACAACGATATTGCGAATATCATAAAAGCAGGGCCCATGACACCATTGATTGTGCCATGCTGAAGAAAGAAATGGAGGAGAAACACGTGAAGGGTAATTTGGTAGAAATTGCAAGAAAACTACGAGAACAATTTGAAGCAGACAGAAAAGCTGAACGAGGAAGGAAGGATGATAATACAGGTGGTAAAGCTCTCGAGATTCTAACTATTCGGGCTAGTCAGAAACGACCTGCCCGCCTTGATAGAAAGCACACACATCATGAGGTCGGTCCCCTGAACTTAAATTTCTCAATTGACGACCCGAGACCTGAGAGCTGGCAAGGAGATAACCCTCTGGTACTCACTTGATATGTCCAAAATATCAAAATCCATAGAGTATATGTGGATAGCGGAAGCGCTGCCGACATCATACATGAACATTGTTTTACCCTACTGCCGCAAGGCGTCAAAGAAGAACTGAAACCCGCCAGGGGACGACTCGTAGGATTCACTGGTCATAGCATATGGCCACTTGGAACTATCTCCCTACCATTCACGCTGAAGAGTTTCGACGGAAAACTCCACAAAACGTCACTCATCGACTTTGTCGTTGTAAGGGCAACCTCAGAGCATAACATGATTTTGGGACGGCCAGGGCTACTGAAGTTTGGGGTGGTAGCATCTACGGTGCACGGCCTCCTGAAATTCAGAACACCAAACGGGGTAGCTTGCGTTCTGGCCGCAAGCCCCCAGACTCTAAGCTGTTGTCAAGTCATGCAACCAAACGATATTATCAGGCCAGCCAAAAAGGCCAGAACGGAAGAGTTAAACGACAAAGAAATTATTAACCAAGATTACCCCGAGCAACCGGTTCGTATTGGTACCAGTTTGCCCGTAAAAACAAGAAAGAAAGTGATTATTCTCCTTAAACAATATAGACACGTATTTGCATGGGAGCCTGCCGATATGGTGGGAGTAGACAGAGATGTAATAGAGCACAGTTTAAACGTTAAGCCTGGAAGTAATACCATCAAGCAGAAAAAACGGGGCCAGGCGGGTGAACGAAACATGGCAATTAATGCAGAAGTGACCAAATTAGTTGCAGCAGGGATATTGAGGGAAGCTATTTTCCCTGACTGGATTGCCAACCCAGTAATGGTCAAGAAAAGCGACGGAAGTTGGAGGATGTGTATAGACTACACAGATCTAAACAAAGCTTGTCCCAAGGATTGCTACCCCCTACCAGAGATAGATCAAAAAGTTGAATCACTTCAAGGCTTTCGGTGGAAGTGTTTTCTAGACGCATACAAGGGCTATCACCAAATACAAATGAAAAAGAGGACGAAGAGAAAACGGCATTTTACACTGATCGAGGAACATTCTGCTATCGGAAAATGCCCTTTGGATTGACAAATGCAGGTGCAACATACCAACGATTGGTAGATCAATTATTCCGCAACCAAATCGGGCGAAACATCAAAGTCTACGTCGATGATATGGTAATCAAGAGCTTGGAATAGACCGTATTAATAACAGACATAGAAGAGACACTTTAAACATTGGAGCAGGCTAAGATGAAGCTAAACCCCGCGAAATGTGTATTTGGTGTAGAGGAAGGCCATTTCTTGGGATATTACGTGACAAACCAAGGTATCCTCCCCAATCCCGCTAAAGTACAAGACGCCCTTGAGACCAAGCCTCCAGCCACATTGAAAGAGATGCAGATATTGAATGGAAAGTTAACAGCATTAGGTCGTTTCATAGCAAAATCAGCAGAGAAAGCCCTTCCACTCTTCAATACGCTAAAAGGGGAAGTCAATAAGGAAGGATTCAGGTGGACGGCAGCAGCTGACGGAGCTTGGCAAAATCTTAAGCAAGCATTGAGCAACTTACTGACAACGCCTAGTGATATCAAGTATTTTAGGCGTTGTTGAGCCCCGTTCTTGGTAAAATTATATCAAATATGCATGGGTATTCTCACTTTTCGTGTCAGGACTTGTCTAAAGAAAAAAGAACAGAAACAGGGACTAAAGGTGTACAAAAGGAAAAAGTATGGAAAGAATGAAAAATCAAGAGAAGACGTACGCGCATCGCGGATTTATCTTCTGCGCGACGCGGGCGTAAGGCGGTGGAACACATTTGAATGACGAAAAAACGGGGAACGGATAAGTACGCGCGCCGCGGATTTCACTTATGCGCGGCGCGGTCACGGGAAATTTGCAACTATAAATAGAGGCATTTCCAGCCGAAAACCCTAGCAAAGACCGGGGGTAAACATCGACCTAGAAGCTCTTTGACTCGAGGATTCCATTTCAGAAGCCATCATTTGGTATTTTCATGTTTTAGATTTTATTTCATTTTAGTTAAACATTTGTAAGCTTTGAGTTGAATCTTTGGGTGTGACAACCATTGATCTTCAGCTTAGGGTTCTGTTTTTAGTAGTGTTTGGTTACTGATTTGATGTTTGGATATTGGTTTTGGTGAATGAAATCATTCGGTTAATGTTAACATTGGTTTTTCGGTATTTTGGATGTTAGTTTATGTTTTGGTTGTTTGTTTGTGTTTGGATTTTGTTTGTGACCTGGTTGGGACTGTTTCCCTTTGCTGAAAACAGTAGCTAACTTGGTTAGGTTGAGCATTAAACTTTGGCTATTAACTGTCTCATAGAACTTTTGGTTATTAGCTAGTTTATGCTACGCTTGGTTTTGCTAGTTTGGATGCCTTCAATTGCTTCTGATTCAGAGATGTACTTCTGAATTCAGAAAGTAACTAGGTCATTTGGACATAGCTAAGCTTGGCTTGGGTGTTCGAATATTGCTTCAAGGTAGAAAGATAGAAATTAGTTCCTCCGACTATAGCCGTGACACTATTAGTTGGTAATCTCTCATCTAGGCTAACCACGTAGCTCCTGTGGATCGACCCTGACTCCACTATACTAGTGAATGTTAGGTTATTTCTTATTTTTGACCGCATGACGACCTCTGCGTGCACGTGAAAATTTTGGCGCCGTTGCCGGGGAGCTGTGCGCTTAGGTTAGGTGAGTTGTAGGACTTAGTTTCTGATTTTTGATGTTTGATTTTAGTTTGCTGAATTTTGGTATGTGTACATCCTTATAATGGGTGATTACATGTACTCGGATCAATATTATGAAGATTATGAAAATCCGGCCGACACCTATTACGAGGATGGTTGCTACAATGGATCATTCGATGACAATGGATGACGGACCGAGGAGTCATCTCAGCTTGAGAATTCTGTAACTTGGGCCCAACTTTGGGTATTCATGTATAACAACTACCATGAGCAGAAGGACCAGGCTGAAGCTCTTGAAAAAGTGCAAGCTTCTTTAGATAGGTTAGAGGAAAGTTGGAAATGTTCACCACCTCGCCAGAACCGGAGGTGAGTGATTTTTATACCAATGATAATGTGTGTGAACTTGCATCACCTGAATATGTGATGGAAGGGCATACACCTTGGGAAAGTCAAGAGACCACTGAGATGGTCGAAACGGTTGTTGAGGAAGAGGTTGTAGGTGACAATGCTACTTCTGACTCAGCAACCTTTGAAGTTTTTGATGTTTTTGAAAGTATTGATAATGTTGATCTGGTGTTGGGTGAATCCATACCATCACCAGACGATTTGATTGATGAGGATGTTGTGGAGGAGGCTGTAAGTGACAGTACAGACCCCAGCCTAATGACTCCCAAAATTGTTGAAGTTTTTGATATTATTGAGGAAGGGGGTGTAGATGACAATATTACCCCCGACCCTGTAATTTTTGAAAATTTTGAGAAATTTGAAAGTAAGGATCTGGTGATGGGTGACTTTGTACCACCACCAGATCCAACTAGTCGTTCACTCTTGGTTCCGATCCACCTGTTGGACGATGATCAAGAAGTTGATGTTGACGAATTGAAATTTGAAAACAATAATAAACATGATTTTATCACCACTCATGATCCATTCATGAATGGAAAATTAGATGTAATTAATACCATCGACGAGGACATATGGAAGCATCCTGATATGTTGCCTTCCGATCCCATTCGATTGGAAAATTTTTATTGGTACTGCAAGCCAAAATTGCAAAATGAAAATAACACGCAATATGAGAGCAACAAACGAGGCACAGCACAACCACTGGGAGCAGCACTGGGCGCGCTTCATGTCAAGCCTTTGACCTTGAAGAGATGCAGAAGAAAGGACCGAGCTTGGAGGTTCAAAGCTACCTCCAAGCATTTACGGGAGTTAACTAGAAAGCAACAACTGGGCAACAATAAGAGAACCAACAAGCCATTCGACCCAGGAAAGTTTGAGGGACAGTGGAAAGGAAAAATCAGCAAAGAAGGAAGGCATACGATCCACCGTAGCTGTAGAAGGAATAGCACGTCTGGCTGAAGACGTTAAACTTAGCGCTTGTTGGGAGGCAACCCATCGTGTCATAAACCGCGCCGCGGAGTTTTGTATTGCGCGACGCGGGGTCGGAACTCAACCCGATGCGCAGGGGTTGATTTGGCGACACGCGCGTCGCGGAAACGAGAAATGCGCGCCGCAGGAAACGATCAGACGGTTTTTGCCCTTATACGGTGAGCCGCGGCTCACAATTCAAATCCCACGACTCGGAGCTCTGGTGATCAAAAATTTCTTGCAATTTTTCATGCTTATTGTGTTTCTACTGCCAAGGTATGCCATTTTAACTACTTATTAGCTGTTTAAACTAGTTATTAGGTAGTTAATTTTAGGGTTTTATTCAAAAAGTTCAAAAACTTAGAATCACTAATGCTAGCTTATAGGGTGTTTGTTTTGCCAAATGAAGACCTTAGATGAGCTAGTCGGCACTTAGGCTACCTTGTGGTATGATTATAATGAGATTTAGCAGGTTAAAATGAGGAATTGATTCGGGGTTTTGAAACAGCCGCGCGCCGTGCCGCGCCGTTGCTCTTGGGCCGCGCCGCGGTGCAGTGGGAAAGAAAAGGGACTGATTTTGCAAAAATTTTTGTTTTGTGGATATATTTTCTTTTTGTAGATGATGTTCAGAATGGAGCACGCTTTCCTCCAGTTCCCCGCGGAGCTGGCCAGTTCTGTTGAGTATACCTCGCGGAGGGATGCTTTGAGGAGTCGCCGGGTGTTAGAGGCGACGGTCATTGATCGAGATATTCTTAGAGACGCAGGGCTCTGGGGTGCGATCGAGCCGTTCTTACATCGCACCTGGACCCACGAGGAGGCGTCATTCACGTGCAGAGGTTGGGACCGGATCATGGCCACTGACGAGGATGTGGTCTACACAGAGCTTCTCCTAGAGTTCCTGTCTACGGTCCATTTCGCTCCCAGGGCGGGAGACCCGCGTTCCAGGTTCGTACGTTTTCGTTTGGGAGGTGAGCACAGGGAGTGCAACCTCCGGGAGTTTGGGAGGCGCACAGGCATCTACACTGCCGCGGACCTCCAGCACCGATATTTCACCCGATTCTTTGGGACGTGCATTCAGGGGGAGCCGGAGCGGCCTCCCAACATGGAGGTTTGGACACCGCTGTCCAATGTGATGTACGAGGCGGGGGCCTCGAGGGAGAGCCATCTACGCGATCCACTCCACCGCCTCATGCACCGGATCGTCTCCACCTCCATCATGCAGCGGGAGGGAGGCGAGAAGGTGTCGGGGGACGACGTGACATTTTTGTGGGTCCTCCTCGACCCATCCAGGTTCCTCCACCTCCCTTTCTCCCTTGCGACCGCTCTCTCCACTCACTCTACCGGCGCCTCCACCAACAGTCCACTAGCCAGGGGGTATTTTATTACTCGCCTGGCCCGTTCCTATGGCATCCTTACTGCCCCCGTGGCAGCTTCTTTGACTGCTCTGCCTCCATCGCGCACTACAGCACGCACGTTGGAGAGGATGCGGCTCATTGAGCTGCAGCGCCCGGGGCAGTACATCCGGGCACCGACCGAGCCTCTTGAGGCACCTCAGCCCGCGTACGCCCAGCCCGGCAGGAGACGCCGGAGACAGGAGCCAGCAGCACCAGAGCCGCCACAGCCGCAGCCACAGCAGGATGACTCACCAGCCCTCCGCCGGCTGGAGGCCAGAGTCACGAGGATCGAGGATCAGCTCTCGAGGACCCAGGACCAGCTCGAGTGGATCGGGGAGGTACTTATACAGATCGCATCAGCCCAGGGCAGACAACCCCGACCATTCCCAGCGAGGTCCCATGATCACGAGGCTGGACCCTCCAGGCCACCGGGTAGTGATTGATGTTTCTTTTTCTTTTTTTCTTTCTTTTTAATTTTTGGGATATATGTACAAACTTATGACACTTCTACTGTATGTTTCTGTTCATATTTTATTTGTCATGTGTGTTTTAATTTATTTGTTAAGTGACGCATGATATACCAAATTGAGAGGGAGTTGTCTTAGACAAGTGTGGGTCACCGTGCCCTCTCTACTTGTCTTGACCACCGGCGTGTCCTACTGTAGCGCTACAACTCCAGCAAAGGAATCGGGGATCTTTTTGTACGCATTATACCTGTGATATTGAGCACCAAGCAGTCTACCGTCCAAAAAGGGGTAACTCTTTCTCCCTTGTTTTGAATTAATTTTTTGTACAACGGGGACGTTGTACGGTTTTAAGTGTGGGGTGTGGACGGTCGAAAGAGATATTTTTGAAATTTTTTTGCAGAAATGATCAATTTTTCAAATTTTAACAATATTTTTTCAAAATTTTTAATGAATTGCAATTTTGAAATGAATAGTTTGTGATTGTGATAGCATTAGTATTTTTCAAGAAATACTATTTATTTGTGATCATATTATTAGTTAGTCAAATAAGTTGAGTTTTACGAGGTTAGAAGATTGAGCCGTTTTAGGATTGGAATTTAGGAAGGAAAAGTCAGTCAGTGGCCTTTGTTGTTCGAGCCGGTAGGTCTAAAATGGGTGGGCCTTATGCACCTTACCACCTAAGATCGTCTGGTCTGGGATGGTATTTCTGAAAGCTCGCTACACGGACAACATCGAAAGTCATGGACAATTCCTTAATGGCCTTTAGAATCTGAACGAGTAAGTACACTTCATTGTGGACAGAAAGTTTGTAATCAAGGGTTCTTTAGAAAGCCATGAATTCCAAAGAACAACTCAATTATGTTTTCACGAACTATTCCATTCTAACTCGAAGAGCAATAAACTTTGAAACTAAACACAGTCAAAAATTGTTCGATTCTCTATTACAATTTGTTAAAAACTCTCTTGCTTGGGGACAAGCAAGGCACAAGTGTGGGGTGTTTGACAACGCCTAGTGATATCAAGTATTTTAGGCGTTGTTGAGCCCTGTTCTTGGTAAAATTATATCAAATATGCATGGGTATTCTCACTTTTCGTGTCAGGACTTGTCTGAAGAAAAAAGAACAGAAACAGGGACTAAAGGTGTACAAAAGGAAAAAGTATGGAAAGAATGAAAAATCAAGAGAAGACGTACGCGCGCCGCGGATTTATCTTCTGCGCGACGCGGGCGTAAGGCGGTGGAACACATTTGAATGACGAAAAAACGGGGAACGGATAAGTACGCGCGCCGCGGATTTCACTTATGCGCGGCGCGGTCACGGGAAATTTGCAACTATAAATAGAGGCATTTACAGCCGAAAACCCTAGCAAAGACCGGGGGTAAACATCGACCTAGAAGCTCTTTGACTCGAGGATTCCATTTCAGAAGCCATCATTTGGTATTTTCATGTTTTAGATTTTATTTCATTTTAGTTGAATCTTTGGGTGTGACAACCATTGATCTTCAGCTTAGGGTTCTGTTTTTAGTAGTGTTTGGTTACTGATTTGATGTTTGGATATTGGTTTTGGTGAATGAAATCATTCGGTTAATGTTAACATTGGTTTTTCGGTATTTTGGATGTTAGTTTATGTTTTGGTTGTTTGTTTGTGTTTGGATTTTGTTTGTGACCTGGTTGGGACTGTTTCCCTTTGCTGAAAACAGTAGCTAACTTGGTTAGGTTGAGCATTAAACTTTGGCTATTAACTGTCTCATAGAACTTTTGGTTATTAGCTAGTTTATGCTACGCTTGGTTTTGCTAGTTTGGATGCCTTCAATTGCTTCTGATTCAGAGATGTACTTCTGAATTCAGAAAGTAACTAGGTCATTTGGACATAGCTAAGCTTGGCTTGGGTGTTCGAATATTGCTTCAAGGTAGAAAGATAGAAATTAGTTCCTCCGACTATAGCCGTGACACTATTAGTTGGTAATCTCTCATCTAGGCTAACCACGTAGCTCCTGTGGATCGACCCTGACTCCACTATACTAGTGAATGTTAGGTTATTTCTTATATTTGACCGCATGACGACCTCTGCGTGCACGTCACTTACCTACGTTGGCTAGTCCTATTCCAGGTGAAATATTATCCATGTATTTATCAGCGTCACATGAAGCCATCTCAGCGGTATTAGTAGTGGAAAGGAGCAATACACAATTCCCAGTGTATTTCATCAGCCAAGCACTCCAAGGCCCGGAAATCAATTACCCAATGCTCGAGAAACTGGTTCTAGCACTCGTACATGCTGCCAGGCGTCTCCGCTGATATTTCCAAGCGCACCACATTGAAGTACTCACCAGTCAGCCGCTTAAGCAAATCCTCCTAAAACCAGAAAATTTCAAAAGACTAGCCAAATGGGCCATAGAGCTGGGAGAACACGCCCTCACTTACCGGCCTCGCACAGGCATCAAGGCACAAGCGCTGGCAGATTTCTTAATCGAAGTCCCCGACCAATCGTTCACAGAAACACCGACTGTCACACGTTCTCCCGCCAAGGAACAACTATGCGAATGTACTTTATTCACTGATGGAGCAGCCGGAAAAGAAGGATCAGGGGCTGGCCTGATTCTAAAAAGTCTTCAGGGCGAAGAGATCACGTACGTATTGCGCTTTGACTTTCGAACATCAAATAACGAGGCGGAATATGAAGCCTTGTTGGCAGGACTTCGACTAGCAATTGAAAATGGGGCAAAGCAAGTGACAGCCTTAAGTGACTCATTATTGGTGACGAACCAGATAAATGGCCAATACGAAGCCAGAGACAAACGAATGCAAAAATACATGGAAGCAATACAAAAGTTAACAAAATCCTTTGATATTTTCTCAATTAAACAGATTCCCCGGTCAGAAAACAGGCGAGCTGACGCCTTGAGTAAGCTAGCCTCAACATCATTCGACCATTTAACCAAAAAAGTGTTAGTCGAGGTGTTACCTGAGAGCAGTATCAAAGAAAAACAAGTTAACGAAACATCAGAGGACTCAACAACTTGGAGTACTCCATTCATGGAATACCTCCAGCATGGGACCTTGCCAGAAGATGACACGGAAGCCCGCAAGATCCGGGTCAAAGCTCCCAACTTTGCCATAATCGAAGGGAATCTTTACAAAAAAGGATACCTGACCCCCTGGCTAAAATGTATAACAAAGAAAGAAGGATGTCAGGCACTAGACGAAATACACTCTGGGCTAGCAGGGGCCCATGAAGGAGCAAGGCGTTAACGGGCAAAATCTTGCTAATGGGATTTTACTGGCCCGACATTCACGCCGATGCAATGGAGATAACACGCAAATGTATAGAATGCCAGACTTTTTCCCCAACACAGAATCTACCCGCAGCCACCCTGACAAGCATAACAAGCCCATGGCCATTCTTCCAATAGGGCATCGATATTGTCGGGCCTTTTCCGAAAGCTCCAGGAAGAGTGAAATTCCTAATCGTGGCAGTCGATTACTTCACCAAATGGGTAGAGGCGGAGCCTGTAGCCTCGATAGCTGGACGTAGCATCATCAAATTCATGTGGAAACATATACTCACCAGGTTTGGCACCCCACGAGTATTAATCAGTGACAACGGGCTGCAATTTGCCGAAAATCCCTTTCGAGGATGGTGCGAGGAAAGACAAATCCGACAGCAGTTCACGTCGGTTGCTCATCCACAAGCCAATGGCCAAACAGAAGTTACCAACCGCACCATAGTGAATGGAATCAAGAAAAGACTGGGAAAGGCCAAAGGCAACTGGGTGGAGGAGCTACCAAGCGTTCTTTGGTCCTACCGAGTAACACCAAGAACCAGCACACAAGAAACACCATTCAGCTTGGTGTACGGATCAGAAGCAATGCTCCCGCCAGAACTTTCCATAACCTCTCTACGGGTCTCTGCCTTCAACACTGAAAAGACGGAGGAGGACCTAAGACACAATTTGGATTTTCTAGAAGAACGACGTGAACTTGCCAGCGTTAGACAGGCAAGGTATAAGTCTAACACAGAAAGGTACTATAACAGACGGGTGAAAGGAAGGGCATTCAAAGTAGGTGACTTGGTATTGCGAAAAAACGAAGTTAGCCATGCCCAGCCGAGGGGGAAATTAGGCCCAACCTGGGAGGGTCCGTACAAAGTGGTGGAAGCACATCGGAATGGAGCATACGTATTGGAAACCATGGATGGTAGTCCAATACCGAGGACATGGAACATCCAGCATTTGAAGAGTTTTCACTTTTAGAAACAAAAGCAACGCAGGACAAATTACTATAATAGCAAGTTTTCTTCTTTTTGTTGTTATTTCTTCTCTAGCGGATGTAATAGACTAATCTTGCAAGGAACCGAGTTCCGAAAATGTATCTGAAAGTAACATTTATGTTTACATGTACTGTCAAGGGACAAATTGGTTGGACTGATCACCCAACCAATGGTTGACTCACACACATCTGTCATTACAAATGATAACTTAACCAACCATCTATACAAATGGCCGAGAACCATCTATGTTAAGTCACAACTTAACACAATTGGCCGAGCACCATCTATGTTAAGTCACAACTTAACACAATTGGCCGACCACCACTCGTATTAAGTCACAACTTAATACAAATGGCCGAGCACCATCTATGTTAAGTCACAACTTAACACAATTGGCCGAGCACCACTCGTATTAAGTCACAAGTTAATACAAATGGCCGAGCACCATCTATGTTAAGTCACAACTTAACACAATTGGCCGAGCACCACTCGTATTAAGTCACAACTTAATACAAATGGCCGAGCACCATCTATGTTAAGTCACAACTTAACACAATTGGCCGAGCACCACTCGTATTAAGTCACAACTTAATACAAATGGCCGAGCACCATCTATGTTAAGTCACAACTTAACACAATTGGCCGAGCACCACTCGTATTAAGTCACAACTTAATACAAATGGCCGAGCACCATCTATGTTAAGTCACAACTTAACACAACAGCCGAGCACCACTCGTATTAAGTCACAACTTAATACTATCGGCCGAGCACCACTCACATTAAGTTATACCCCAATACAACCAACTAAACACTGCTTACATTCATATCTGTCATTCTCAAACCAGGATCGATATGACACAAATAACTAAACACTATTCCAAAAGGAAAGTAATCCGCAGACACAACCAACCAAACAAAGTCAACATGCAACCATAACCTTGTTCACCATACATAAACAAAACATTTGTCCATAACTACCAAAACAGAAGAAATTATCCAGGAATATCATTACAACCATATTGAAAAATATAAACAAACGACTCACCCATCAGCCTCCACCTTGAGCAACTCTTTCAAGCCATCCACCCCAAGCTCCCCCAAATTCAGCAAACCTGCATAATCAAGAGTTGTGAATTCTTCCATCGCATCATCAACCTCCCTGGCACACTCGGAGGCCGAACCTCCCTCCCCAGCATCTGGACCCCCAATCTTCAATTCCTGGCGAAGACCGCGCCTACCTGCTTCTTCACCAGCCACATAACTTGTCTGACGGATGCGGTTGATCCCGTGCATAAATTCGGGAATCAGAAAAACCTTTTCCACGATTCTGGCAGCACCCTCCTCTACAACCCACTTGAGATATTTCTCTACTGCCTTCAAAGCAACCCCCTTCTCCTCCAAGAGATGATCTTTCTCGCACAGCTCAGTATCCGCATTCTCCAACCGAATCATCAAGGCCTCATTGTCCCGGTTAAGCTTCTCCACCTGCTCCTCCACAGACATTTTCTCCGCAACCAGTATCTCGCATTTGTGGTCAAATTGGCGAGCAGCAGCCTCCAACTGGGCAATGTGACCCTCTAATTCCTTGTTCGCCTCACGTAAATGGGCACTTTCGGCCAGAGCATTACGAGCTTCAAGCTTCAAAGATTCTTGGAGAGAAGAAGAGGATGACAAACGCTCTATCCTCTTCGCCGCAGCTTCCAAATAGTAAGCAGACTGTGCAGAAGCAAACCTCAATGTACTTACCAGATTATCATGAGAAAAGTTTTCCATCTTGGCCTCCGCAGCCGGAGGGAACGCGTGAAGAGCGAAATCGACAGCATTCTCTTGAGGAAACAAACGAGACCCGTTAACAAGTTTCCACTCAGGAACAAACGGTAAAGAAGGGAAATCAGTAAATACATGAGTATCCAAAGCCGCACCTCCGCTCCCACCAGCCCCAGAACCGCCCTCACCTCCAGCACCAGCATCAAAGCCACCACCCTCATCGCCTCCAAAACCCTCCATCCCACCGGAATCAGACAAGATTTTTGGGTCAAAAGATAATTCCTCATCATGTCCTCCACCACCAGTACTCTCAGGCTCCATGGAAGCTTTCTTCCCCCCAACATTCGTCCCCTCATCATCAGGGATATCTATTATACCAAGGTCATCCTGCTTCAGTTTGTTCAACAAGTGACGACGATTCACCCTCCCAATCAACCTAGTGTCCGGAGGATTCTCGGCCCCTCCCATCGATTCCCATGCCAATTTCCTTTTATTCGCTAATCTGGCAGATCCTCTCAAGATACCTTCTTTACTATCCTGCATCGATTCAGAAGACTCTTCACCATCACCCTTTGATAACCCTCCAACCTTCGTATCTATCAAAGGCATACTCCCGGATGCACCCTCATCGGTCTTCTTATCACTCAAATCCTGTATCTCTTTAACCCGCGTAACAATGTCCGGATTGCGAAAGGCAAACGACGGAGCCACCTTGTCGACAAGATCGACCTCTCGATATTTCAATTCCCCTTTCCCCCATTCCTTAGCAAGAACGTCCTCAAAAGGTACTTTACATGGGGCATCTACAAAACAAAGGCAAGATAAGAAAGAATCAAAAACCAGTCAACAAAAATGAAAAATTAGAAAGGACGATCCATACTCTTCCGTAAAACGTAAAACTCTGGCATTTTCCCTTGCATGCGCCATGCCGTACTCAAACCCCCACCGGCTAGAATAAATTCCGGAAACTCCTCCGGAACGACGCGGAAACCGTTCAGAGTCTTCACTATTTGCTCTTGATGTGGAAACAACTTCGGAATCTGGTCAGAAGCAGCACCAGTCCGATGATGCACCGTACCGACACGAGAAATATTAACCCACAACCACTTGTCCTGCCAATTTTTAGGAGAATACTTAGGCTCTGGAATCAGTGTATGGACAGAAGTCCTTCGATAAAAAGCATAATTCTCCACAAACGTAGCGAAACGGAAGAAATGCTTGAACACATAGAAGTCAGGCACAATCCCTAGACTGCGACACAAAAGTTCGAAAGCCACTATTTTATTTACGGTGTTCGGTGTCAACTGGTGCAGACCGACACTGTTCCAATGCAAAACTTCACTCATAAAGTCCGACGTCGGCAGGCGGTACCCGGCATCAAAAGTCTTCAGATAAACGCCGGTTTTCCCCTCAGGAGGCAAGGAAAACCCTATGTCGGCATGAGGAAGGAGAACCCCATCCTCCGGTTGAAAACCGTACCGTTCTACCAGCGGACCATAAACGTCGTCTGGAATCTCTTGTCGGTCGTGTTCCGCCATTTCTCTTTTGAAAGAGGGGGGAGAAGAGGAAAGGAGAGAAAAAGGTAGAAGGAAAAATAAGGACAAAATAAGGGAGAGTAAAATGAGGAAGAAGAAACCAAAAAACCCTAAAAGGATATCAATGAAGAGAAAGGAAGCGGGAAATTGAAAAACGTTCCTAATGATGGAAACGGACGAGTCACATCACTCACGTCAACCATAATGATGCCGATTTTCTAGGAAAACGAACCGCCACTTTTCCAATCTTGCTAGTCAAAACTAGACCACGTCATCGCCTTGACTACCAAGACTGGGGGGACTTGATAGTGTATCATACGGATACGCATAGCCTCCCGCCAGCATGCCAGCGACATGACTCGCCAACATCCAGATAGACAGCCAGCCGCCAGAGGCCTGGCTGGATCGTACCCGACTCGACAGTCACCAATGGCCGATTGCCACATGTACCAATACCAGAATAACATATCACCCTATAATGATCATCGTGCAATCCGTTGAGACACGATCGAACCAGGTGGTCCCCGTGCTACCATCTGGCCAGATGAATGAACCAATCACAGTTAGCAGCAGACGATCAACCAATAAGATAAAGATCCGCTACCAACTGATAAATGGTCCCCACGCAGGTATAACGGTATATGATGATCGTGCCCTCGGTGAGATCATCATCACATATCGTCATTGTATTCTCACTCTTTCATACTCAATCCATACTTTCCGACCATCGTGCTAACTTAACCGTCGGAGCGCCCTCCCGGGACCGCCTCCCGGAGTGCGTCTGACCCCATTTCTCTGTTGTGGTGAGCTCAGGTTCAGGATCCCATCGTTCAGGAGATCATTCCGAGACTAGAGTTTGCATCAAATACCAATTTCAGCATAAAGCATACAATTGAATAAAGATATCATGTTAAGAATAAGGCCTTATACTTTGCAAGTTTGCATGCATATATCATATTCTCTTCAATTCAAGTTCATTCTTTAATTAATATAATGACTTATTATGTATAATATATTGTAAATTTTTATATATTTATTACATAAAATGGTTTGATTCGGTTTTTTATGAGACATTTTTACAATAATATCGAAACCAAACCATATGTATTCGGTTAATGAAAAATAAAAATCAGACCATTAATTTAAATTAATGATGGTTTAATATAATAATTGAATTATATCGGTTAATCTGATTATGGTTTATTTTTTCGGTTTTTATACTCACCTTAAATTGTTAATTGATGTTTGAAATTGCGTCAACAAGAGATGTTGTAGGTTGTTCTTTGTATCTCAAAAATATTTTAGAGTAAATTACACTTTTGGTCCCTGTGGTTGGCAAAAACTACCACATAGGTCCTAACTTTTCATTTTCAACATTGATAGTCACTAAGGTTTGCTTAAATTACCAAATAGAGCCCTGAGGCATATAAAAAGACTAAAATGCCCTTTTTGTTTATTTTTTCTTTTTCTTTAAATTTGTTATTTATTTTATTAATAAAAAATACCCCACCCACCCCCACCCCCACCCCCACGTCTCTCTATCTCTCTCTTCTCTCTCTCTCTCTCTCTCTCTCTCTCTCTCTCTCTCTCTCTTCCAAACACAAAGAAGCTTCCTCTCAACAACTACTTCAAAATTCTAAAGCAACCCACCTTCAAATCGCCGGAGCCACCATGAACCACCGCCACTTCTTTGAATTTTGGCCACCTTCTATCTACACTTCTTACTCCAGCTAAAAATAATGCTAGGAGGTAAACAAAAGACACTTTTTCAAGCATACCCCTCCTTGACATATCATTTTCACACATACCCACAAAATTTTCCTCACTCTAGTAAATATTTTGTCGGAATCAAGAAATCTTGAAGCTTTTCCGGTAATAATGGCGGCTTCGACCAGTACAGCCAGTGACCAACAATCGCCACCACCCTCATGGCTTATTTTATAATTGTCTTTATATTATTTGTTAACATCAAATTATTGTTAAATATATACGAATTATTTACTTGACTATATTCGTTTAATAATTATTCTGGCTCATAATCCTGACACTGGTTTACCAAAAGCCGTGAAGCTCCGGTGTTGTTTATGCGGTGCCGTTTTCTCCACTTCAAATCCGTCAAGGACCGCCTTCGAGCATCTAAAAATAGGAACGTGTCCAAATTTCAACTCTGATTCTATCCCAAAACCAATTTCCGCAATTTCCCCGACCGGAATGATGAACTTGACGTCTCCGGCATCGTCGTCTTCGCCTCAGCCACCGCAGAACCATCGAAAATGTAGCTCCGGCAACCGTAACAGATGATTGAACCAGCAAGATTCTCAATCGATGGGTCGTACCAAACCCGACATGAGTCAATGCCTGCATTGCCGGCACCGTCGACGTCGCCAGCGGGTGTGGCTGTAAGCAGTAGTGGGTTGTACTCTCATCATCACCAGCAGTACCACCACCACCAGCAACATATAGTGTTATCAGGTGGGAAAGAAGATTCGGGTGCTTTAGTGATGTTTGAAGATAGTGTCAAGAAATTAAAATCTCCAAAAACATCACCTGGTCAAACATTGACCAAATCACAAATCGATTCATCGCTCGAATTATTAACAGATTGGGTGTACGAGAATTGTGAGTCAGTTTCGTTTTCGAGTTTAAATCACCCAAAATTCCAGACTTTCATGAATCAGCTCGGGTTACCGGTAATCACCCGCCGGAAACTCGCCGGCGAGCGACTGGATGCCAAGTACCAAAATGCAAAATCTGAATCAGAAGCTCGAATGATGAAGCAGGATAGAACGTGGGTGATGGAGAATTGGAGATAAAGGTGGGGCTGGTGGTTAAGAGAGAGAGAGAGAGAGAGAGAGAGAGAGAGAGAGAGAGAGAGAGAGAGAGAGAGAGAGAGAGAGAGACGTGGGGGTGGGGGTGGGGGTAGGGGGTGGATGGGGTATTTTTTTTATTAATAAAATAAATAACAAATTTAAAGAAAAAGAAAAAATAAATAAAAAGGACATTTTAGTCTTTTTATATGCCCCAGGGCTCTATTTGGTAATTTACGCAAATCTTAGTGACTATCAATGTTGAAAATGGAAAGTTAGGACCTATGTGGTAGTTTTTGCCAACCACAGAGTGTAATTTACTCAATATTTTATGTTAACATATTAGATTAGAAAGAAGATATTCGTAATATTATAGGCGTCATAACTTTATAGTTTTTGTTTTGTTAAAAGTCTTCCTTGTTTTTAATTATTATTTAATAATATACAAAAGATCATTGTATATAAATTTCTCAAGTGATTTGAAGTATAACATACTTATTAAATGATTAATAATACATAGTTTCTATATTTTAATAAAAACACAACGCATAGAATTCGATGTAGTAATTAATAAACTTGAAAAATATTAGTTTGTCGTTTTGCAAGTTTTGAGTTGTCTTATGTGTCTTGTTTTTAACATTTAAACGTATGCATGCTTATCACATTTCCGAATTTGCCGTCAATGATTTGTTGGACTGTAGTATCAAAAGGCTAGGCGTATATATGTACCATCTGTTTTGAATAAAATTATTCAAGTTAAAATTCTATTATATAAAATTTTAAAAGAGTGTTTATAGTTTTTAGTATGAATGATTAAGAGACTTTATTTTATTTAGAGTGTTTGTTTCATAAAAATTTTATATTTTAATCGGTAATAGTATATTAATGGACATCTAAACCATTAAGTGGAAAAATATATTTCAATCATTCGTTTATCAAAAATCTTCCGCATATACCCTTCAACGTAAAACCTCTTTTTTATTGATAGCCTTTAGAACTAAATAATTCAGATGCTGTCAAACAACCCTTAAATAATTTATAGTCTATATTTATCTAAGTAGAAAAAAACTATAGTAACATAGTGCAAAATTAGTACGTATATAAGGTTTAGACGATTATTTACAACATTCCAACGAAAGATCTTTTTTCTATAAATATCGTATTTTTTTTAAAGTCTCGTATCATATTTGCATATGTATTTAGAAGACAAAGCTGCAGAAACGATCCCTATGGTTTGCATAAAACTATGGCTAAGATCCAAAAGAAATTTCATTCACAAAAATGGTCTTTATTTTGTTGTTTCTGTTCTGTGGAACATTTAGGTCACTCCCACTAACAACCGTTAGCTTCCTTCCGTTTCCTTCCCCACCTACCTTGCACACGAGGGCAGTTTTGTCATTTCACTCTAGGGACCAAAATCGCAAGTCAACATTTTGTGGATTTTCGACTCTCCGAGCACGAACATGAACGTATGGAAGCTTCTCACCGTCCATCTAATTTGCGATGTTTTTGCTCTTCACAAAAATGCTTTAATTATGGCTCGATTCAAAATCAATCGGTATCAAGTTTCACCAAATTATGCATCGAATCACAATCAAATATATAGTGAACGTTAACGTAGCCGAATTGCGTAGATGATGGATTGTTTATTGTTTCTCCAGAACATTGTCAAACATGTAAAATATACAATATAAAAGTACAATACCAATATGGAACCATTTCACAAACTGGAATACCAATATTGAACCATTTCATAAACTACCCCCTTCCATCTCATATTGACCAACATCTAGACCCTGACTTGTCACACACCTCTCTTATTGACCTTGATTGCTGGCTTGACTAGCCCTCCCCTGTCTTGTTAACCTCCACCTTCAACTATACATGTCATTGAGTTGTATTCACACATGTTATTAATCAATGGCACTACATGTGTCATTCAAAAATAATTAATGGTCAATTTAAAATATTTACATAACAATTAATAAGATGGAACTGGGAAATTTACTTGTAAAATGGCTTGTTGTATTCACCGAACTCTTTCATGCTCCTAATGATAACGCCAAGTAATGTTAGACATTTTATGCGTTATTAAGTCGGGTTTTAGTTAGTTTATATTTATTAATTGACTAATATCAATTACTTTTAGTACCGATTGCTTTGTTCGTGTTTTTAGTATAAATGCATGGTTTAAATTGCAAATTTGATAAAGTTGGTGATGAAAAACGAGGATAAGACCAAAGACACACTGATGACATGGATTATAGCTCTATGCGACGCAGACAATGGGATAAAAATGTGATATGCATGAGTTTGCATTTCGAGAATCGAGAAAACGGGGATAGGGCTTGACCCGCGACGCGACCAACGCTTCTACGCTACGCGGACAAGCAGATTTCTCAACTATAAATACAGGCTCCTATGTCGGATTTCGAGAGTCAAGATTGACTCGTAGAGTGAAACTCTGACTTCTTTGACTCAGAATTTTATAGCATTTCAGATTAGACTCATAGTTGGTTCGATTTGGTTTTTTATTTCAATTTTAGTTAGTAATTACTCTCGTGTATTCGAGGTTTTTGATTGTAGAATTCCATTGATTCCATAGTGTTTTTTGTTTCTGATTTCAGTAAGCATTCGACTTTGATTCAGATTCGGTTTATGAACGATTGTCTTTTGAATTGTTTTGAGTAAAAGTTGATTTTTAGTTATTTTGGTGTTTGATCGATTGTTGGTGTGTATTTGAGCATATATCTTACTTTTAGATCTGATTTATAGTTGCATAAACTGTTTTGGTTTCATCAGTGTTGATCTATTGTTTATGCATGGATCTGCATTTGTTTTATGATTTATAGTTTTGAGTTTGATTTTGGGATCAAGTGTAGTGATATTCGTCGACTATAGAGTGACACTATAGAACGGTTTTATTATAGACACAAAGTGCCAACCACGAATCGCGTTGCCGACGCTTATTCAATATGCATACTGACGATGCTTTGGTAGAGGATGCTACGATGAGCTCCATAGCGAGGTAGCAGGGGGGACATCCAGCTGTTCCCCAGGTTCCGGTTAACACCAATGGAGCCTCCGTGAGTAATAATGGTGGCAATAAAGGTCCACCCACTGTGCAGGTTTCACCACCTGTTCAGCCTGTAGTACAAGCATTACCCAACCCTCGTGGACCCGCTGTGGGGACTGTGCCAACGTGGGTAGTACCGAATCGCAATGGTGCTCCATGCCAACGCCGGCCATCCCAAATTCAACAACAATTCCAACAGCCACCACAACAACAAGTACCACAACAACACAACCAAGGTCAGCTAGGAGACTTGGAGTTTGAGGATGTTGATGACGGTTGGATACCCAACTACAATCACAACAACCATTGAAACTAGGGCCGAGGACCTCAACAGCAGTAGAACCCGAACTGGACAGGCCAATAGTATTATAACAACGAGCTTTATAAAGATGGTAATTTCATTCCTCCTCTCTACTTCCAACAACTGATTGGGCGGTCGGTTGCATCATATTTACAACCTAGGGAATACGATGATGCATCATCTATCTTCTTCCCTGAGGGGAATAGACATCAGGTAGAAATTAAAGCTCAACTGTTAGGAGTATTGCTTGAATTCAAGGGTTATAAGCAAGATGACCCTTATAGTCATTTGTATGAGTTTCCTGCAATTGCCAACGCGAACATCCTAAGGGGTGCTAATTGCGATTTCTTTATGTTGCGGCTATTTCCGTTCACACTTAAGGACAAGTCCAAACACTGGTTCACATCGTTGCCTCCCAATATTATCACTACTTGGGAACATCTCAAGACGAAGCCGTGTGGGTTGCTTATTTTGTCGAAATGCTTAGTCCATCATATGAAAACTAGAAAACCCTTATAAACCCTAATCCATCATATGAAAACTAGAAAACCCTAATAAACCGGTGTTTGTTGTGTGTTCCCAAAAAATCGGGTATTGGGGTTGTTCAGTCTAAGACCCCCCGATGCCCCCAACACTTTCTTCCTTCATTCCTTGCTCTTAAAATGACACATACAAAGACAGAGGAGAGATATGGGAGATGCCTAATAGGTATGGGAACGTAGATCTAAACTTTTCTTAGTTTCCTTTTAGATGTCTGTAATGACCATTAAAAGTCCCATTTTGTTATTTCGCTGATGAGATTTCTTAAACCCTTTCTTACTAACTAAGATAAAAGCCTAAAGCCATTCTAAATAAATCCAAATTAATAAGGATTTAATTAATTGAATCACTATTATTTAATTAATCAACAAAAAACTATTTATTTATTTCAATAGCACTTGATCAATATATAACGGATAACTATTATCTTTATTAGGTTGGCAGATTATAAAAATACATGCTTTTGGCATACTTCGTTGGTTCTGTGTTGTTTTGGTAATTTTTGTACATATTGTGCTTGTTGCTAGCTGCCCGCTAGCGGTTCTAATAAATTGTTGTTCTAAAAAAATCTATATTAAAAATTGGTCTAATTAATTGTTAAAAATATACTCGATAAACAAAGAAATGTTACATTTCTCAACATTCGGAAAATGAAAGTTGTAACAGGATTACTAGAGGATTGGACCGTTGGTGTAGTATGGAATCTGAAATTGAATTCAAATAATATATAATGTTGTTAAGTGTTAACAACAAGAAAACACTACAAACGCCAATATTTTAACAAGTTAACCACTTGTTTAATCAACGCCTAGATTCTAACTTTATATATTATTAGTTTCTTAAAAATGATGAAGATACAAGACACCAAATTCAAGGTCAATTACTAAAAAAATAAAAAGATTAATCCTAACAAACTTATAATTAAAGTTTTTGAAATCTACAAAATAACCTTCAACATAATTTTTACATCTCAAAAAATGTTTCTAAATAGCCGTTCAGAAAAAAAGGAAGAAAGAAGATGATGCTAACATTAAGTTTCAAGGGATATAATCATATAAATATAATTCATATTCAAGGAGGTGTTCATTTATAAATTATTTTCCATGTCGTTTGGATTTTTTTTTTTCCTTTTAATTATGTAATGATTTCTATGCAAGTACGACTGACCTAATTCAAAATTGCAAATAGCAAGTTTCAAAATACATATTTGCATTGAAGTAATATATATTTATACACTGTGAGTTGCGAGTAAAATTGAATTTATAAAATCCATTGCGGTATCTTAAATTTTAGAGCAACTGAGCATACATGACTACTATGATCCAATGGTTGTGAGATGCGATCGTTTATAATGCGTTCATATTGGTTAACCCCTTATAATATATAACCCTCCAATATATTGGGTCAATTGTCGATATTGATTCTTACGGTTCTTAACTTTTTATTTTTTAATGGTTTTCATTTGAACATTTCCATATATATATATATATATATATATATATATATATATATATATATATATATATATATATATATATATATATATATATATATATATATATATATATATATATATATATCAATTTCAAAAAAAAATTATTCTTAATATAGGACAAATATGTGTTTATATGTCACCTAATTGGAAAATGAAAAAACAGATATATTTTGATTCGAATCTTATATATAACTCGTCTAAGTTGCTTATTTCTTTGTATATGCATGAAGTTTGATTTATGAGTTTTAGATTCTGATATATTTAGGAAAGTCGTTATATTTTTAATCTAAATATTCGATTAAGCATTAATTGTTTTATATTCAATTAAGTCAAACATATTGTTAAATGTTTACAATTTTGGATGACAGTTGTGTATGCCGTTTTTGTATTTTTACAACCGATGATGTATATATGGATGAAAATTAAATGTCAAAATCTAATGATTTAATTGAACAAAAACTAAAAATTCAACTGTAAATTGTTAAAAGAGACAAAATGTAAAGACTTTAATGAATATTTTTTTATATATAACTAAAATTGTAAACATTTAACAAAATGTTAGACTTAATTAAATAAAGAAACTAATTATGATTTAATCGAATATATGGTCAAAATATAAAAACTTTCGTAAATATATCCATTTTAGATTTAAAAAACTTTAGTATGTTGCCTATAGAATGGACCGTTAGGCATTGCATCATATTAAAATTGAATTCAAAATAATTATAATACAATTGTTTTTAAATTATTGTTGCTTGAAAACAAGAGGTTGTTTTTAACATGTAAACCGCCACAAACGCCAACGTTTGACCTGTACTTGCAATGTAATTTTTTTCTCGTTTAAAATTCATAGATTTTGGGCAATCTTTGCAAAACTGGTGTGTGGAAAAATAGAATAACGGTCAACCATAATTTTGGATGGGTTGAAATATATTATAAAGTTATATACTTTGCAATTATATATAGAAAAGCGTAGGGAGATATATAGAAAAAAAAAATCGAAAATTCAATAATTGAACCGAACCCATAATTTCGTGAACTAATGATCAATGGTTTTTTTATTAGGATTGTAATTGGATAGGAGTTTTTGAACGAAAAAAGGAGCAATAGTT
Organism: Cichorium intybus; assembly: GCA_023525715.1. Taxonomy (NCBI): domain Eukaryota; kingdom Viridiplantae; phylum Streptophyta; class Magnoliopsida; order Asterales; family Asteraceae; genus Cichorium; species Cichorium intybus. Next base: position 139,111,872 of record CM042009.1, read on the forward strand.
TCCTTCTTGTTTTATCAAAATGGCTTATTGCTCTTTTTTTATTTAGTAGTATTTGCCTTACATAGTTTCTTTAAAAATAACAAGGGTTTTTTTATAGTTTGGTTGGATTAGGGTATTTTCTCTTTGTATAAATTTAGAGGTTTACATATCATTTTCCCAATATTTTATGAAGGAAGTTTGATTTCCAATTTAATTTCAATCTAAAATAGATAAAAATGAGAATTTTTCTTATTTATTACTTTGATTTCAGAAATAAGAAAGAAATAATATGCTCTTTTTTTCATGTTAATGGAAAAATATAGAAATACTAGATAATAGTAGAGGGGCGGATGTAGCAAAGTGGATCAAGGCAGTGGATTGTGAATTCACCATGCGCGGGTTCAATTCCCGTCGTTCGCCTAAATTTTTTTATTTATATTTTTTAATAAATTATTCGCTACAAACGGATTTTTTTAGTGAACGTGTCACAGCTTCCTCCTTCGAGTTTCCCTATTTACAAGCAACTCTCTATTTCTTAAATTTATGCCAATTAATTATTGATTTGGAGTAGGGGTGGAATTGGTACGGTACCAATTCTTTTTTCTCCAAACCGTGTACCGTACCAACTATAGTTGGTACAAAATTTTTGCTACCAGAACCATACCAATTATACTTGGTACCAACTTGTTTAGTTACCAACAAGTTTGGTTGGTACAAGTTGGTAATGGTATATACCAAGAAATTAGCTATGTAATTATTTTAATTTTTTAAAGACTTTTATTGAAAAAACATCTTCGTAAATTTTTAATTTCTAAATTTAATGTGGTAATAACTATGTAGTATCGACTAATGTGGCTAAATTACTATTGAAATATGATTTTGTTATACACACACAAATATATATATATATATATATATATATATATATATATATATATATATATATATATATATATATATATATATATATATATATATATATATATATATATATATATATATATATATATATATATATATATATATATATATATATATATATATATATATATATATGAATTGGTTGGTACGGTACTACCGTGGTATCTCAAATTTTATACCATTACCGTACCATGTTTACTTAATTGGTACGGTACTACCAACCAAACATGTTGGCTACCAAGCATATTGGCTACCAATTTTATTGGTTCGGTTGGTAGCATGTTGGTTGGTTTTCCGTGGTACATATTTGCCAGCCCTACTAATTTATGTATAATAGATTGGTACATCAAGTTCTACAATAAAAGGTTAATATTTTAACAATATATTTTATATAATAGTATTGATAGATAAGAAGATACAATAAGTGAGATCAATGAAGAGGCCTATCAACTTTAGGATGGGCGAGTCGATGAAAGTTGGCCAAAAGATAAGGCGGTACTGACGATACTGCGATTTGGCCGACTGCGGGTTTTTCAAGATGAGGCTTCATCGGGTTTGTGATCATTTCATCCTTCATCCAACTACCTTCAATAATTTTACTATATGTTATAGTATTTATACATTAAAAATGAGTTGAGAAAAATAAGTTTATTCTCTTATAGGTTGAGAAAGATGAGAACAATAGGAAAAAGAAAAACTGATATTAGATTGTGAATTAAGTTAGAGAAGATAAAGTCCCCACCCTTATGGTGACTTTGTGAAATAATTTAGTAAGACTCGTTTTAAGGATTCATTGATCCTTATGTACTTTCTCTTTGACATAACTGAGTATACTTTTGGAAACGATGGTGTGATACAATACAAATACACTTGATTTGATGAAAAATCTAGATACCATATAACTTTTCCAAATATCATTTCAAAAGATTATAATTTTAGACCTAACATTTTGAAACACATAACTAACGGATGTTTGAAATTTATGCTTTTAGAATCAACACTTAAGATTGAAAATTTAAATTAAAAAAGCGTAATTAATACTATAAAATATTTATATATAAAAAATAAATAAATTACATTCATTGTGAAAACATCTATTTTTATTCTAATACATTCTAGCTGAAGCATAAACATAGAAAATATGAGTTTTGGTATTAGGGTTCATGCAGGTGATTCAACCAATATTCTATTCAAAGATCAAAGTGTTAGGATTTAGAATACTTTTATTAAATTCAAGTACGATGATAAATATGTGAATAACAAAAGCACACAAGGATTTAAGTAGTTCACTTGATCAGAGTAATCAAGCTACGGTCACCGTGGAACAAGAGAGAGATTTTATTGATAATATTCAATTCTACAGATTTTGACATACATTAGGCTACAATCAGTGAGACGTATTTAAAGAGAGCGTTTGAGTTAACTTCTACTGGACTACAGCCCATGGGTCTATCACCGACATAAGCTACCTATGAACGTACTAACTTGCTCCCCAACAAATTAGATGAATCAAGGCCATGCTTCTACTAGAGCTTTACCTTTCTACTCTTATACCATCATCCTTTGATCCCACAACTGAGGTCCTATGCCTCTTTAACCAAGCTGAGGCCTCTATTCCTCCAACCAAGGTCTTCTAACCGAGGTCTTCCGACCAAAGACTTTTGACCGAGGTTCTTTGACCTCGACTGAGGTCTTCTCCTTGCCAAACTTTGCTTCTGATTATAATCCTCTCTTCCGATCTCTCCTAATTAGAAGCCTTTCTTCATATCAAACTCCACTTCTCAACACAAAGAGGTGCATCTGTAATCCTAGTTTACCATCTTCAATGCATTGGTTTTTTGTGATTCCTACTTGCTAACTTTACAATTTAGAGACCATGGTATTCAAGCTCGCCCTCCGATATGATTTTTATTTTTAATTCATAATTGTGTACACATTGGATAATGCTTGACATGTTAAGTGAATATCAAATAAGCAAACGAACGCAATATCAGGAGAAGAGGGGTTTTTCTTCTTCTATAAAGTTTTTGTTTGTTTTTGGTGAGGTTGTGTTAATTTCACTTATGTGTGTGTATTTAATATTTATATCAATACTTCAAAACCAACAGAAGCTTGTAGGTTTTAGATAAGTGTAAATTTATCATCATATATAGCCTATATAGAATTCTATTATAAACATGTTTTGCTTTAAATATGATACTAAAAATATGATATTTAGGTTATTTTGAATAAAAATATTCCTATTCTACTAAAATATTTTTTTTTAACTGAGTCGTCATACTCCACTCGTCAAAGTTAATGCAAGGGGCGGTGGTGTATTGTAAAATTTTAAGGATTATAAATGTGTTGACGCATTTTCATTTATATAGATTTAAATGCGGTGTTTGGTTGGTAAATTTTGATGGAAGTTAAAATCCATTCTTTTACATAATTATTCGTCATGCTAGAGTATTGAGATGTATTTATGACAAATGACATAAATTCCCTTTGAGAGTTATATATAATATATATATATATATATATATATATATATATATATATATATATATATATATATATATATATATATATATATATATATATATATATATATATATATATATATATATATATATATATATATATATATATATATATATATATATATATATATATATATATATATAGAATAAGGATCAATTGAGATAAAAAAAAAGGTTGAGAACTTGAGGCCAAATCTACACCATCTATTATCTTAGATCTATGGATATAATTAATTATCGGTTTTATAATTATTAATTAATTTAAATTTTGAATTTTAAATAAAAGATAAGATTAAGGGTATTAAGGTAATTAATAATTACCCTAATTTTATCAAGTCCAATAATTTCTCTCTCTCTCCCATCAAATTACCCTAATTCGCTCTCTCTATTTGTCTCTCCCGTCTTTGTGTCTCTCGCCTCCTAATGTGCGTGTGTATTCATATGTTCAGCGATCTCAAGTGTGAAGCCTAGAGAAGGAATGGTAAATCAATTTCGTTCAAAAACCTTGACACCGTGACAATCAGAGATCAGGTATGATGTTTTTTTTAACAAAAGAATATGAAATGGTACAATAAAGTATAGTTTGATCTTCGAGAGCATGGCATAACCAGGGACTTTTGAGAAAGACAAGTTCTACGAATAAATAATAATCTAGGAGTGGACATTTAATACATTGCGTCGACGGTATTGGCCTAAAATCCTCATACTGCTGCCGGATTTTTTAAAAAGGTATTTCCAAATACGCATTCTCTTTACCTTCTCCACCATATATTTAGTTTTGTTCAATTTTGCTTTGAAAAAATCCCAAAAGAACCGGACATGCAAATTTATTTTGTGTTTAGATCGTATTCCGTACTAATTTAAAATAAATATTCAATATAAAAGGTATTTTTAGAATGTGTTGTCATGATACGGTATGATACGAACACGCACACACATCAGGAGGCGATTATTAGTTATAATCATTTCTGATTATAACTTTGAATAAGTTTTAATATGATCGTAAACTGTGGGGTTATTCTGATCATAAACTGTGTGGTTTCTAAAATGGATTTTTAAAGTTGATATTTTAAGTTGTTTTCTAAGGTTTCAAAAAAAAAAAAAACAGCCTATAAATATACACATAAAAACACCAAACGAGGTAGCTTTTTACATCTCCATTATATCTTTCAAGATCGTCCATTAATTATTCTAAAGTCAAGAAAAATAAATTAATGATTAGCAATAGATTGTAATGACTATTGACAACATATGTTTCGTTTTCTAAATTTTTTTGTTCAATTGTTGCTGCAAACTTCTTTTTTCCTGCTGCCGTCAAGAAACATTTCTAATGACACTCGTAATTTATGTGCCACTGCAGCCTTTAATCATTAATGATTATAACCGAAGGCTTTGATCATCAATGATTATAACCCTAGGCTTTAGATGTACTACAAAAGATAAAAGCACCAACAGTAGATTTGCAGTGTTAATCATTAGTGATTAGCAATATTGTAACAATATGTATTTATGTGTTAAAAGTATTTTTTATATGCTAATCATTGATGATTATAACTATAATCATTGATGATTATAACTAGAATCATTGATGATTATAACTAGAATTATTGATAATTATAAATATAATTTCATAAATAATTAGAACATCGGTTCTAATCATTTCTGATTATAACTTTAGCTATGTTTAATATGGCCATTAATCATTTATGTTTAATATGGTCATAATCATTTTCTGATATCATTGAATTTGATTTTGCAGGTGTGTATCCAAGAACAACAATGATCATGTGTGCCCACTATTTGTTTATGATTAAAAATGCCTTGTATTTTTTGGCTACATTGTGATGTAATCATCGATGATTAAAACCACATTGTGTTTTTTTTTTTGCTACATTGTGTTGTAATCATTTACGATTAAAACTGCATTTTATTCTACAAATATTTGCATTCTTTATCTTTGCATTGTGTTTTGTTCATTTAATATTTACAACTATATTCATAGATGATTACAATTGTATTCGAAGTTTTTCACGTCTACAAATATATTATAAATTAATTCAATATAAATATAAAACTACATTGTGTTTTATAATCATTAATGATTAAAATCGTATAAATCAAATTATACAATAAAAAATATATTTTGACCGAAAAATGATCATTACTATTTATTAATAAAACAAAAAAATAAAAAATAAGTAACACAATTAACGTTATATAATATGTTATTATTAAAAAATAAAAATTAATTTATTTTTTTTGGTAACTAACAATCAGAATCCTAGATTTTAGAAAATTATAAATTTGATATAATTTAATTGAAATACATAATTACTGATATGCCCTTATAATTTGATTGGTCCAGAACTGGCCTCGCGACCTCAACCTTTTCGTTGGCCTCAAAGGATCCTCCCTATATATATATATATATATATATATATATATATATATATATATATATATATATATATATATATATATATATATATATATATATATATATATATATATATATATATATATATATATATATATATATATATATATATATATATATATATATATATATATATATATATATATATTTATATATATATATATATATATATATATATATATATATATATGTGTGTGTGTGTGTGTGTATGTATGTATGTATATGTATGTACGTATGTATGCATGCATTTGTAAGAATGTATATTTATGTTTGTATCTGTATATGCATATGAATATTATTTGTGTATGCATGTGTATGTGTATGTATGTATGTATGTATGTATGTATGTATGTATGTATGTATGTATGTATGTATGTATGTATATATATATATATATATATATATATATATATATATATATATATATATATATATATATATATATATATATATATATATATATATATATATATATATGCACATTTACGTATATGCATATATGTATATGTCTGTGCATCTCTATGTACATGTGTATGCATGATATATGTATGCATGTGTATATGTATATGTATGTATACATGTATGTATGTAATACTATATATGTATGTATTATGTATGTATGTAACTATATGTGTATGTTTATGCATCGATAAAAGCGTAATTATAGTGTCACTCTATAACAGGGAGATTACTAACACTTGAAACTCAAACTAGAATGCAAAAACATCAATCAAATTAACCAAATAAGATCTGGACAGCAAGCACCTACCGATCAAAACACTAATCAAACTAAAAGGAACTTTTTCATAGAAATCGAAAAACAAACAATTGTTCAAACAATGATCTATCTAACCAACTACAGGAGCCGAATGATTACTCTTGAGTCTAAAACTCAACCTCAAATAATCAGAGAAATTCCTGAATGCGGAATACCCTTAGCACTAAGAATTGATACAAAACTGAATAATCGAGCTAAAAAGCTAAAACTAATGATTCTAACCGAACTAAGCTATAAAAACCGAAAAATAATAAAGATGAGCTAAAAGATCCAGAGATTTCTCGATGGATTGCTGTGGAATGTCATCTGAATGCCTCTATTAATAGTTGAAAAATCGAAGAATTCGCGACGCCAAAATATCAGTATTTTGCGTCACAAACATGGCTTATCCTCGATATCCCACACATTTGAAATTCAAGTTGAATCAAATCACGATTTCATCCCTTCGTAGCGTCGCGACCTCCAACTCTACAAGTTGTGAGCTTCACGAATTCTTATCCCTTCGTTTTCATCTCTATCCTTTGTTCAATTTCCACTTTAAAGCCTGCATTTTAGTAATTTTCCTATACCAAGCGACTTCCCACAAAAGTGACCATATGTAGCCCTTTTATAAAGATAAAATAACTAAGACATGCAAAATAACGTGTAAATAAACTAATATAAAATCACGTTATCACATTGATCGACATTTTAGAATACGATGAAACTGAGAATCACTAATGTGTTGAGTCATTATGGAATCGGGTGCTTGAAATCTTCAACTAACAAATGGATGGTTTTGATTGTACTTACCCTTAAATGAGAAGGGAGGGACATGCATCCGAAGGTAATCAAATTCGACTTTATTTTGAATAATAATCTCAGCAATCGACAAAGTGATCAATCAAAGTAAATATTTGTGGAAATTAATTAAGGGATTGGATTGTAATTAATTAATAGTTTAACCGATAGAAATAAGTCCAGGGGTGCAGTCGCCAGAAAGCTCTTTAACTTTGAAACCCTAAGAGCCTTCTGTTATAAATAGAGGCCTTAGGGTTCAACCCTAAGGTATTCAAACCCTAGAGTGAGCCGCCAACCATCTCCTCTCCCTCCTCCCTCCTCTTTGTCGAATTCCATAAACCCTTCAAGGGTTTCTGGATCAATTTCTTCAGCATGAGGAATTTCTGTCTGCTTGTTCTTCTGGTGTTCTTGGGTGTGAATCACTAGAGGGATTCTACTTTGGATCCTTACATCCAGAAAAATGTATGAATTCATATTTATCTTGTTGTTGATGCAATTGCTTAGAACTTATGATCCTAATTATGAACATGATATGATCTTGTTAGTTAATCTGCTGAGTTTATGGGATTTAATATGTTTTATCTTCCGTTGACTGATTAATTGTGTTAATACTTATCAAATCCCAACAAATATGGCATGAGAAACCGTGAGAAGACCCAAATGGAACGCCCTTTCTCTTATAGGCGATAATATCCAACCATCGAAAAGGACAAAGGCAAGCGTCTCAAACACATACACAATCGATTCATATGCTTAATTCTCTGCGGACATCCATGTTGATAAAAATGAGCTCCTTTTTGAATTTACCGAATTTAGCAGTTAACGATGACGTTGAAGACATAAAAGTACATCGAGCTACAAAGTTGCGATTGATAAAGGAGGAACAACAAAAAAAGATTGGCATTCATAGATGGGGTTATGCGCTTGATGTAAAAATGGTGAATGGATAAAGATATGTGAATCTATCTAGAAAGGCATTAATATTTAACCGAATTGGCATTGAATGCGGTCCTAACCCACAAATATGAAATCACAGAAATAGGTTCAGAATGAGATGTTTTTACGTTTAGTCTTGTTTTGTATTTTATTTAATATTTGTTGGGAATCGAACAGGGTACACGTAGCGGAAACGCTATCACACACACACGCAAACTCACGAAAATAAAGCAAGAAGAACACAAGGATTTTTACGTGGTTCGGATTCGGTGCAAATCCTACGTCCACGGGCTACAACTAGATTTTATTTAACAAGGAGATTACAAGAGATACACTCAATTCTTATAGGTATTGAGTTGTGGTGCATTTCTCTACAAACTAGAATCACCTATTTATATACATTTGAGAATGTATATAATATAATAAATCTACACCCCATATTTGAAAAAAACAAAATCTTCACCAAACTTTGAATTCAAATATTTACCTAACAATCTCCCACTTGAAGATTTTGAACATATCTCATTAATCTCCTAACATAACAAGTCTTCCAAGCTTCCAGTTCCCAAGAACAAGCTAAGACCCAGTCATTCTCTTAGTTGTAGCCGCCCCTCATCTTCAAGTACTAGAAAGGCCAGTTGAAGCTCCCACTAGCTCCAACAAAGTCGTAGCCAATCCCGCTATCGACTCAGCCGTGGTCAATACCGCCACCGACTCATCCCCTGTCTCAACCGGCTTGGACACTCCACCGGATCCAGAGATACACCGAGGACCACTAACACTCTCCAAACTTTGCAAACTTCCAACAGGAGAGAATTTTTCAGTCTTAGTCTTCAAAACCCAACGGCTCTTTGTAACTGTACCCGGAACACACCCCGTGCTCCCACTGTCACAAAATCCCCTGAATGGTTTAGACTTTCCGACTCGTTCAGCTAACATCTCTTTGGCTCCAGACTTCATGTTTGCCAAATGAAGTCTCTTAGCACTAGATTTAGCGAACCAGATTTTGTCATGCTTAACCGGGACGGTCATACTTCCCTCAGCAGGTACCTCAACCATATACAATGACCCACGCTTCATACCTTGAGCAATCACCGAATTACCATTGACCACCCTCCATTTACCACCACCAAACCTTACTTCCAGTCCTTGTTTATCCAGCTGACCAACAGAAATCAATTTCTTCTTCAGCTCCGGAATCACCCTGACATTCTTCAGGTTCCATGTAGTTCCCAATGAAGTAACCAGATCAATATCTCACATGCCCGTTACTTGAAGCATCTCGTCATTTGCTAACCGTACCTTCCCAAAATCTCCTTCTTTTAGATTCACCATCGTTTCTCCGTTGTCCATGGCGTGAAACGAAGCTCCTGAATCCATGACCCAAGAGTCTACAGAACTTTCCATACTTAGTATCAGTGCATCATCCTCAGACACACCCTCAGCACCAGCAATGTTCAATTCTTTCTTTGGACATTGACTCTTAACATGTCCCACCTCTTAGCAGTTCCAGCACTTCACATTCTTCCAAGTTCTAGATGAACTTCTTCCCCGACTCCCACTGCTCCCACTGCTCCCACTATTCCTGCTATTCCCTCTACCTCTTTCGATATTTAATAACTCAGAAAAAGAAGATCCACCTTGATTCTTGCGTCTGACATCCTCGCCAAGAACCAAATCTCTAACCCCTTCAAAAGTCATACCACTAGCTCCCACGGAGCTAGTAACAGCCGTAACTGTTCCGGACCAACTATCAGGTAGTGAAGCTAGCAGCAGTGCAGCTTGAGTTTCATTATCAAATTTAATTTCCACAGATGATAATCTGGACAGAATTGAATTTAAATTGTTAATGTGAACCGTAACAGAACTTTCCTCATTCATCCTTGTAGTGAATAACTCCCTCATCAAGAACACCTTGTTAGCCGCCGACGGTTTCTCATACATGTTCGTTAGAGCATCCATCATACCACGCGCCGTGGTTTCCTTCATGATGTTGAAAGCAACGCTCCTTTCCAACGACAATGTAATAACCGCCTTAGCTTTCTTGTCCTTTGAGTTCCACGCATCTTCAGCAGCTTTTTCCATTTTCTCCGGTTTGTCTCCAAGTACCACGTCCAAATCTTTCTGACATAACAATGCTTCTAATTACATTTTCTACCAGCTAAAGTCAGAACCGTTGAACTTCTCGATTACAACATTGTCTTCAGCCATTACGACAAACAAGAGACAAATCTTTTATAGTACTTTTGTGTGACAGAACAGTACTCTTCAAAGTACCAAGACACCTTTAATACGATTAATAGAAATTAGTTTCTGATGTGGAAGATCAGACAAAACTGCAACCACAGAGCATACTCTAATTTCTAAAATCGAGACCTCCTCCGAAACCGAAGCTCTGATACCAGTTGTTGGGAATCGAACAGGGTACACGCAGCGGAAACGCTATCACACACACACACACACACAAACTCACGAAAATAAAGCAAGAAGAACACAAGGATTTTTACGTGGTTCGGATTCGGTGCAAATCCTACGTCCACGGGCTACAACTAGATTTTATTTAACAAGGAGATTACAAGAGATACACTCAATTCTTATAGGTATTGAGTTGTGGTGCATTTCTCTACAAACTAGAATCACCTATTTATATACATTTGAGAATGTATATAATATAATAAATCTACACCCCATATTTGAAAAAAACAAAATCTTCACCAAACTTTGAATTCAAATATTTACCTAACAATATTGTAATTGTTTTACTAATAAAATATTTATTATTATTATTTTGAAATAATTTTTTATTATATTTAATTAATATATTTAAAAATGTTATAGGAAGAGAGGAAAGCTGGTGTCAATTTTTATATGTTTAGGGAAGAAAAAACATATAAAAAACTAATTGACGTTATGTGGTATCAAGACGGACGAAGTGGATTGAAAGATCACGATGGCGAAAGATAGATCAAATGTGGGTTCATGAACCCTCCCAACCCACTTTCTCAGCTTGCATAATATTTTCAGTACTTGTATATTGAGAGTGGTAAGGAAAAATAGTTTATTGTGTTGTGGGTTGAAAAAGACGAAAGTAAGAGAAAAGATAAAAAGTGACGAGACCTCTATGTGACAAATGAGTTGAAAAGGTTGAGGAAGATGAACTCCCCCATCCTCATATAAAAGCTAAAAAAACAAATCGATACCTCCCATCCTAAATTAGTCGGCTATTACAATAAAGCCAAGAAATAATCATATTTCATAATAATAATAAATGAGATACCAATGACCAATTTAGAAACCTGTCTGAAATTTATGCGACTTGATAAGAAAAAAAAAAATTATTGGTGACTAAATGGTTTTTTTTATTAATTTGTCACTAAAAAGATATATAGAAGTACAGAACTATAACATTATTAAAGATACAATTAAAACATACGATGCTCGAAGAGGTTCCAAGACCACATAAGGAAAAGCTTATGGCCAAGATAAACCATTACACGTGGCAACAGTCCATTTGAAGCGCCTTAGGGGTTTGGATAAGAATATGGATTACCCTTCAAGAAAAGCACTTCTGACTAAAAAACTAATAGCACCTACACTTCTGCGAACCAAAACACCAAATTTCTAATCCACTTCAACTCAAGAAATGGCATCGATGACAATGGCTTCCACATTCCTTGGTGGCTCCGCCGCTATGGCAGTCACCAAACAACCCTCCACCACCGGTCGCCGTGGATTGGTGGTGATGGCCAAGGCCTCAAAGGTGTCCGGAGTTGAGAATATGGTGGTCGATGAGAAGAAAGAAGGGAGCAGCAGCAATGGCAGGAGGGACATGATGTTTGCAGTAGCAGCAGCTGCTGCATTCTCCATGGCCAAAGTTGCATTGGCCGATGATGAAGAGCCGAAGCGCGGGACTCCCGCTGCTAAGAAGAAGTATGCACAGGTGTGTGTGACGATGCCCACCGCACGCATTTGTCGTAACTGATCGTATTGGGTGTATGCATGTTCTATATTTTTAGCAAATTATATTTGTGTATCGAGCATATTGTAAAATTGATGATGCTTTTGCTTATTTATTTTACGGTCTCTTGAAATAACAACTGTTTATTCTGCTCCCGAAATGGTATCTCTCTCTTTGTTAGTATTGCTATCGATCCTCGTCTTAGATGACTTAAACGAGATAATGGATAATTAATCCGAAGCACCATAGATATGATGTGAATATGTTAACTATAATATTTGTTCAATATTTGTAATATTCTCTAGATTTATAATATATAGTTTGAAGATGAACAAGAGACATTTGCATATAATACCAAGTTTTTTTTAATAATCGAATCTGTATTTATTTAATTAAAAAATATATCCAATCAATTTAACACTTGTTTAGATGTAGAGATAACATTACAAACTAATCCACGAGTTTTCTTGACGAAGTAGAGGAGGGGTTACCCAATTTGACTTTGATTACTTTCATTGAAGTTAAAGGATCGGATTAGATTGATACGGTTATATTATCAACGTAGAAATTGAAAGAACCGAAGAGATGAAGATCGAGATGAATTTCTTATTACTTGCAATTATACATATATGTAACAAACTAACTAACAAGTAATAAACTAAAATACCACTAACTAACTTAATTGTCACTTAAATGTAGCTCCAATATCCCCCGCCATCTTGGAAATAATCGGTAGCATATTGAATTGAGGGAGTGGTTTATTAGATATGTCTGCTAGTTGGAAATTGGTTCATATAGGAATTAATTTTATAGTGATATCCAATACTTTTTCACGAACAAAATGGTGATACATTCCGATTTTTTTATTCGTTCCTGAAACGTTGGATTAGATGCAAGTTGTACAGCAGAATTAATGTCATAAAATACCAAGGTTGGATATTATGTGTATAATAAAGTCACAAAGCAAATGTCATACCATACGACAGCAGCAATATCGTGGAATTCTGCCTCATGAGATGATCTTGAAGCAATTGTTTACTTTTTTAATTCCATGAGATTAAAGAAACCATTGGAGACAAAAAGACACAGTAACTCAGATCCTTGTATCTAAGCATTCCAATCAGAATCATTTGTCATGGTTATGCTTTAAATGTCATAGTGAGTAACTGGGAGCATGTGAGTGAGGAATACGATGATTGGTGACAACCTTGTTGGGATTGGAAAATTCTTCTATTCAACACTAGAACAGAATTACAATAGGAGGAGCAACTCTCACACTCGACTATTACAAAAAACCAACCCTCTATCTAACACTTACACTCTAAGTGTTATGCTCACTAACTCTATGTGTTTGTGATGTTTGGGATGTCTAAGAACTGAAACTTAAGCCTCTATTTATAGCTAAACTAGCCACTAAATCTATAGTATATGAACATATTGAATTCTTGAAAGAGAAGATCAAATTTGCCACCTTAAGCTTTGTCAACAATGGTGGCTTCAAGAATGAAGGGCTTCTAGATGGAGGCTGGAAATCAACAAATCTCCCCCTCCAGCCTCTTTTGAACAATCCTTAACCCAACTATGTCAGCACATAGTTTGTGTTTGTCTTGTGTCACCACCTTGGTCAACATATCTGCAGGATTGTCTTTTGTATTGATCTTTGATAACTTCAGTTCTCCTCTTTCTATTGCTTCTCTAAGCCAATGATAACGAATATCGATATGCTTAGTGCAAGAATGGTACATCGAATTCTTGCTTAGGTCCATAGCACTCTGACTGTCGCAATGAATAATGTATTCTGCTTGGGGAAACCCCATTTCTTGAAGAAACCGTTTTAACTATATAAGTTCCTTCCCAGCTTCAACAGCAGCAATGTACTCGGCTTCTGTTGTTGATAGTGCTACACACTTTTGTAACTTGGATTGCCAAGAGATAGCTCCCCCTGCCAAAGTGAAAACATAACTTGATGTAGATTTCCTGTTATCAAGATCTCCTGCCATATCAGCATCTGTATAACCTTTCACAATTGGCTTTGCTCCCTCGTAGCATAAACATAATTTTGAACTACCCTTCAGGTATCGCAGTATCCACTTGACTGCTTCCCAATGTTGCTTTCCTGGATATGCTAGATATCTACTCACAACACCAACAGCATGAGCAATATCTGGTCTTGTGCATACCATTGCATACATAAGACTTCCTACGGTTGAGGAATAAGGGATTGTCTTCATCTCTTCTTTCTCTTTATCAGAAGAAGGAGAATTTTTCTTACTTAACTTGAAGTGATTTGCCAACGGAGTGCCAACAGGCTTGGCGTTTTCCATGTTGAACCTTTTAATCACACGTTCAATATACTCCTCCTGTGACAAGAACAATTTTCTTGATTCTCTATCACGGATAATTTTCATGCCCAATATTTGTTGAGCTGGGCCTAAGTCTTTCATATCAAAGAACATAGACAAATCCTTCTTCAAGTTGTTGATCATGGTTGCATCTTGACCGACTATTAGCATATCATCCACATAGAGCAAAAGGATGACAAATTTCCCATCTGGAAACTTCTTCAAGTACACGCAGTGGTCTGCAACAGTTCTTTTATACTCGTGACTTGCCATGAACGAGTCAAACTTCTTGTACCACTGTCTTGGGGCTTGCTTAAGACCATAAAGGCTCTTCTTCAGCTTGCAGACGAGATGCTCTTTCTTTGGGATTTTAAACCCATCGGGCTGCTCCATGTATATTTCTTCATCCAAATCACCATGGAGAAAAGCTGTTTTTACATCCATCTGCCCAAGTTCAAGATTTAGACTGGCTACCAATCCGAGCACGACTCGAATCGACATCATCTTCACAACCGGCGAAAAAATCTCATCAAAGTCAATTCCTTCCTTTTGTTGGAATCCTTTGACAACGAGTCTTGCCTTGTACTTCACAATGTTTCCTTTGCCATCTTTCTTCAACTTGAAAACCTACTTGTTTTTCAAGGCTTTCTTTCCTTTAGGAAGTTTCACCAACTCATATGTTTGATTCTTTTGCAAAGAATTCATTTCTTCTTCCATGGCCTTCTGCCAATTGGCTTTGTTAATAAGAGATTGAGCTTCCTGAAAGCTCTCTGGCTCCCCCTCGCTGGTAAGAAGGATGTAGTTCGAAGTTGGGTATCTTGAGGAAGGAACACGAACTCGATCAGATCGTCGAACTTGAGTTTCTTCATTAGAAACATCTGGCAATGACTCTGAATTATCAAGAGGTGGAAGCTCCCCCTGCTCAACACCTCCTCGATCTTCATCATCATCTTCATTATTCTGTTCATCGGTCGGAACATCATCTTTTGTTTCAGATATCATTTCTGGAACTTTGAAGCTTTGTTGCATGCGAGGAGGATGCATGCCTACACGTAGACACTCGTGATGACGAGTGGGTGATTGATACCGCTGCATCATATCATTCCACTCCGGACCGGGATTTATTTGCAACATATAAATCCGTAAACCATGGTACCGTGAGGATGGGAAACACCAGTTCCTCTAACATTGTTGGTATCGGTTATGTACATATAAACACCAATGTAGGGTGTACATTGGTGTTGAAAGATGTTCGACATGTTCCGGAGCTAAGAATGAATCTTATCTCAATTGGAGCTCTTGACCTTCAGGGCTATGACAACCACTTCGGAAATGGCAACTGGAAGTTGTTAAAAGGCATTATGGTCATTGCAAGGGGAAAGCTTTGTGGTACTATTTATAAGTCATATGCAAAGTTGATTCAACCAAGTCTCAATGCAGTAGAAGAAGAGACATCACCAAATCTGTGGCATAGAAGACTAGGCCACATGACTGTGAAAGGGTTAACAACTCATGAAAAGAAGAAGTCCATTTCCATGGAAAAAGATGTTGCCCTAGATCCTTGTGAATACTGCTTATTTGGGAAACAAAACAGAGTTTCCTTTAGCTCCACAAGAAATAAGCGCTCTGAGTTGTTGAGCCTTGTCCACTCCGACGTATGTGGACCCATTGAAGTAGAATCCCTTGGTGGAAACAAGTATTTTGTGACATTCATCGACGATGCATCACGAAAAGTATGGGTTTATTGTCTTAGGTCGAAGGATCAAGTATTTGATCGTTTTAAAGCTTTTCATGTAATGGTGGAAAGACAAACTGGCAAGCAGTTGAAATGTCTCAGATCAGATAATGGAGGTGAGTACTATTCTCGTGAGTTCTCCACATATTGCACAAAATATGGTATCAGGCATGAAAAGACTGTCCCACGTACCCCACAGCATAACGATGTAGCAGAACGAATGAATCGTACCATTGTTGAGAAGGTCCGATGTATGATCAGTGCGACTAAACTACCAAAGCCATTCTAGGGTGAAGCTATATTGACAGCTTGTTACCTTATAAATGAGGAAGCCAGAAGAAAAGAAGCTGGTACAGACCAGTCATTTGCCCTCGTAACAGAAAACAAAGAAAGAGGCAGAGGTAGAACTGGTGGCAGAGGAAGAGGTCGAGGTAGAGGCAGACGTGGTCAAAGTAGAGGAAGATCTCAAGTTAGAGGAAGATCAAAAGAAAGGGGAAAGTCTTCAAGTACATGGTTTGAAGGCCACTGCAACTACTGCAATCATTATGGCCACAAAAAGAGCGATTGTCAAAAGTTTCTACGAGAACAGGCTGAAACAAGTACTAGTTCAAGCAAGGAGGATGGTGAGACCATAGTCAACATTTCACAAGACATTGCCCTTGTTGCATGCGAGGATAACCTTCTTTAGTTCTGGGTCCCATATCCTGTACCCGAACTCTTCATCTTCATATCCAATAAAGATGCATGGAGTGGATTTGAGGTCCAACTTCTTCCGCAATTGACTTGACACATGTGCAAACGCCTTGTACCCAAATACTCTCAAGTGAGAATATGTTATGTCTTTACCTGTCCATATCTTTTCTGGAACTTCAAAATTCAATAGAACTGAAGGTGACATATTTATAAGATAACAAGCTGTCAATACAGCTTCACCCCAGAATGGCTTTGGTAGTTTAGCCGCACTGATCATACATCGGACCTTCTCAACAATGGTACGATTCATTCATTCTGCTACACCGTTATGCTGTGGGGTACGTGGGATAGTCTTTTCATGCCTGATACCATATTTTGTGCAATATGTGGAGAACTCACGAGAATAGTACTCACCTCCATTATCTGATCTGAGACATTTCAACTGCTTGCCAGTTTGTCTTTCCACCATTACATGAAAAGCTTTAAAACGATCAAATACTTGATCCATCGACCTGAGACAATAAACCCATACTTTTCGTGATGCATCGTCGATGAATGTCACAAAATACTTGTTTCCACCAAGGGATTCTACTTCAATGGGTCCACATACGTCGGAGTGGACAAGGCTCAACAACTCAGAGCGTTTATTTCTTGTGGAGCTAAAGGAAACTCTGTGTTGTTTCCCAAATAAGCAGTATTCACAAGGATCCAGGGCAACATCTTTTTCCATGGAAATGGACTTCTTCTTTTCAAGAGTTGTTAACCCTTTCACAGTCATGTGGCCTAGTCTTTTATGCCACAGATTTGGTGATGTCTCTTCTTCTACTGCATTGAGACTTGGTTGAATCAACTTTGCATATGACTTATAAATAGTACCACAAAGCTTTCCCCTTGCAATGACCATAATGCCTTTTAACAACTTCCGGTTGCCATTTCCGAAGTGGTTGCCATAGCCCTGAAGGTCAAGAGCTCCAATTGAGATAAGATTCATTCTTAGCTCCGGAACATGTCGAACATCTTTCAACACCAATGTACACCCTACATTGGTCTTTATATGTACATCACCGATACCAACAATTTTAGAGGAACTGGTGTTTCCCATCCTCACGGTACCATGGTTTACAGATTTATATGTTGCAAATAAATCCCGGTCCGGAGTGGAATGATATGATGCAGCGGTATCAATCACCCACTCGTCATCACGAGCGCCTACGTGTAGGCATGCATCCTCCTCGCATGCAACAAGGGAAATGTCTTGTGAAATGTTGACCATGGTCTCACCATCCTCCTTGCTTGAACTAGTACTCGTTTCAGCCTGTTCTCGTAGAAACTTTCGACAATCGCTCTTTTTGTGGCCATAATGATTGCAGTAGTTGCAGTGGCCTTCAAACCATGTACTTGAAGACTTTCCCCTTTATTTTGATCTTCCTCTAACTTGAGATCTTCCTCTACTTTGACCACGTCTGCCTCTACCTTGACCTCTTCCTCTGCCACCAGTTCTACCTCCGCCTCTTTCTTTGTTTTCTGTTACGAGGGCAAATGACTGGTCTGTACCAGCTTCTTTTCTTCTGGCTTCCTCGTTCATGAGAGCGTCCGTGACCATCTCCATTGTCACTTTGCCACCGGGGGCAGAATTGCTGAGTGTAACAACAAGTGTTTCCCAATGATCAGGTAGAGAACTTAGCAACAATATTGCTTGCTCCTCATCTTTGAGAACCCATTCGGCAGAACTGAGCTGATTTACGAGATCTTGGAACTGACTCGTATGCTCGGCTATGGATGTACCACTTCGTAACTTGTGGTTTACCAGGCGCCTCATTAGTAGGGTCTTGTTGCGTGCAGTCTTTGCTTGATACATACTTTCAAGCTTTTCCCAGAGTTTGTATGCGTCTGTTTCTTGAGAAACATGATGAAAAACACTGTGGTCAATCCATTGTCGAATTTGTGCCACAGTTTTCTTATTCATTCTCGTCCAGACGTCGACTGTTGTCTTTTCAGGTTTTACGCCCTTGGAGTCTAAAGGTTCTGCTAGATCCTTTAGATTCAACAAATCTTCCATCCTCGGCTTCCACATATTATAATTTGTGGGCGTAACATCTTGATTGTGACTAATTTTGCAACTAAAGAATAAGTATCGAGGAAATCAACTCCTTATTGTTGATTGAATACTTTAGCAGCGAGAAGTGCTTTGAGACGTTCTTTTAATTTTGAAAACACATTTACAGCCACTAGCTTTGTGACTTTTTTGGTAGTTAAACAGTTGTCCATGTTTTATTTTCTTCTAAAGATTGTAACTTGACATGCATTATTTTTTCCATTCATTAGATTTGACCGTTTCATCATAAGTTTTAGGCTCAAATTGAGCTGATAGAGCCAAGGTATAAGCTTCATGTTTAGGTGATAAGCATACATAGGATATTATAGTCAAATGTAGGTATTTATATGTAGATGATTTGCAACTTGTAATTTGGATCAAATTGCAGTGGTAATCCTTCATATAATATGTATGGTTTCCTATTCGAATTGGTATAGACAGTGGAAAGTTTTGGTAATTATCAATCGGTAAAGATTGAGTATTTTGAACAGTGTGGCTAATCTTAGATTCATGATTGGAATGGATTTACATGGCTTTTATAATTGAATGTTGAAATAGGAAAATGTCTTCATGAAGAATAACATTAATGGAGTTAAAACCTTTTATTCTTCCAAGATCAAGTAGTTTCTAGTTTGTACGTCTTCATGCCAGGTGGATATCCTGGAAGAACACAAGTTCAAGCTCTTGGTGAAACCTCTTTTTGATTAGCATACAAAGTTGAGGCAAAAATGACACCCAAAAGTTCTAAACCATGAATAATCAGCTTTACTAGAGTATAACTTTTGGTAAGGACAAGCATTTGGAAGTATTCATTTTGGTGTTTGATTTATCAAAATGTGGCACAAGAAACACATTCTGACAATTATTGAGAAGGCATATTTGATTGAAAAAAATAATGTTTGTGTCACGTTTAACAAATGATGGTGCTTGCGATCAACAATAGAATTTGTTGTCGTGTTTCAACGCAGGAAAATTGATTTAAAACTACTTTTTCATGAAAGAACTCTATGAAGGATAACTCTTTATGCTCTGATTATAAAATTAAGTTGATTGAGAATCCTACTCATAACCAAGTATTTATACTTGGAACATTTGATTTATTTTTTTATAGATAGATCCATGTGAATTGAATCCAATAATCCACAATTGTCACAAAAGAATTCATGGCCTTAATACGATTAAATATGGTAAGGCCCTTATTGTCAACATGAATAAAATCAACATGTTTATTCGAAACATTACTTGAAGAGATAAAAATAAATGTTTTTTCTTGCCTAATAGGAAAATAGAACAAACCAGTTTATCTAAGTCTATTGTAAGAAACGAATCGATATTAAGAATCTTGAGTTTACTATTGAGGGAATCTCCACAACGTTCATGACAATGTTGAATTGAAACATCATTAACAACTTCATCATGCTGTTGAAGTAGCTAAAGACCATGTTCAACCTTACCCGTGACAATCACCCTATTGCTCATGATCTATTGACAACGCCTAGTGATATCAAGTATTTTAGGCGTTGTTGAGCCCTGTTCTTGATAAAATTATATCAAATATGTCTGGGTATTATCACTTTTCGTGCCAGGACTTTTTTGGAGAAAAAGAATGGAAACAGGGACTAAAAGCGTGCAAAAGGAAGAAGTTTGGAAAAGAATGAAAAATCAAGGAAACTCGTACGCGCGCCGCGGATATCTCATCTGTGCGACGCGGGCTTAAGGCGGTGGAACACATTCAAATACCGAAGAAACGGGATCTGATAAGTACGCGCGCCGCGGATTCTTAATCTGCGCGGCGCGGCTGCGGGAAATTTGCAAGTATAAATAGATGCATTTTCAGCCGAAAACCCTAGCAAAGACCGGGTGTAAAATCGACCTTGAAGCTCTTTGACTCCAAGATTTCATTCCAGAAGACTCTCATTTGGTATTGGTTAGTTTTAGCTTTTATTTGTAATTAGTTAGTTTGGATTAAGCTTGGTTTTGTATCTTTGGGAGTGACAACCATTGATATTAAGCTTTGACTTCTGTTTTTGGATCATTTGGTTACTGTTTTTATGTTGGATTCGGATTTGGTGAATGAGAAGCATTTGGTTACATTTAATGTTGGTATTTCAATGTTTTTATGCTTGTGTTCGATTTTGGATGTTTGATTTATGTTTGGATATTGTTTTGAGCTTGTTGGGACTGTTTTCCTTTGCTGAAATCAGTAGCTAATTAGGTTAGTTTGTAGGCATTAAACCTTGGCTAGTAACTGTTCAGTAGAACTTTAGTTAGTGGCTAGTTTATGCTTGCTCGGTTTTGCTAGTTTGTATGCCTTTGATTGATTCTGATTCAGAGATGTACTTATGATTTCAGAAAGTGACTAGGTTATCTGAGCTTAGCTTAGCTTGGCTTGAGTGTGATTGATCATTGCTTTCGTTGATAGTGATTAGGAAGTTAGAAACTAGATCCTCCGACTGTAGCTGTGACACTACTAGTTGGTAATCTCTCATCTAGTCTAACCACGAAGCTCCTGCGGATCGACCCTGACTACCGCTATACTCGTGTGTGTTAGGTTTTCTCTTATTTTTGACTGCACGACGACCGCTGCGTTGTCAAATTTTGGCGCCGTTGCCGGGGAGCTGTGCGCTTAGATTAGGTGATTTGTAGGACTTAGGGTCCGTTTGGCAGTGTCTTAATTTTTAAGCTCTTAATTTCTAAGAGGTCTTAATTTCTAAGAGGGTCTGCACTTTTAAGATCTCAATTTTTAACAGGTGTTTGGTTGGAACTTTTCAATTGTTGTGTTGAATGGTAAAAATGACCATTTTACCCTTTTTATATATCAGCAAGCACAAACAGATTTCAATCAACAAGCACAAACAGATTTCAATATCAGCAACAATTTCAGAGAACGTAAAGAATTTCCAAAACTCAGCAACAATTTCAAAGAAGTAATTCAACACAAAATAGATGGAGATTTAGGGTTTATCTCATGAAGAAGTCGACGTCTGAGAGACAGCGGGAGGAGGGAGGAGATATGATGTCTAAACCGAGATTCTTGCAATCGACTTCAATCAAAAGAAATAAGTTTCAATCGGAAGCCTTGAAGGTTCTTGCAATCGACTTCAATTAGAATCGCTGCAGGTGGAAGACGGTAGGGTCGTCGCCGGCAAGAAGAGAGCCGCTGCAGGTGGAAGACGGCGAGGAAGGAGATGAACGCTCAGGTGGAAGACGGCGACTGTGAAGTGGTGGTCGGCGGAAGGAGATGAACACGCAGAAGAGAGGAGAAGACGGTGATGTGCGTTTTTTTTTTCTGATTTGGGGTTAGGGCAAAAAAGGAATCGGGTGCTCTTAAAAAGATTCAGAGACATCTTTATCTCTTAATTTTTAAGAGGGTATTAGCAAATTAAGTGGCAATAAATAAGACCCTATCAAACGCACTTAATTTTTTCAGTTAAGAGCTGCCTCTTAATCTTTCAATTAAGAGGCAAACAAACGGACCCTTAGTTTCTGATTTTTGATGTTTTATTTTAGTTTGCTGATTTTTGGTATGTGTACATCCTTATAATGGGTGATTACATGTACCCGGATCAGTATTATGAAGATTATGAAAATCCGGCCGACACCTATTACGAGGATGATTGCTACAATGGATCACCCGATGACAATGGATGGCGGACCGATGAGTCATCTCAACCTGAAAATTCTGTAACTTGGGCCCAACTTTGGGTACTCTGGTATAACACTCACCAAGAACAGAAGGACCAGGCTGATGCTCTTTTAAGTTTGCAAGCTTCTTTAGATAGGTTAGAGGAAAGTTGGAAATGTTCACCACCTTCGCCAGAACCGAAGGCGAGTGATTTTTATACCAATAATAATGTGTGTGAACTTGCATCACCTGAATATGTGATGGAAGGGCATACACTGTGGGAAAATCAAGAGACCATTGAGATGGTCGAAACGGTTGTTGAGGAAGAGGTTGTAAGTGACAATGCTACTTCTGACTCAGCAACCTTTGAAGTTTTTGATGTTTTTGAAAGTATTGATAATGTTGATCTGGTGATGTGTGAATCTGTACCATCACCAGACGATTTGATCGATGAGGACGTTGTGGAGGGGACTGTAAATGACAGTACAGATCCCAGCCCAACAAGTCCTGAAATTGTTGAAGTTTTTGATACTATTGGGGAAGGGGGTGTAGATGACAATATTACCCCTGACCTTGTAATTTTTGAAAATTTTGAGAAACTTGAAGGTAAGGATCTGATGATGGGTGACTTTGTACCACCATCAGATCAAATAAGCCACTCACTCTTGGTTCCGATCCACCTGTTGGACGATGATCAAGAAGATGATGCTGACGAATTGATATTTGAAAATAATAAACATGATTTTATTACCACTCATGATCCATTCATTAATGGAAGATTAGATGTGATTAATACCATCCATGAGGACATATGGAAGCATCCTGATATGTTGCCTTCCGATCCCAGTCGATTGGAAAATTTTTATTGGTACTACAAGCCAAAATTGCAACCTAAAGATAGCATGCGAGACACTAGCAACCGAGGTGTGAAACAACTACTGGAAGCTGCACTGGGAACGCTTCATGTCAAGTCTATGATTTTGAAGAGATATAGAAGGAAGGACCGAGCTTGGAGGTTCAAAGCTACTTCCAAGCACTCACAGGAATTAATCAGAAAGCAGCAACTGGGTAGCAACAGGAGAACTGACAAGCCATTCGACCCAGGAAAGTTTGAGGAGTGACACGCCTAGGTCATCGTGCGGTCAAAAATAAGAGAAAACCTAACACACACTAGTATAGCGGTAGTCAGGGTCGATCCACAGGAGCTTCGTGGTTAGACTAGATGAGAGATTACCAACTAATAGTGTCACAGCTATAGTCGGAGGATCTGGTTTCTATTTTTCTAATCACTAGCAAATGAGACAATAATCAAACACTCAAGCCAAGCTAAGCTATGTCCAAATGACCTAGTCACTTTCTGAAATCAGAAGTACATCTCTGATTCAGGAGCAATCAAAGGCATCCAAACTAACCAAACCAAGCAAAGCATAAACTAGCCACTAGTTAAAGTCCTACTGAACAGTTACTAGCCAAGGTTTAATGCTTACCAAATAACCTAATTAGCTACTGATTTCAGCTAAGAAAAACAGTCCTAACAAGGTCCAAAACAATATCCAAAACACAATCAATCCAAATCAAACACAAACATCCAAAACACCGAAAAGCTAAGATTAAATGTAACCAAATGCTTTTCATTCACCAAAACTGAATTCCAATCACAAAAACAGTAACTAAATGTTTCTAAAACAGAAACCTAAGTGCTCAAAGTCAGTGGTTGTCACTCCCAAAGACTTTAGCTACAAAACTACTTACTACTAAAAGGAAATTAAATCCAAAAACATAAAATACCAATTGTGAGCTTGCTGAATTGAAATCCTGGAGTCAAAGAGCTTCAAGGTCGATGTTTACACCCTGTCTTTGCTAGGGTTTTCGGCTGGAAATGCATCTATTTATACTTGCAAATTTCCCGCAACCGCGCCGCACAGAAATCAAATCCGCGGCGCGCGTACTTATCTTTTCCCGTTTTCTTCGGCATTTGAATGTGTTCCACCGCCTTAAGCCCGCGTCGCGCATAGTCGATTCCCGCGGCACGCGTACGAGTTCTCTTGATTTTTCATTCCTTCCCAACTTCTTCCTTTTGCACGCTTTTAGTCCCTGTTTCTATTCTTTTTCTCCAAACAAGTCCTGGCACGAAAAGTGAGAATACCCAGACATATTTGATATAATTTTATCAAGAACAGGGCTCAACAACGCCTAAAATACTTGATATCACTAGGCGTTGTCAAACACCCCACACTTGTGCCTTGCTTATCCCCAAGCAAGAGAGTTTTTAACAAATTATAATAAAGAATCAAACAATTTCTGACTGTGTTCAGTTTCAAAGTTTATTGCTCTTTTGAGTCAGAGTGGAATAGTGTGCGAAAACATGATTGAGTTGTTCTTTGGAATTTATGGCTTTCTAGAGAACCCTTGATTACAAACTTTCTGTCCACAATGAAGTGTACTTACTCATTCAGATTCTAAAGGCCATTAAAGAATTGTCCATGACTTTCGATGTTGTCCGTGTAGCGAGCTTTCAGAAATACCATCCCAGACCAGACGATCTTAGGTGGTAAGGTGCATAAGGCCCACCCATTTTAGACCTACCGGCTCGAACAACAAAGGCCACAGATTGACTTTTCCTTCCTAAATTCCAATCCTAAAACAGCTCAATCTTCTAAACTCGTAAAACTCAACTTATTTGACTAACTAATAGCATGATCACAAATAAATAGTATTTCTTGAAAACTACTAATGCTATCACAATCATAAACCATTCATTTCAAAATTACAATTTATTAAAAATTTTGAAAAATATTGCTAAAATTTTGAAAATTGACTCATTTCCCGCAAAAATTTTAAAAAAATTCTCTTTCGACCGTCCACACCCACACTTAAAACCGTACAACGTCCCCGTTGTACAAAATTATTTCAAAACAAGGGAGAAAGAGTTACCCTTTTTTGGACGATAGACTGCTTGGTGCTCAATATCACAGGTATAATTGCGTACAATCGGATCCTTGATTTCGTATTCTGGAGTTGTAGCGCTACAGTGAACACGCCGGTGGTCGAGACAAGTGGAAGGGGCACGGTGACCCCACACTTGTCTGAGACAACTCCTTCTCAAATTGGTATATCATGCATCACTCAACAAACACATTAAAACACACATGACAGAAATAATACATGAACAAAAACTATACAAATAGAAGTGTCATAAGTTTGTACATATATCCTAAAAAAGATAAAAAGAAAGAAAGAAAAAGGTACATCAATCACTACCAGGCGGCCTGGAGGGTCCGGCCTCATGATCGTGGGCCCTGGCTGGGAATGGTCGGGGGTGTCGGCGCTGCTGTGTGGCCAAATCCAAAAGTACCTCCCCGATCCATGCCAACTGATCCTCAATCCTGGCAATCCTGGCTGCCAGGTCCTCCTGGTGTGGCTCTGTCGGTGCTGCGGGCTCTAGCTCCGGCTCTGGCCTCTTACGTCTCCTGCCAGGCTGAGCATACGCAGGCTGGGGTGCCTGAAGAGGCTCGGTAGGTGCCCGGATGTACTGCCCCGGGCGCTGCAGCTCAATGAGCCGCATCCTCTCCAACGTGCGTGTTGTAGTGCGCGATGGAGGTAGAGCAGTCAAAGAGGCTGCCACAGGGGCAGTAAGGATGCCATAGGAACGGGCCAGGCGGGTAATGAAATACCCCCTGGCTAGTGGGCTACTGGAGGAGGCACCGATAGAGTGGGTGGAGAGGGCAACTGCAAGGGCGTATGGGAGGTGGAGGAATCTGGATGGGTCGAGGAGGACCCACAAAAAGGTCATGTCGTCCCCCGACACCTTCTCGCCTCCCTCCCGCTGCGTGATGGAGGTGGAGACGATCCGGTGCATGAGGCGGTGAAGTGGGTCCCGAAGATGACTCTCCCTGGAAGCTCCTGCCTCATATCTGACGTTGGACAGCGATGCCCAAACCTCCATGTTGGGAGCCCTGTCCAGCTCCCCCTGAATGCAAGACCCGAAGAATCGGGTGAAATAGCGATGCTGGAGGTCCGCTGGGGTGTATAACCCCACTCGCCTCCCGAACTCCCTGAGGTTGCACTCCCTGTGCTCACCTCCCAAGCGAAATCGTACCAGCCTGGAGCGCGGGTCTCCCGCCCGGGGTGCGAACTGGATGGTGGATATGAACTCCAGCAGCAACTCCGTGTAGACCACGTCCTCGTCTGTGGCCATGATCCTATCCCAGCCACGGCATGTGAAGGATGCTTCCTCGTGGGTCCAGGTGCGATGTAGGAATGGCTCAATCGCGCCCCAGAGCCCAGCATCCCTCAAAATATCTCGATCGATGACGGTCGCCTCAAGGACCCGGCGACGAGTCAATGCGTCTCTCCGTGAAGTGTACTCCACTGAACTGGCAAGCTCTGCGGGGAACTGAAGGAAGGGGTGGTCCAATCTGAACATCATTTGCAAAAGAAAACACATAGCACAAAACAAAAAAATTTGCAAAATTAGTCCTTTTCCTCCCCACCGTACCGCGGCGCGGCCCAAGAGCAAGGGCGCGGCGCGGCGTACGGCTGTTTCCAAACCCTGATCCAAAATCTCAATTTAACCTGCTAAAATTCAGTCTAATCACACCACAAGGTAGCCTAAGTGCCGACTAGCTCATCTAGGGTCTCTATTTAGCAAAACAAACACCCTATAAGCTAGCATTAGTAATTCTAAGTTTTGAACTATTTTGGGCAAATCACTAAAATTAACTACCTAATCTCTAGTTTTAACGAGTAATAGATAGTTAGAATGACATACCTTGGTAGTAGAAACACAATAAGCAAGAAAAATCGCAAGAAAATTTCAATAACCAGAGCTCCGAGTCGCGTGTGGGTCATGCGAGCCGCGGTTTACCTTATAAAGGAGAAAAACCGACTGATCGTTTATCGTGTCGCGGGTTTGCTCTTTGCGCGTCGCGCGTGTCCAAATCAACCCCTACGCATCGGGTTGGTTTACGATCCCGCGTCGCGTAATTCCAATACCCGCGGCGCGGACTTCAAGAATTTCAAAACTTCTCAAATGACCCCACACTTATTTCAAACCACTAGTACCTGCAGAAAGTTTGATGTATTTTTGTATTTTATTTTTAAGAAATATATCCTAACTTATGACACGATGGGTTGCCTCCCAACAAGCGCTAAGTTTAACGTCTTCAGCCAGACGTTCTGCTCCTAAGCTGACCCTTCTTCTTCTTCTTGACCTCTTGATGGCATTTGCTGGTATTCTGGCATGAAATTATTGGCCATCATTGTCATAAGGGATGTGAGTTGGGTCATCCGATCACTCACACCGCTGATCCATTATTGTTGAGATTTCAAGAGCTCAAAAACATTCGCCTCTCGTTTTCTGGATTCTCTTTCATATTGCTGATGCCTTGCTTCCATCATCTCTAGCATGTCTAGCAATTGTTCCTTGTCGATGGTGGACAATGGGTGGTCCTTGGTTTCCTTTAAGATTTCCTCTTTTCCTCCCTCTCCCGTACGTGTCCATATCTTTTCTTTGCTCCTGATTCCTGGCTCCATTAATGTTTTCCTGTCTGCCGGTTTGCCAATTTCCTCTGAAGGTAATGATATCGGGTTCCCAAACATATTCAATCTTCTTTTTCTGGTCCCGAAGAAGATATCCATATCTCCAGTCTTGCAGTCGATCACTGACCCGGCAGTAGCTAAGAATGGACGCCCTAAGATAAGTGCGGGCGCATCGTCCGGACTCTCATATTCCATGACCAGAAAATCTACGGGATAGAAAAAGTCCCCTACTTTGACTATGACATTTGTTAGCTTTCCCCTAGATACCTTAGTTGATTGGTCAGCCAGCTGCAATATGACTTCTGCTGGCTCAATTTCCTCGTTTTTGTACTTGTCGTACAGGTATCCTGGCAAGATGTTAACACTTGCTCCCAAATCTAACAGGGTATTTCGAATAACCACGTCCCCTACAGTTGTAGTGATCAATGGTGATCCGGGGTCTTTTTCCTTTTTGGGTAGTGTTCCCAATAATGCCTCGCTGGCTCTCACAGTCAATCTCACTGTTTTTGGTGTAGGTGCTTTGCTCTTCCCATTTTGTTCACACATTTCTTGCAGGATCCTGGTGTCTTCAGGGATATCCTTAAGCTCATCCCATAGGGGCTGATTCATTAAGGGTCCCGTTGATCTGGGTGCTTCCTGCTTCTTCTTTTCTTTCCTATTCTTCTTTTTTTGTTTGATCCCTGCTATTGTTACTTGCTCTTCCTTTTGGATCTCTTTATCTGTTTCTGGTTGAGTGCCATTCTCAACCGGAACTCCTCCTGCTTTACTTTCCTCGCTTTCTAGAGCCTTTCCTTCTTCCCTTGATCTCACTTCACTCCCGACTTCGAACAAGTCCTCCAGAGTGACCTTTCGCCATCCTGATTCAACAGTGTTGACTTGTTCCTTCCCTGGACGCTGATTATGCATAGGATTGACTTCAGTAGCACTCGGCAACTTGCCACTATCTCTCTTTTGCTGGTCTGCAGCCATTTGACCTATTTGTCTCTCCATATTTGCGATGGCCTTTGCATTCGCTTGAGATTGTTGTTGTGTCGCAGTGACCATATCATACATCTTTGCTATCATCTCTTCTTGGGTCCCTGGGGCGTTATTGTTGGCATTAGTGGCCCCCCTGTTGTTGTTGTTGTTTCCATTTCCATTGTTGTTTCCATTGTTCGCAGGCTGATGGTTTCTAGGCTGACTAGTCGACTGACCCTGATAATTGTTTTGCCTAAAGTTTTGCTGCGGTCCTTGGTTGTATGGCCTGTAGGGTCGTCCATTATTGTGTTGGACTTGACCCTGGCCATAAACTTGATTTGCCTCGTGAGTCTTAGGTCCTCCTTGACCTCCTTGTGATGAACTTGGCGGTCCATTCTGTAACGTTGACATAAGTCTGTCAAACTTCTTGTTTAGTTCACTGATTTCCTTTTTCACTTCCTTTTTCCAATCAGCATCGACTCCTACCGCTGCCGCCGTACTTACAGTTTTCCTGGTGGAAAAGTTTGCTTTGGATCCATTACTCAACTGCTCCAAAAACTGCCAGGCTTCTTCTGGGTCCTGCCACATAAATGTCCCACTGGATGAGGCATTTATCATGGCCTGGTGTGTTTCACTAACTCCTTCGAAGAACAGCTTGACCAACTGCCAGCTGGGAATCTCATGATGTGGACAAGATCGCAACAACTCCTTTAATCTGTCAAAGGCTTCATGAAAAGCTTCTCCAGGCTTCTGCTGGAAATCCTGGATAACTCTTCTGATTTCAGTTGTTTTGCTCGTTGGATAAAATTCCTGAAGGAACTTTGTCTTGAGCTGATCCCACGTAGTGATGCTGTTTGATGGCAACGATGTGAACCAGTACTTGGCTTTATCCTTAAGGGTGAACGGAAACAGTCTAAGCCTAAAAATATTGCTATTTGTGTTTTTGGGATTATTAGCATTAGCGATCGCTAAGAATTCATATAAATGATTATATGGATCGTCCTGCTTATATCCTCTAAATTCTGGTAATATTCCTAATAACTGAGGTCTAATCTCTACTTGCGAATCTATGTTATCAGGAATATAGATCGGCGACGAATCATCATATTCCCTCGGTTGGAAATGTGATGCAACCGATTGCCGTCTCGGTTGTGCAAAATGTAAAGGTTGGGCGGGGTTACCGTAAAGATGATCATTGTACTCCCGCTGACCTGGTGGTGGATATTGTGGTGTTCTTCTAAAAGGTCCCCGACCTCGGTTCCATTGTGGTTGTGGTGCTGGTGGCACCCATCCTTCATCTTCCTCGTCATACACTTCCTCCGTCTCTGGTTAATGGTATCGTGGCTGAGGCGGTGGTTGAAAGTGTATAGGTTGTGTTGTTTGGTATGTGGGTTGAGGTTTAAAGAGGGCTGGTTGTGGTTGGGATGTTGGTGTATGCTGTCTAGGAGCTGGGGTGCCATCTCGGGTCGGCTCTCCCCAAGTCATAGCAGAAGTAAATGGATTGGTGGATTGGGGTTGTGAAGCGGGTGTAAATGGTGGGATAGATTGTGGAGTGCATGATGGTATGGGTGCAGGGGTTGAAACTGCACCACCAGAAGCACTCGTGCTCCCAAACTGAAATTCTGAAAGTGGGGGAATGGAAAACATCCCCGTTGCCTCACCTGATGGATCCTGGGCAACACTGACCGGACTACTGCTAACTTGACTAAAATTCATGATGCTTAAACGCCTACGGGCACGAAGTTTGCGCACATTACGCTTAATCTCAGAATCAAACTGCAATGGGGATAATTGCTTTCCCCTGCGGGTACGCATGCACTAGTGCAACACCCCCACAAAAATCAAAAATCAAACCAAAATGAAATTTCAAAAAGCAAGAAACAAGTTCCTACTACTCACCTAACCTAAGCTCACAGCTCCCCGGCAACGGTGCCAAAATTTGACACGCCTAGGTCGTCGTGCGGTCAAAAATAAGAGAAAACCTAACACACACTAGTATAGCGGTAGTCAGGGTCGATCCACAGGAGCTTCGTGGTTAGACTAGATGAGAGATTACCAACTAATAGTGTCACAGCTATAGTCGGAGGATCTGGTTTCTATTTTTCTAATCACTAGCAAATGAGACAATAATCAAACACTCAAGCCAAGCTAAGCTATGTCCAAATGACCTAGTCACTTTCTGAAATCAGAAGTACATCTCTGATTCAGGAGCAATCAAAGGCATCCAAACTAACCAAACCAAGCAAAGCATAAACTAGCCACTAGTTAAAGTCCTACTGAACAGTTACTAGCCAAGGTTTAATGCTTACCAAATAACCTAATTAGCTACTGATTTCAGCTAAGAAAAACAGTCCTAACAAGGTCCAAAGCAATATCCAAAACACAATCAATCCAAATCAAACACAAACATCCAAAAAACCGAAAAGCTAAGATTAAATGTAACCAAATGCTTTTCATTCACCAAAACTGAATTCCAATCACAAAAACAGTAACTAAATGTTTCTAAAACAGAAACCTAAGTGCTCAAAGTCAGTGGTTGTCACTCCCAAAGACTTTAGCTACAAAACTACTTACTACTAAAAGGAAATTAAATCCAAAAACATAAAATACCAATTGTGAGCTTGCTGAATTGAAATCCTGGAGTCAAAGAGCTTCAAGGTCGATGTTTACACCCGGTCTTTGCTAGGGTTTTCGGCTGGAAATGCATCTATTTATACTTGCAAATTTCCCGCAACCGCGCCGCGCAGAAATGAAATCCGCGGCGCGCATACTTATCTTTTCCCGTTTTCTTCGGCATTTGAATGTGTTCCACCGCGTTAAGCTCGCGTCGCGCATAGTCGATTCCCGCGGCGCGCGTACGAGTTCTATTGATTTTTCATTCCTTCCCAACTTCTTCCTTTTGCACGCTTTTAGTCCCTGTTTCTATTCTTTTTCTCCAAACAAGTCCTGGCACGAAAAGTGAGAATACCCAGACATATTTGATATAATTTTATCAAGAACAGGGCTCAACAACGCCTAAAATACTTGATATCACTAGGCGTTGTCAAGGAGCATGTGGGCAACGAAGGGACGGTGGTGACTGAAAATCAGCGAAGAAGGAAGGCATATGATCCACCGTAGCTGTAGTAGGAATAGTACGTCTGGCTGAAGACGTTAAACTTAGCGCTTGTTGGGAGGCAACCCATCGTGTCATAAGTTAGGATATATTTCTTTGAATTAATTAGGAAAATACATTAATCTTTTTACAGGTACTAGTAGTTTAAAATAAGTGTGGGGTCATGTGAGAAGTTTTGACTTTTTTTTGAAGTCCGCGCCGCGGGTTTTTTTTAATTACGCGACGCGGGATCGTAAACCAACCCGATGCGCAGGGGTTGATTTGGTGACACGCGTGACGCGCAAAGCGTAAATCCGCGACGCGGTAAACGATCAGTCGGTTTTCTCCTTTATAAGGTAAGCCGCGGCTCACACAAACCACACACGACTCGGAGCTCTGATTATCAAAATTCTCTTGCAATTTTTCTTGCTCATTTTGTTTCCACTGCTAAGGTACGCTATTCTAACTATCTATTAGCTGTTAAAACTAGCGATTAGGTAGTTAATTTTAGTGATTTGCCCAAAATAGTTCAAAACTTAGAATCGCTAATGCTAACACATAGGGTGTTTGTTTTGCCAAATGGAGACCCTAGATGAGTTAGTCGGCACCTAGGCTACCTTGTGGTGTGATTAGATTGAGTTTTAGCAGGTTAAATCGAGATTTTGGATCGGGGTTTGGACCGCGCCGCGGTGCGGCAGGGACGATAGGGACTGATTTTGCAAATTTTTTTGTCTTTTGTGGCTATGTGTCTTTTTGCAGATGATGTTCAGATTGGAGCACGCTTTCCTACAGTTCCCCGAGGGACTGGCCAGTTCTGCAGAGTATACTTCACGGAGGGACGCGTTGATTGGTCGCCGGGTTCTCGAGGCGACGGTTATTGACAGAGACATTCTGAGGGATGCTGGGCTCTGGGGTGCGAACGAGCCATTCTTGCATCGCACCTGGACCCATGAGGAGGCATCATTTACTTGCCGAGGATGGGACCGGATCATGGCCACGGACGAGGATGTGGTCTATACGGAGATCCTCCTAGAGTTCCTATCTACTATCCATTTCGCTCATCGGGCGTCGGACCCACGATCCAGGATCATCCGTTTTTGATTGGGAGGTGCACAGAGGGAGTGCAACCTCCGGGAGTTCGGGAGGCGCACCGGCATCTACACTCCAGCGGATCTTCAGCACCGCTACTTCACGCAGTTCTTTGGTGCGTGCATCCAGGGGCAGCCGGAGCGGGCTCCCAACATAGAGATTTGGACACCATTGTCCAACGTCATGTACGAGGCAGGGACCTCGAGGGAGAGCCACCTACGCGATCCACTTCACCGCCTCATGCACCGTATCGTCTCCACCTCCATCATGCAGCGGGAGGGAGGCGAGAAGGTGTCTGGGGAAGACATGACATTTTTATGGGCTCTCCTCGACCCGTCCCGATTCCTCCATCTCCCCTTCGCCCTGCGGTTGCTCTCTGCACCCACTCGACCGGCGCCTCCGCCAGCAGCCCACTAGCCAGGGGTATTTTATGTCACACCCCGATCCTTGGCGGAATCGATCACGGTGTGATATATTGTTCAAAGTCTCGTGACAACTATGTTATAATATGATTAGATTCAATTAAGTACTAAGTATGCAAACAAGATCCACAACATACAAATACAAATCCAATTACAACAACATTTATTACATCAAATGTAAATAGTCTTGTGG
Organism: Cichorium intybus; assembly: GCA_023525715.1. Classification (NCBI taxonomy): domain Eukaryota; kingdom Viridiplantae; phylum Streptophyta; class Magnoliopsida; order Asterales; family Asteraceae; genus Cichorium; species Cichorium intybus. Next base: position 139,145,969 of record CM042009.1, read on the forward strand.
GTTTCTAAGGTACACCCTACTTTTCATCAACTTCATTCTTCAAATCTGCATCATGGGTAAAAACAGGTCAACTATGAGAGTTGGTGAGTAATCAAGTTTTATTAAAGAAAATTGTGAGTTTGAAATATTGATAATTTGAAACTTGTTTTCTTTTGAAGTCGACAAGCAAGTGTTATTGAGATAACGGTTTATAAATCAAAAATATTGATTAACAAATGATAACAACAACAATAAGTCCTCACCCTATATGTACATATACATGTATATATATATAGGATGGAGCATCTAATCATCATACACACTCAACCACGTGCAATCAATCACCTTAGCGTCCCAAGGCGGGGTGGTCAACCCAATAGCGCTATTATTGTCCATAACGTACCTCAAGAATACGGGCATAGTCATGGAGATTAGACTAAAAATGGTAATGCACTACAAGTACATGTAGCGTAAACAAACAACAATTATACAAATAATGATTCACATATAAATGTCCCAACAATGTCTCAATGGTGAAAAAAATAATAAAATGAAGTTGGAACATATTAAAACCACATGATACACCCCAAAAGTATTTAAAATTATAAAATATGGGGTAGATTACTCACATTAGTCCAAACGGAATACGCGTGTCGTACGAAAGACGGCTCGGGTCAAAATGACGTAGAACCTAATATAATTAATAGTTTTGGCTTAGGAATCGATAAACGTGAATATAGTATTAATAAAAATAATTAGACATATATTCTTATATTAGATAAATTAACAATAATCCAAATTTTGTTTTGAATATTAATGTATTCATATGTTAAATGAATTTTAAATTGAATTAATTACTTTGCTTAATTAATTTATATTTTCACTTTAGGCAAGATTTTAATAATTTCTTATTAAAATAATAACTAGTCAAATTATAAGTATTTACAGATTTTATATATTATAAACAATTATTTATATGAAATAATCATTAAAAATGCATTTTTACATGCTTAGATATTTAGGAAAATGGTTTTAAATACTAAACAGTAATGAAACATTCTGAAATTATCAGAAAATCATTATTTCATAAAATAGCAATTACTGTAAAATTTTCATATTTTTTTTAACTGCTTTAGTATTTATTTAGTATTTTAATAATTAAACCACAACAAATTTCGGGAAAAATAATAAATGATTCCCAAAAATTCTGGAAAATTAACCATAGTTTTCTAACATTATATTGAGCCTACTGTAAATAGTTTGGATATCTTGGACAATGGGAAGTATTTATTATGTTTTTCATTATTAACTAATCAATAAAATCATAAATAATAGTAAACTATTAAGGAAAATTCATTAAACTTTTTATCTATGATTAATATGTCATATATGATATTGTGACAAGGGTTTATAATTTTCGGACTTGTATAGCTATTTATTAACAATTTAACCCATTAAACAATCATTAAATTTGGAAAAATAAAAAAAACATTCTTACAAAAATCTGTAAATTTTTGCATGGGGTCTTTATAATGTTATGAAGGTGCGAAAAATATAAAATCGTGTTTTTGACATACATAACTATATTTTTCTATTTATTTAGCTTCAAAAAAATATAATACAAAATAACCATAAAACTGTAATATAAATGCATGAAACTTCATAAATTATGTTTTCTCAGTTTATGGGTCATCCCATAATTTTCTCAGAATTTATTGAATACAAAAAGTATTTTATATGAATTATTGCCCTATTTTAGTGCAATAATTATAATAATTCGATAACAATGAGTTAATTTCTGAAAATTTCCAGAACTTCTTATTTTATTAATGGGATTCTGAAAAAAATCAGGTTTATACATAAAATGAGTTTTAGATATTTTGGTGGATTTAATTTGTTTCATGTATGAATTTGAAACTTTTAACAACATACCTTGAGGAATGCTTCAAGAGGGATGAAGATTTGAGTATGAGGGATTGTTCTTGGCTGGAAAATGAAGCTTTCTTGGAGAAATTTCGAGATTGAGAGTGAGAGAAAGAATAGAGAGGGTTTGAGTGGTGATGAGAATAATGTGGTGAGAGGAAAAGGAAAGGAAAGATGATGGGAGGTGTGAGTGGGAGACCATGGGAATATCTTTTGGCTTTTGGTGGTCTTCATAATTTTCCACTAGCACAAGCATTTTAAGATTTTTATAAAATTTAATGTAGTGTTTATAAAAATAGAGTTTTATAAAAAAAATAGGTTATTATTTGATTATAACAATCTACTTTGATTTGAAGTTTAATTATAGCATTCAAGTTTGATTCTTTTAATTTAATTAGAGAATTATACTTTTATTTGATTATAATATGGTATCATAATTTAATTTGATTATAGTTATAACGTTATACTATGCTATATTGCTATTAACATCAATTTATAACGTGGTGTATGAGTTTTGATCCTATTAGCGTCAAGTAATCTCGATTAGGGTTTATTAGATTTCCAATTGGGTTGGGTTGACCCGAATCCATTTTAGGCGGATGTCACATTTTATTACCCGCCTGGCCCGCTCATATGGTATTCTCACTGCCCCCGTGGTTGCCTCCTTGACAGCTCTGCCTCCATCCCGCACTACAGCACGCACTTTGGAGAGGATGCGGCTCATTGAGCAGCAGCTCCCGGGGCAGTTCATCCGGGCACCGACCGAGCCTCCTCAGGCACACCAGCCCGCGTACGCCCAGCCTGGCAGGAGACGCAGGAGGCCAGAGCCAGCACCAGAGCTCGCAGCCCAGACAGAGCCACAGCAGGAGGACCTGGCAGCCAGGGTTGCCAGGATTGAGGATCAGTTGGCATGGATCGGGGAGGTACTCTTGGATTTGGCCACTCAGCAGGGCTGGACCCCCCGACCATTCCCAGCCAGGGCCCACGATCATGAGGCCGGACCTTCCAGGCCACCTAGTAGTGATTGATGTACTTTTTCTTACTTTTTTTCTTTTTATATTTTTTGAGATATAGGTACAAAATTTATGACACCTCTATCTGTATATTTTGTTCATATTATATTTTGTCATGTTTTTTTTATTTGTTTGGTGAGTTATGCATGATGTACCAATTTGAGAAGGAGTTGTCTCAGACAAGTGTGGGGTCACCGTGCCCCCTCCACTTGTCTCGACCACCGGCGTGTTCACTGTAGCGCTACAACTCCAGAATACGAAATCAGGGATCCATCTGTACACAATTATACCTGTGATATTGAGCACCAAGCAGTCTACCGTCCAAAAGGGGTAATTCTTTCTCCCTTGTTTTGAAATAATTTTGTACAACGGGGACGTTGTACGGTTTTAAGTGTGGGGTGTGGACGGTCGAAAGAGAAATTTTTTTGAAATTTTTTTTTTGCAGAAATGATCAATTTTTCAATTTTTAGCAATATTTTTTCAAATTTTTTTTTAATAAATTGCAATTTTGAAATGAATGGTTTGTGATTGTGATAGCATTAGTATCTTTCAAGAAATACTGTTTATTTGTAATCATGCTATTAGTTAGTCAAATAAGTTGAGTTTTACGAGTTTAGAAGGTTGAGCTGTTTTAGGATTGGAATTTAGGAAGGAAAAGTCAATCTGTGGCCTTTGTTGTTCGAGCCAGTAAGTCTAAAATGGGTGGGACTTATGCACCTTACCACCTAAGATCATCTGGTCTGGGATGGTATTTCTGAAAGCTCGCTACACGGACAACATCGAAAGTCATGGACAATTCCTTAATGGCCTTTAGAATCTGAATGAGTAAGTACACTTCATTGTGGACAGAAAGTTTGTAATCAAGGGTTCTTTAAAAAGCCATGAATTCCAAAGAACAATTCAATTATGTTTTCGCGAACTATTCCACTCTAACTCATAGAGCAATAAACTTTGAAACTGAACACAGTCAAAAATTGTTTGATTCTTTATTATAATTTGTTAAAAAAAAACTCTCTTGCTTGGGGACAAGCAAGGCACAAGTGTGGGGTGTTTGACAACGCCTAGTGATATCAAGTATTTTAGGCGTTGTTGAGCCCTGTTCTTGATAAAATTATATCAAATATGTCTGGGTATTCTCACTTTTCGTGTCAGGACTTGTTTGGAGAAAAAGAATGGAAACAGGGACTAAAAGCGTGCAAAAGGAAGAAGTTTGGAAAAGAATGAAAAATCAAGGAAACTCGTACACGCGCCGTGGATATCTCATCTGCGCGACGCGGGCTTAAGGCGGTGGAACACATTCAAATACCGAAGAAACGGGATCTGATAAGTACGCGCGCCGAAAACCCTAGACGCGGGCTTAGATGCATTTTCAGCCGAAAACCCTAGCAAAGACCGGGAGTAAAATCGACCTTGAAGCTCTTTGACTCCAAGATTTCATTCCAGAAGACTCTCATTTGGTATTGGTTAGTTTTAGCTTTTATTTGTAATTAGTTAGTTTGGATTAAGCTTGGTTTTGTATCTTTGGGAGTGACAACCATTGATATTAAGCTTTGGCTTCTGTTTTTGGATCATTTGGTTACTGTTTTTATGTTGGATTCTGTAAGAACCCGCGAAAAAGTCAAAAAGGGTAAAACCGTCTTTTGTCACGTTGTACGACTATTATGTGTAATAATATGTATTTGTAATTTAATATAATAAGAAATAAAAGTTTATATGAAATTTGGAGTTTAGTCGCGTGAATAGTGACATATGGCCAAAAAGGGCAAATTGGTCATTTGACATGAAAATGACCAAAAATGTCAAGAAAATGTTAAGTTGGAAGTAATGAAGCATAAATGGTAAAGTTGTGACCGTTGGACCATTTTTGAAGAGAAGTTAGAAACCAAAGGACCAAAAATGCAAATGTTTTATATACTAATTATATAAACCTAAAATAGAGTTATTTCCTCTATTATCTAAGAAACAATAGAAGTCTCCAGAGAGAACTAGAGGTGTGCAGGAAGAACACGAGAGGAAGAAGAAGAGATCAAGGAATTGGCCAAGAAATCAAAGGAAACATTGGAATTAGTGATTCCATAGTTAAAAGAGGTAAGAATTCCTTTGCTTTAACCTAGGTTTTTGTGTGTTCTTGATGAGTTTCCATGGAGTGGACTGAAATCTGTAATTTCAGTCATAATTCATGAAGTGTATGTGATTTCTGGGCTTAAACATGTTCATGTAGTAAGAACATAACTTAAAAATAGCAAAGTAGATTGCTATTGTTGATAAATTGAAATGTTGCTCAAGAACCCTAAATCATGAATTGGTATGATTAAGCTGTTTCTAGTGGCTTAAAACTTGTTATTAGTTAAGGGTTTTAGTCAAGGAACAAACCCCATGTGATTAAGACCTGGAATAAGAGCTTAATGCCCCAAAACTGCGTGCTACAGTGCACTGCGTGCTACAGTGCCCTTCAGACAGGGACCAAAAATGTTAAAAATGTTAGAAATCCAAACGCTAGAAACCATAGCTAGACATGTCCGATTGATCTGAAATTTTCGCCATAACCCTAAAATGGTATAAGAACATGTCGGGAATGGTCAAATCCGTAATCCGACCTTGCGGAAAAGTCACTGTAGCGGCAGTGGCTAAAATCACTATTCACGTCAAAACTTGATTTTTAGAATTTGAGCTAGACTTGTCCAATGAACTCCAAATTTGAAACACAAGTCTAATATGGCCTAAGATTTCATGGAAAAGAGTCGGAACTGAAATACGATCCCTCGGGAGTACTGTAGCAATATACGCGTATTCCGGAGAAAACCGTTAAACGAGTTTATTAATGGCTATACATTTATTATAACCTAGAGTTATGTTATATGAGACTTTAGCATTATAGAGTTAATTATATTGGGTATTTATATATACTACTTGTATAGGTGGTGCTTCAAACGTTATTGAGCACGGGAAAGGAAAAGGCGTACGTGAAGCCTAGTGAACCGTAGTAAAACCAAGGTGAGTTTTATGAGGATTTCTATAGTACATAGCAAAATGTTATTTTCAGAAAAGTAAGATTTCCAAATGTTTATAAATACTAAAGTTTGGAAAATAGTTTTGAAAGAAGCTCTATACAAGAGCTTAGTGTTTTAAACAGATTTTTAAAGTATGGTTTGCAAAGTATTTTGAAAGAAGTTCCTTATGGGAACTAAGATGTCAAAATCAGTTTTTGAAAGTATTTTCAGTAAAGAGTTATAAAATGTTTGAGTAAGAGTTGTTTACAAATTGTGTCCCATTTTGACCAATTTGAGATGAAATGAAGTAAGAATTAAAGAAAGAAAGAAGTATGAGCCAGTTGTCCGGACTAGGATCACCCACATAATCGGGGGATCAGAAGACACTACTGGGATGGTACCTCCCGTCGCGAAGTAGTTGTCTAGCTTAGTATACCCTTGTGCTTGAATCTGTTCCAAGTCACAAAGGGGAGTTAGAATGAGCATAACTGAGCGGACGGATATGTTCTGTCCCGCGAGGGGAGCTAGTAGAATGAATTAAAATAACTTAATTCATGAGTTTCAGTTGGTCACAAGAAAATGAAAAAGAAAGCAGTTTTGAGAAAGAAAGCATTTTTATTAAAGTTTGAAAGTAAAGAAGAAAAGATATTTTGAGACTTATGTTGTAAATCAGTTTTAAGTAGTTTTACTTGTTATTAATTCAAGTTTTGAGCAGAAAGTTTTTGGGTCTAAACCCATACTACTCACGAGACTTTATGTCTCACGTATACTATTTTTAAATGCTATGTACTTAGGTGAAAGGAGCGGAGGTTGCAGTTGGGACCGGTTAATGTACTGTAAGTTTAAATTATGGTTGTCTGTATTGAGTCTGTAATACCCCTCGAGTTTAAGTTTGTAAAATAAAACAAAATAAAATTTAAGTGGCTATTTTATAGTCACGAGTTGTAAAATATGTTTGAAAACTGTATTTGTATTTTAAATATGGTTTGAGAAAGGGTGTGTTACAGTTTTGGTATCAGAGCCATAGTTTAAGCGAATTAGGTTGGAATACCATCCTAGGCTTAAACTAGCAAGAGTAGTAGTAAGTTGCCTTAGTAATATAGGAGGCATAGAGTGAGTATGACCGTTATAAAAGTGTAGTCCAGATAAGGAGATAACATGCTACCGCTTATGAAATACTATATAGAATTGTGTATTAAATCGATAATTTGTTCATCTATATAGTAATGGAAGGCAGAAGACAAGCTGACAGGGGTGAGGGCAGTCACACTTCCTCAAGAGGAAGTGAACGACATGTTATTCGAAATGATGAGACTGAGCCAAACCCACCACCACAACCTGTCACTATGGAGGCAATTCAGTTTCTAATCGATAACTTACGAAATGAGTTGAGACAAGATGTGAACAACATAATTGATGGTCGAATGGGTGAACCCAGAGCCCAATCTTCGCAAGAAGTCTCTAAAAAGGCGACTGAGGAAGAAGGTAGTGGAGAAAACAAGAAGGAAGCAAAGGGCTGCTCTTTTAAGTCCTTTATGGCTTGCAAACCGCCCGAATACCATGGTAGTTTTGAGCCAAAGGTGACGATGCGATGGGTCCGAGAGATCGAACAAGTGATGCAAGCAAGTAAATGTGGAGAAAAAGATCGGGTCAACTACGCCTCTCGGCAGTTGAAGGATGATGCTCTGGTGGGGTGGAACACCAAATACGAGAGTTTGGGAAAAGATGTTGTTTATGGCTGGTCATGGGCGGAGTTTGTCTCGTGTCTCAAAGATAAATTCTGTCCTACGTGAGATTTGGAGAAAATGAACGAAGATTTCTTAACGATAAAGAAAGGAGAATTGACGGTGGATGAATATACGAAGAAGTTTTGCGACATGTTACCTTTTGTGGGGGAGTCTTACCCCAGTGAGCGGTCCCGAATTAACCGCTATGTCTGGGGTTTGCCATGGAACTATGAGCTAGAAGTAAAGAAATCCGAAACGCTAGATGGAGCGATTAATGCTGCCCGAACTGTGGAAGATGTTGGAAAAAGAAGGAAGGAAGAAGGACCTGGTTTTAGTGACAAAAGAAAAGCAGTTAGTAACAGTGGGAACATAAAGAAGAAAGGGAAGGTGAGTTCAAGTCAGAGCCGACAGGGAAGTGTAAAGAAGTGCAAGAAATGTGGGAAAGAACACAGTGGCGAGTGCCGAGCAGGATCAAACGCCTGCTTTAATTGCAGCGGACTCGGTCACATAGCGAGAGACTGCAAAGCCAAGAAAGCCAGTGAAGTGGAGTGCTTTTCATGCCATCAGATGGGGCACTATAGTTTCAACTGCCCAAACAAGGGAGGAGAAACTGTGGTGTCAACAGCTCAGAAGAAGACAGAACCCCAGAAAGTGAAGACTAGAGCTTTTCAGATCACCAGGGAAGAAGTGAGGGAGACGCACGATGTGGTCTCAGGTATACTACTGATCAACTCGACACCTGCATATGTCTTGTTTGATTCCGGGTCTACATATTCATTTGTGTCCCATGGGTTTGGAGCTAGATTGAGAGTACCATTAGAATTGTTAGATCTAGTTTTTGAGGTAGAAGTGGCGGACGGGAAATTCGTTGAAGTTCAACATATGTACCGAGATTGTGAACTTGATATCAATGGCAAGAAGTTTCAACTTAATCTTCTTCCCATTGGAATTAAGTCCTTTGATGTAATAATCGGGATGGATTGGCTTGGTGCAAATGATGCGAAGATAGCTTGTGGTCAGAAGAGGGTGTCTGTTAAAACCCTAGGAGCTAAGGTGTACGTATATGGGGAAAGAAGAAAGCATGTGCCCAGTATCATTAGTGTGGCAAAAGCCCGAAGGTGTATCCGGAAAGGGTGTGTATCTTTCCTGGCTTATGTAATGACAGAAGAAAAAGTAAAACAGACTTATAAAGACATAGAAGTGGTAAAAGAATTCCCAGAAGTTTTTCCAGATGAATTACCAGGCTTGCCACCAGAAAGGCAGGTTGAGTTTCGGATAGATCTTGTTCCAGGAGCTTCTCCAATAGCACGAGCACCGTACCGGTTAGCACCAACAGAGATGCGGGAATTAATGTCCCAGTTGCAGGAGTTATTAGATAAAGGCTTCATCAGGCCTAGTTCTTCTCCGTGGGGTGCTCCAGTTCTGTTTGTAAAGAAGAAGGATGGATCAATGCGAATGTGCATTGATTATAGAGAATTGAACAAGATTACTATCAAGAACTGTTACCCGTTGCCCAGAATAGACGATTTGTTCGACCAGTTGCAAGGGGCAGATTATTTCTCAAAAATTGATTTGAGATCTGGGTATCACCAAGTCAGGGTAAAAGAAAGTGATGTAGAGAAGACAGCGTTCCGTACACGATACGGGCATTACGAGTTCCTAGTAATGCCATTCGGTCTTACGAATGCACCAGCGATCTTTATGGACTTAATGAATCGGGTCTGTAAACCATTTTTAGACCGGTTTGTTATAGTGTTCATTGATGACATCCTGATATACTCAAAGAATAAAGAAGAGCATACGAGTCATCTGCGGTTAGTACTTGAGACTTTGAAGCGAGAACAATTATATGCCAAGTTCTCCAAGTGTGAGTTTTGGATGCGTGAAGTGCAGTTCCTTGGGCATGTAGTTTCGATCCAAGGTATAAAAGTTGATCCAGCGAAAGTTGAAGCAGTGATGAAATGGGAGCCACCCAGGACGCCAACAGAAGTTAGAAGTTTTCTCGGTCTTGCCGGATATTACAGGAGATTTATTCAAGATTTCTCCCGTATAGCAGTGCCCCTTACACGACTAACCCGGAAAAAAGAGCAATTCAGATGGCAAGAGGAACAAGAAAGAGCTTTCGCTACCTTAAAAGAGAAGTTGTGTAACGCGCCTGTCCTTACATTGCCAGATGGGACGAAAGACTTTGAAGTGTACAGCGATGCCTCGCATCGGGGGCTTGGCTGTGTGTTGATGCAAAGAGGGAAGGTTATAGCATACGCTTCTAGACAGTTGAAAGATCCAGAGAAAATGTACACAACTCATGATTTAGAGCTTGCAGCGATTGTTTTTGCCTTGAAGATTTGGAGACATTACTTGTATGGTACAAAGTGCAAGTTATTCACCGATCACAAGAGTTTGCAGTATGTGTTCACTCAAAAAGAGTTGAACATGAGACAGAGCAGATGGCTAGAGCTGATCAGTGACTACGATTGCGACATTGTTTACCATCCAGGTAAAGCAAATGTAGTAGCAGATGCATTAAATAGAAAAGCTCCTGAGAAAAGAATCAAGGCAAGGTCAATGCGAATAGAACTGGTGTCCAGCATTATAGAACAGATTAGAGCAGCTCAGCAAAAAGTAGAAGAAAGTGGAGATTTAAAAGATGAAAAGTTAGGAAAAGACATCCAGTTTGAGACCAATAGTCAAGGATTAAAGACCTTCAGAAACCGCATCTGGGTACCGAAGACAGGAGGATTGAGAAAGCTAATTTTAGAAGAGTCGCATAAGTCAAAGTATTCCATACATCCAGGGAGTACTAAGACTTATCAAGATCTGAAAAGACAATATTGGTGGCCTGGAATGAAGAAAAGAATAGCTAAGTACATCTCCAAGTGTGTCATTTGTGCAAAAGTCAAGGCAGAACATCAGGTCCCGCATGGGGATGCTCAGTCATTGCACATTCCAGCCGGAAAGTGGGAAGATGTAACCATGGACTTGATTGTCGGGTTACCGAGAACGAGAAGAGGTCATGATAGCATATGGGTCATAGTGGACAGGTTGACCAAGAGTGCACTATTTCTAGCCATAAAAGAAACTACTCCAATGGAGCAGTTAGCCCAGTTGTATACAGATGAAGTGTTAAGAAGATATGGTGCACCGTTGTCTATTGTGTCAGACAGAGACCCTAGATTTACCTCTAACTTTTGGAGAGCCTTACAAGATAAAATGGGGACAAGAATTCAGCTAAGTACAGCGTATCATCCACAAACGGATGGTCAGCGTGAACGAACGATCCAGACATTAGAAGACATGCTACGGTCATGCGTGATGGATTTTGGAGGCAGTTGGGATGAACACCTGCCATTAGTGGAGTTTGCATACAACAACAGCTACCATTCTAGCATTAAAATGCCACCCTTTGAGGCATTGTATGGTAGAAAGTGTAGAACTCCTCTATGCTGGACAGAGGCGGGTGAGACGAAGCTTACGGGGCTAGAGATTGTTAGAGTGACTAATGAGAAGATCGGAGTAATTCAAGCCAACATGAAAGCAGCACAAGATCGGCAAAGGAGTTACTCGAATCTAAAGAAGAGACCATATGACTTGCAAGAAGGGGATTTGGTGATGATAAAAGTGTCGCCATGGAAAGGAGTGGTCAGATTTGGCAAGAGAGGAAAGCTGAGTCCAAGATACATTGGACCTTTTAGAATCCTGAAGAGAGTTGGGTTAGAAGCGTACAAGCTGGAATTACCACCCGAACTTAGTGGAATACATGATACTTTTCATGTATGCTACTTGAAAAAGTACTTTGGTAAAGAAGAGTTAGTAATACCATACAAAGACTTAAGAGTGGAGACTCCTAGCAAACTAATTGAAGAACCTGAAGCGATTCTAGAGATGCAGACGAATAAGCTAAGGAACAAGGAGATTAACCTTGTATTAGTCAAGTGGAAACACCCATTAGGGTCAAACCTAACTTGGGAGACGCTAGAAGAAATGAAGAGAAGATATCCGAATTTTGCAGATTACGAAAAGATTCCGAGGACGGAATCCATTTAAGGAGGGGTGACTGTAAGAACCCGCGAAAAAATCAAAAAGGGTAAAACCGTCTTTTGTCACGTTGTACGACTATTATGTGTAATAATATGTATTTGTAATTTAATATAATAAGGAATAAAAGTTTATATGAAATTTGGAGTTTAGTCGCGTGAATAGTGACATATGGCCAAAAAGGGCAAATTGGTCATTTGACATGAAAATGACCAAAAATGTCAAGAAAATGTTAAGTTGGAAGTAATGAAGCATAAATGGTAAAGTTGTGACCGTTGGACCATTTTTGAAGAGAAGTTAGAAACCAAAGGACCAAAAATGCAAATGTTTTATATACTAATTATATAAACCTAAAATAGAGTTATTTCCTCTATTATCTAAGAAACAATAGAAGTCTCCAGAGAGAACTAGAGGTGTGCAGGAAGAACACGAGAGGAAGAAGAAGAGATCAAGGAATTGGCCAAGAAATCAAAGGAAACATTGGAATTAGTGATTCCATAGTTAAAAGAGGTAAGAATTCCTTTGCTTTAACCTAGGTTTTTGTGTGTTCTTGATGAGTTTCCATGGAGTGGACTGAAATCTGTAATTTCAGTCATAATTCATGAAGTGTATGTGATTTCTGGGCTTAAACATGTTCATGTAGTAAGAACATAACTTAAAAATAGCAAAGTAGATTGCTATTGTTGATAAATTGAAATGTTGCTCAAGAACCCTAAATCATGAATTGGTATGATTAAGCTGTTTCTAGTGGCTTAAAACTTGTTATTAGTTAAGGGTTTTAGTCAAGGAACAAACCCCATGTGATTAAGACCTGGAATAAGAGCTTAATGCCCCAAAACTGCGTGCTACAGTGCACTGCGTGCTACAGTGCCCTTCAGACAGGGACCAAAAATGTTAAAAATGTTAGAAATCCAAACGCTAGAAACCATAGCTAGACATGTCCGATTGATCTGAAATTTTCGCCATAACCCTAAAATGGTATAAGAACATGTCGGGAATGGTCAAATCCGTAATCCGACCTTGCGGAAAAGTCACTGTAGCGGCAGTGGCTAAAATCACTATTCACGTCAAAACTTGATTTTTAGAATTTGAGCTAGACTTGTCCAATGAACTCCAAATTTGAAACACAAGTCTAATATGGCCTAAGATTTCATGGAAAAGAGTCGGAACTGAAATACGATCCCTCGGGAGTACTGTAGCAATATACGCGTATTCCGGAGAAAACCGTTAAACGAGTTTATTAATGGCTATACATTTATTATAACCTAGAGTTATGTTATATGAGACTTTAGCATTATAGAGTTAATTATATTGGGTATTTATATATACTACTTGTATAGGTGGTGCTTCAAACGTTATTGAGCACGGGAAAGGAAAAGGCGTACGTGAAGCCTAGTGAACCGTAGTAAAACCAAGGTGAGTTTTATGAGGATTTCTATAGTACATAGCAAAATGTTATTTTCAGAAAAGTAAGATTTCCAAATGTTTATAAATACTAAAGTTTGGAAAATAGTTTTGAAAGAAGCTCTATACAAGAGCTTAGTGTTTTAAACAGATTTTTAAAGTATGGTTTGCAAAGTATTTTGAAAGAAGTTCCTTATGGGAACTAAGATGTCAAAATCAGTTTTTGAAAGTATTTTCAGTAAAGAGTTATAAAATGTTTGAGTAAGAGTTGTTTACAAATTGTGTCCCATTTTGACCAATTTGAGATGAAATGAAGTAAGAATTAAAGAAAGAAAGAAGTATGAGCCAGTTGTCCGGACTAGGATCACCCACATAATCGGGGGATCAGAAGACACTACTGGGATGGTACCTCCTGTCGCGAAGTAGTTGTCTAGCTTAGTATACCCTTGTGCTTGAATCTGTTCCAAGTCACAAAGGGGAGTTAGAATGAGCATAACCGAGCGGACGGATATGTTCTGTCCCGCGAGGGGAGCTAGTAGAATGAATTAAAATAACTTAATTCATGAGTTTCAGTTGGTCACAAGAAAATGAAAAAGAAAGCAGTTTTGAGAAAGAAAGCATTTTTATTAAAGTTTGAAAGTAAAGAAGAAAAGATATTTTGAGACTTATGTTGTAAATCAGTTTTAAGTAGTTTTACTTGTTATTAATTCAAGTTTTGAGCAGAAAGTTTTTGGGTCTAAACCCATACTACTCACGAGACTTTATGTCTCACGTATACTATTTTTAAATGCTATGTACTTAGGTGAAAGGATCGGAGGTTGCAGTTGGGACCGGTTAATGTACTGTAAGTTTAAATTATGGTTGTCTGTATTGAGTCTGTAATACCCCTCGAGTTTAAGTTTGTAAAATAAAACAAAATAAAATTTAAGTGGCTATTTTATAGTCACGAGTTGTAAAATATGTTTGAAAACTATATTTGTATTTTAAATATGGTTTGAGAAAGGGGGTGTTACAGATTCGGATTTGGTGAATGAGAAGCATTTGGTTACATTTAATGTTGGTATTTCAATGTTTTTATGCTTGTGTTCGATTTTGGATGTTTGATTTATGTTTGGATATTGTTTTGACCTTGTTGGGACTGTTTTCCTTTGCTGAAATCAGTAGCTAATTAGGTTAGTTTGTAGGCATTAAACCTTGGCTAGTAACTGTTCAGTAGAACTTTAGTTAGTGGCTAGTTTATGCTTGCTCGGTTTTGCTAGTTTGGATGCCTTTGATTGCTTCTGATTCAGAGATGTACTTCTGATTTCAGAAAGTGACTAGGTTATCTGAGCTTAGCTTAGCTTGGCTTGAGTGTGATTGATCATTGCTTTCGTTGATAGTGATTAGGAAGGTAGAAACTAGATCCTCCGACTGTAGCTGTGATACTACTAGTTGGTAATCTCTCATCTAGTCTAACCACGAAGCTCCTGCGAATCGACCCTCACTACCGCTATACTAGTGTGTTTTAGGTTTTCTCTTATTTTTGACCACACGACGACCGCTGCGTTGTCATCTATCGTATAAGAGCATAATGGTGATAAAACATGACCATAAGCACTTTCACTTTTGTGATGCATGACACCGATAGCAAATTCAACTCAAATTGCAGAATAAATAGTACATCATTTAAATATAAGTGGTTACTAAGTTATATATTACTCACCAAATTGACATGGATAAATATTTGATTGGGTAAAGAGGCTCTCGTGTTGGTGATTTTCTATCATCACTAAACATTTCTCGAATTTTGCACATATATCGAATAGCACCAGATTCTAGAATCCAAACATTCGATTTATAACAGCATGAATTTAGGATGGGAAATGTAATGATTGCCTAATTTTTTCTTATTCGAGATAATGATAGAATTTTTAGATGCTAATTTGCAAGAGAGAACCATAGTTATTTGTTAGCATCAGAAATTTGTTAGTCCAGGAAATGCTTTACGAATGTTGGTGTTGTTGTCACGTTTTGAATTAGCAACTAAAGTCTGCACTAAGTCCCATTGATTAACAAAAATAGAGTTGGTATAGACGTCCTTTGGTTAATGAGTAAATCTAAAACTAGGTGAAAAGTTATAGGTTTGTAACATTTATCCTGAGTGTGGCCATTATTTTTGGAATGGCTACAAACTAGAGACTAATCTTTCTCGAAATTCTTATAGTTAAAATTGCTAGATGTTCAAGATGTATTATTGTTGTTTCTAATAACAAAAGTCGTATTTGATTTGGGCTTTGCTACCTTTCTTCTTGTATAACCATAAATAAAATATGATTCATGTTTGGAATCAAATCTATTAGTAAAACATTTCCTCAATAATCTAGATATGAAGAAAAAACAAAGTACCCAAGAAATTACCATGGTTCATATGATCAGAGTGATCAACTAATCCATGTATAAATTAGAGAGTGATTATATAAATTGTAGTTGTCAACACACAATATGTGCATAGGGTTACAAAGGTACAAGGAAGATCAATCTCCATAACTCAATAATCTCTACTTAGATGTGGATAAGCCAATATGCTACCATCCAAACCATGAACTTTGTAACACCATATCTCTCCAGCCCGAGCCTTTTCTTCTAGCTTATGGAAAGACAGTTGAAATCATACATAACTTCAATTTCTCTGTTGTATGTGTCTTAGTAAACATATCCATTGGATTATTCATACCAATGATATTTTCAAGGATAGAGAACCATCAATTATCAAGTCTAATATAGTGGTACCTCATCTGAATATGTTTTGTTCTATTATGAAACATTGGATTCTTCACAAGGTGAACAACACTCTAGTTTATAACAATACATAATACAATTTTCTTGTTTCATGGCTAACTCTGTCAATACATTTTTCAATAAAATAAGATCTTTGCTAGCTTTTTCAATAGTTATGTACTCAGCTTCTATGGTTGATAGAATAACACTTTTCTATAATCTTAACATCCAACTAATGGTTTTACCCTCAATGGTGAACACATATCCCCGAATCTACACAAGATCCAATATCCGCATCAGCAAGAGCAAAATTCTTTCTTATGAAACATAAGGCAACCTTTAAGGTCAAACATCAAAGGGAATATCAGTGTCCACAACTCAACAAAGACAAATCAAATCAACCATGAGAACAAGAATCACAAAATTACTCTGATATCATATTATAAGAGTAGAAATGGGATGAAATTAAGATATAAATATTGAAATGATTTTCTGATTACTTGCGATCACACATCATATCATATATAAAATATGCCACACTAGCTAACCTATACGTAACAAACTAATTAATAGCTACAAACTAAACTACAACAAACTAACTCGCCGTTAGAACAACAACAAACTACTTAATTGTCAATTAAATAGTTGTCTAATTATGATAAAGACTTTTTGTTCAAAATTCCAAAATATGTTGATGGTTCGATGCGATTAAAAATGTATATTATTTTGAATAAAGTAATATATAACTTTGAGGGCATTTAAAATATACATTTGGCACCTTTGGGCTTGTTTTCTTTTTAACTAATTTCCTACTTAATTTGTTGTAACTAAATTAGTTGGAATGATACATTTAGACAACTTTAGACAACTTGTGATATACTTTTAACTCTTTTTAGTTTACCCCTATAATCCGAGATAATTAATGGAAGATGTATGTGAAGTTCAATATTAATTTTCCATAAGACATCTTATATAGAGAGGTAACTTCAACATATATGAATACTTATAGAATCGTATCGCACCAATATATGTGATGGGATACACTAATAATCTATATATATATCTTATAAATGAGACATTTTCCTCTCACCATATGCATTTGAAACCTTCACGAGCTTTCAATTTTCAACTTAATATAATCAATTTATTAATTTAAATATGTTACTAAATGTAAAATTTATCTTATTAATGATAGATTTTCTAAATTATTATTATAATTAATTTATTAATTTAAATATTATGTTAAATCCAATATATAAATCAAAATAAAAAATAAACTTAAAAAATATATTTAAAGACAATTGTTCAAAATAGTTAAACAAGTTTAAATACTGTAAATGTAGAAGAACAAGTCAAATTAAAGAAAAAATAATCAAAAATCCATTTTTTTATTATAATTCAATTTTTTTTCAAATAATTGATTTTAATTAATTAACAAAAAAAATGTATTGTGTTAACTTACAAACAATATTTCATATTTTAATTAATCATCATGATTGAAATTAAAAAAAAATCAACATATAAATAGTTTTAATTAATAAATCACAACGTTAAATTGTAATAATATATCAAAAACCATGTTTAATTTTATTTAAATACAAACCGCGAAAAAAAGCTATTAATGATATGGTTTTTGATAGATATCTAATAATATGGTTAAAAGAAATAAAAAATTTATATATCAATTTAGTACAAGATTTAATTATATATTGGGTCCGGTTCCTGTGATAACTCTTTTTTCGGTGAGGACTCGCAAGGACACCTTAAAAAAATTGAAAAAAAATATAAAAAAAGAGTCCTCACTTTAAAAAGAGTCCGCACCCGATCCTGATTCTATATATATTTTTATGATTATAGATTTGATGTCTAAAGCAACAATCTCAAATTGGGTCAGTTGGGCTATTTGTAACGCATTTCATATTTAGCTAGTTTTAAATAATAATAATAATAATTATTATTATTATTATTATTATTGTTATTATTATTATTATTTTCACTTTTGGAAAATAAAATAACCACATCAGCTAAATAGCCTAAATTACGGATGGTAATGATTTATGCTTCCAATCTTGCAATCCATTCAATATTCTTTCCATTTTTTTGCCTGACACATATTTTTTTTACGTATTTATTTATCCATTGTCGTTGTTCGACATATGGTAAATCTTTAATTAGTTAACGTTTATTTGACATCAAAATCTTTTTTTTGAAGTTATTCGATAAAACCATGACGCATGCCTCATTAAATTAATTAAGCAGATGACATCAATTTATTATAAAATTTCCTCTAATTAGTAGGAAAATGATAAGTAGTCCCATAGCCACGCCATTAATCAAATCTAGTTGAAAAAACACCATGATATACAAGCATACATACATACATAGATAAGCAACATCATGAGTCACTTATTTGAAAAAGATCTGGAGGTAAAAAATGGTCACACTTTTAGAAAATTCTTTTCTTTCAAGCTCTCCACAGTTTCCTTGATGCTTTCCTCTAAGGGAATGTACTCAATTCCCAAACTCTTGGCCTTTTCTTTTGAAACTACAAAAGTCGGAGCCAATGGCTTGTCATCCGCACACCTGCACATTTCATTCAATCCGACCAACATTTACAAATGTAATCATGTAATAGTATATACCTAAAGTCTGCAGTACTGTACCAGTATCGGTAGATACTGATACAACTGCAAGTACCGGTACCAGTACCAGTACTATGCCAGCACCAGAAGGCTTACTTGTCTGGAAGCCGATAAGACGGGTAAAGCTTTCGTAGTATCTCAACCAACTCGGAATTATGAACAACACTTTCCACCAAACAATATCTTCCATTAGCCGAAGGGATCTCAAAAGCTTGGATATGTGCATTTGCAACATCTTTTACATTAACCCACCCAAGACTAGAATTCGGATATGTTTCTGACCCTACAAAAACACAAAAAATATTTATGAACTCAAAATATCATCAGTTTCTATTTAAATACAAAAAAATGGCATCGTACCATTTAAAAGATTTGCAATTGATTCAGCACTAGTGTTAAGCGTTGACTGCAATAGAGGACCGATCACCATTGCTGGATTTATAGTAACCATGTCCATGCCCTTTTCTTCTGCAAACTTCCAAGCAGCCTGTTCAGCCAACGTTTTTGACAGTACATACCATAATTTCATTTCTTTGCAGAAGTCTGGATCAGAAAACCATGTCTCATCAAGTACAGTTTCAGGAGTTCTTGGCTTTGTGTTAAAAGCAACTGCAGCTAAGGAGGATGTAACAACCACTCTTTTAACTGATGAAGCTTTTGAACAAGAACCAAGAACATTAAGCGTTCCCTTCAATGCAGGTTCAATCAATTCTTTCTGAAACAAAGAACGAAGTATTTGGTTATCATTTAAAGCTTTAAAAATGTCGTTTAGGTTAAGCTCGTGTAGTCAACAAAACCTGCGGATCTGCGACTGAAGTGAAAAAAGGAGACGCTGTATGGAAGACTCCATCACAACCATCAATGGCGGCATCAAAAGAACCATCTTCGAGTAGGTCTGCTTTGAACAAGTGAAGCCTTTCCTTAGCTCCATCAAGTTTGAGCAAATGGTCTGTTTTCGCTGGATTGTCTGAAGGAATCCAGAAAACCCAACGTTACTGTCATCCAAATGTTTAAATACGTAGATAATTAGTGAATAAGAACTTGAAAAGAGAGGGAAACTAACTGGGATAACGAACGGAGGCTTTGACAGCGTATCCTCGCTGGAGCAAAAGCTTGACGAGATTCGAAGCTATGTAGCCTGAAGCTCCGGTGACGCAGACTGTCTTCCCTGCACCGCTCATTTTCTCCGATACTTCTACCGCTGTTTTGAAGCTTTTGACATCGTGATTGCCGTATTTTTAGTTGCATCGAGTGAGAATTAGAGCCGGTGGGGTTCATTTTCTGTGGCTGACAGTTTCCGTCCCTACCGGCGTTCCGGTTTCGTTCGTGTACCGTTGATCAACGCGCCTTATCTTCAGTTTTGAACCTCGGCAACTGTAACATATGACACGTACCACAGCTTTGTACTGGGCATGTTTTGCGCATCTTTAGGCTGATGGGAGTACCCATCACATTGCCCAAATGTGATGGGCGCCACGTCATCGCCACATAGGATTTTATCTCATCACACTCCATCACATTACCCCCTTTATACCCATCACATTTTCATCACACCACATCATCTTTTCCAAATAAAAATAATTTCATAAAAATAAAAAATCCAAGCTTCTAATTGGTTGAGTGGGAATTAAAAAAAAGAAAAAAAGGGGGGAAAAACCCTATTGGGTGTGATGAGCCGTGATCTCCATCACTTCCTATCACGATCACGCCCATCACGGAGCACCCGGGGCGGTGTGCACGCCGTGATGGGTAGTGATGTGGCCATCACGGAACCCCTATCACGGGGTACTCCCAACAGCCTTAGTACATTTTAGTATTCTTTTTAGGGTGTCACTCTTTTCTTGTGTTTAAATCCTTAAAATTTAACATATCGACGAAAGTCTTCCACTTATGTATTAGACATTATCATTATATTTTTCAGGCAGGTGCTAAAAAATTGTCCATGATATTGTTAGTCTAATATAGTTACATAGCTCAGTGACGGATCTATAAAAAAAATTAGGGTATGCGTCTATGAGCTTAGTGGCGGAACGAGAAAAAGACATTAGGGTATGCGTCTATATAGTAAAATTTGATCAATAATTAAAAAATAGCTAAAAAAACACTTATATTGAAAGAGAAATTTACAACTATTGTCATTGAAATCCTTACATTTTGATAGTAATTAACAATATCTTCATCACTAATTTCAGAAAATATATATTTCTCTATATAAGTTACTAAACAATCATTTAATAATTGATTACCTATACTATTAGGTAACTTGTTTTTCACAAAAGTCATCGCCAAAAATGCTCTTTCTACACTAGCTATGCCACCAAAGGATCAACACCAACTTGATAAGTAAATAGACATGATTAAACACTTTATGTTTGTTTCATCTCACTATCACCATAGAGAATTCTGTAAGATCCTTCAAATCTAAAATCTTTTGTCATTTTTCATATCGTAGATGTAGTTATCAAGCTGATCATCGAGACAAACAAATCCAACACTTGAAAACTCACTAGGATAATGTTTTGCAAGTGCGATAATTTTTTCTTCATCAAAAGAATTAAAACCATTAATAAGGCTTAAGCTAGCCATATTAAAATGTAAATCCATAATAACATCGTCAAATCAATTTTTTAAACCCTTGAAGTTGCAAATCAATGTTTGCAACAAAGACTTCAACTCGAAAATGATGAAGATTCGTGGTGGGTAGTTTACCACATTTTTTTCTTCCTCTTCGAACATATACATCTTCCATATTAGGAACTTCGATGGAACTTGTTTCACAAAAAGATATGATCGAACTTAAGAGAGGTTCCCACCCATCATATATTCCTTGTTGCAATTGTTGTTTGGTGTGTTACACATGACATTGCAATAACTATCTCTTTATCTTTTCTTTGTAAAGTATTATTGAGATCATTTGCAACACCAAATATAGTCTTCATCAAATGTACCATGAATATAAAATCAAAGGCTCGTGTGTGTAACCAATAACATCTGCGTTTAGCCGATTGTATGAACTTGAAGAGGTATCTCATATATTATCAACAACCTCACGTATCACGAGATAGAAGGAAATAACATTCACATTCAACATATAATGGGATCCCCAATGAGTATCACTCAGCCATCACATTAAGTTCTTTGTTCAAACCCTTGCTACTTTCAAGTTTACAGTCAACAAATGTGTAACACCCCTTTCTAATTCCCATATCATAAAACATTATTGTTTTCAAAACATTTCATACAAAAGTTATGGTTCACAAAATTTTTGTTACAAAATAAGTTCCTGATTCAAAATTTGGGTGTTACAAATTTCATATCAAAAGAACCATAGTGCAACCAGGATCATACTAATTCCTTTGTCCCAAAAGCTTCATCTTCTAGTGCTTCATAGTCTACTTTTAATACCTGAACCTGTAATATATGTCATTAAAAGAAACACATACGTAAGACATAATGTCTCATGAGCTTACATGGATTTTAAACACGAAATATTTATCTAATGTTGGGGATTTCATTTCTCATAATCCCATATCAGAGGCCCCATGATCCCATATTGGTGGATCTCGTTTTCCCATGATCCTATTTTTGGAGATCTCATGATCCCATGTTGGGGATCTCATTCCCATGATCATATTTTCGGAGATCTCATGATCCCAAGTTAGGGATCTCGTTGGTTTGGACCATACTCAACTCTTATGCAAATGCAGATTTAGTGTATGCATGAAACCAAAAATTTTGTTTGTATATTTTCACGCATAAGGCCATGTCATAATTTATATATTTGTTTAACGAAATTAAATTAGCATAAAATTCCACATTACCATTCATTCAGTCATTAGGTAAATTAGGTACAACACATATCAAAATTATTTCAGTAATCAAATATAAATTTCATGTCATATATCCCATAGAAAGTTCCTCATGTAACTCACATCGAATCAACGAACTGCCAATAGGCTTCAAGAACCTCTTTATCTTTACTTTGATCACCGACTTTTCAAATACCTATAATTATACAACCAATGTATAACTAGTTAGGTCTAATTTGCTAACTATAGCAATATTCATGAGTAATCTGTTCTCGTGGTCTATGGGTTCTCATATGGTTTCACAAATCTATCGTATTTGACTTAGGATCGCAGCGTGTTCAATCATGGTGTTACCACCATTGCATGGTCGTGCCACTATCCTTTTATGTTCATCCTTAGCGATGTCAACTATGAGGGTAGTGTCGCTATCATTGAGGATTCATCCATAATGATGGCAACTATGGGATAACGATGCTATCTTTGAAATTTAACATTTTCCAGCTCGTTTTTCAGTCGTTCTAACAGTCATATGTCATACTTATGAGTGTTAGATGTTTGTCTAACACTTTTCCCGACAATGACGCCAAAATTTGATGGGTGTCGAGACCACCAAGTTTATAACCCTTTTACTTGCACAATAACTGTGTACAATGGAAAAGGGATCGTATCCACGGAGACTTGTTTAATTCACAATTCTATGCAATCTATTCATAAAGGTAACTTATAAAACAACATAAAGTAAACAATGGGCGTTTTGAAGGTTTTAAACTATAAAGACAAAAAAGAGAGAAACAGTAAAGTAGATTGCTATTTATGAAAACGGTAATTTGACAAATTGGGAGAAAATGAGTTTTCATTGGGTTCCATCTCTTGAATCAATTAACTAGTTTATCATTATGGTTCTAGGTGAAATATCTTTGCTCAAATCAAAATGGCTATAACAACTCTAAAGCTAGAGTTATCTCGATTCTTCTTAGTTCGTATGGATATCAAGAAAGCTCTATGATATCCTTCTTAATCAAAGTCATAAATCAAATAAGCATTTGCTTTAAACAAATTGAC
The DNA here is from genome assembly GCA_023525715.1 of Cichorium intybus. Lineage (NCBI taxonomy): Eukaryota > Viridiplantae > Streptophyta > Magnoliopsida > Asterales > Asteraceae > Cichorium > Cichorium intybus. The sequence continues at coordinate 139,169,310 of CM042009.1, forward strand.
TAGCATTATACATTAAAGAACCACCAAATTTAAAGGAAGCTAAAACCTTAACTTCTACCTTAAAAATTGAAACCCTATGATTTTGAAATGAAATGATAAGCATCCATAAAAGCCATTTGTTACCAAATTACTTCCAAGATCGATTACGTAATCCCGAATGCAAATAACAAAATCATTCAATACTTAGACTCGCGAAATCAAAGCATTCAACAATATAATAATTAAAAAAAAATTCAATCATTAATTTAACCAATATTCAAGAACCATTCATACTAGATAACCATCTAAGAGATTTCACCCAACACTAACTAAGTAGATTTTTAGTTACACATAATCAAGTAGGAACAAAGGAAAAGATACCAACATAAAAATCAAATTAAGAACTTGATATAATCTTCAAGAACAAGCCTTCTCCCAAGCTTCAAAACTTTCTCCAAAATCTCCCAATCGTCGTCTGTTTAAAAGTTGTATTCAAAATGGGTGTAAAACCCTAACTTAAAGCCATTAGAAATTACAAAATAACCCTCATTTAGCTTTTACTCAGACGCAAAAAACATTCTTCACAAAACCAAACGGGCCACACGTAACGAGAACCAAATGATCTGACTCCTCAGATTGAAATTAAAACAAACGGGCCACACTCTATCGCATAATTGTTGTGCTATTGTATTAACTCGATCACACAATAATGTCTTTTAGCTTGAAGTAGATCTCACATTAAGTTTGTCACTCGATCGCATGGTTGGGTGCATTTGATTATACTCTCTCGCTCAACATGCTTTTGCATGGGACACTTAACCGCATGATTGCTTTCATTTGCACTCAATTGCAGGCCTTCTTCAGGCAGCCCAAGATTTGGCCCATTGGTAAGTTTAAATCAAGCCCACGTCATTTGCTTGTCATTCCAACTTTTAACTCTCAACCAGATGTTCTGAAGGTACGTTTCTGTCCATGTTGGTTTCTTTTGATGATTCAATTACTCCCACTGGATTTTAGACCTGTTGTAAAATCATTCAAACTGTCACATAGACTGTATCTCGTCCTAAGGTTCTCTTAATTGGCAGCAACCGGGCTCACCAATGCTTCCAATCAGATTGAAAGTCCATACCAACTATAGTGTTTTACCACTATTCGGTATGTCACCCAGATCATAACTACTTATGATGGTGATCAAAACCACTGGTCAAGAGAAGATTATGTCAGTATTAAAAGAGAAATCTGATTTCTGTTCTAAGCCTAGTGATGACTAAAGGTTCTATCACATGGATAATCCTGAACTCATTCAGGACTGTCCCAACTCCTACTGTTTCCTAAGAACGTGAGTTCTTTCTAAAAGAGCTCTTCTTTTACAGGTATAGCGGGATAGCCAGTGAAATGACATTGCTGATTAGGTTCAGGCTAGTCATGAGGTTCAGACGAACACTACAAGACCCTGGACTCTCTATGTTCAAGTGGGATAACCCCAGCTTCACATTTCAGGTAGTGTCTTCAAAACCTACTTAGTCTAGCATGTGGTCGGAATATGGTCTGACTGGTTTAGTGTTCAATTTATTGGAAACTAATTGACAATGTATCTCATACATCGAGGATTGAACTATTTCGACCAATGCTCCATCATCTTCCCTAAGATACATTATAACTATTAATGTTCTTGGAAGACAATAAACTGTGAAACATTTTCCCAGTTTATGTTGTCACTCAGGTTCTGTGGATCTTGTACTTCCTTTGGAGTCCTTGAACTGTTCAAGGTTTCAATTCAATCGCTTATTCTGATAAGTGACGCCATATTCGTCATACTGAATGACAAAAATCGTGAAGTACAAACAATTGTGTTCTATTTGAAGATTCGAGCAATACATAGCAACTGATGTGTCCGTTGCTCTTAATCTCAATGTCCTTTACATATCAATGTAAATTTATGAATTTGTTAACTTTGTTCAAGACTTGCAATCTACAGTTGACTCTAAGTCAGCTGATTCCAAAATCCTATCCTTTGGATCTTTGGGTGATTCATTTCTTGCTACATGTGCTTTATAAAGAACTTAATCATCATCTGACTCTAAGTCAAATGATTCCGAAGTCCTGTCCAACTGGATCTTTGGTTGATTCATTTCTTGACACATTAAGAACTCAACTCATCAAGTGACTCTAAGTCAAGTGATTCCAAAGTCTTGTCCAACTGGACCTTTGGTTGAATTGATTCTTATAATATTTATCTTAACAATCATAAGGGACACAATTCCTAAAATCCAAACACTTTGGATGCATTCAATATTCAAGTTATCACCAATCATGCATTCAACACAATCATACAACATTTCAAGGATAATTTCAAACAACAGATGTTAAAAGAAATTAAACGACAATTTTATTAAAACAAAATCCTTGAACAATGTACTATATGATAGACAATGTCATACGCATCTAAAAGCTAATAACAATATTTCAATATCTAACTAAACTTCAAAACTGCATGAGCCGGAAATCCAATCCAAATGTGCTCTTATGCGCCAAAGTCTCGTAACCTACTGATTCCCTGCATACAAACCAAAATGTGACTATCACATTACGCATCAAAGAATTATGGAACAGGAGTTTTGAGGTTTTTAGATATACCTGAGCTTTCAAAAATTTTTGACCTTGGAGCGTCTTCCAATCTTTCCGCGACTGTATCCGATTTTGTGGATTCCCCGCTAAAGACATATCCAGACAATCTGGATCGTTTCTCGCAGTGTCTTCTCACTGGACTTAATTCAGAAGTAGCTGAATCATCGGAGCTATGCCTATCCATGAGTGACTCGTATAAAGTCAACAGTGGACGCATTTCCATAAAAGCCCTTTTCTGGTTTTCCTTTCTATATGTCTGAATGAACAGATCATACTCACTAGTCAGTGAGTCGAGTAAAATGTTAATACTCTTCTCCTGACTCATGGAATAACCAAGCTTGTACAATTCGCTCATGTACGCTTCAATCTGAAGAACATGCGACTCGATGCTACTTCCTTCTTTCAGCTTGCACTCTGCAAGTCTTTTGAAGATCCTAGATCGTTCCTCTTCAATTGGTTTTTGAAACCTTTCCTCAACCGACTTCATTAACTCATATGGCCCTAAGGATTCAAAATCTTTGTGGAACTCGGGGTCAATGGTCAACAACATGAGGTCACGAATCTCTTCGGATTCATCAACTGAGAAGTTTTGCTTATCATAAGAACTCTTTATGATGACTTGTTCCGGTGGAACCGGCATTGGATACACGGTGAGATGAAGCTTGCCAGCAATGACGAGAACAAGTCTCCAATTGCAAAGCCATTCCTTACAGTTAAGGCCAGTCAGCCTTTCCATATTTGGCAGGTGTATTCTGACGCTCTCAAAAGTAGGTGAAGGAGGAGAGGGATGAGAATAGACACTTGACTCAGACATCTACAATAAACAGAATTTTATTAGTTTAATTAGTCCTTTTAAATAATTACCTAATTTATTATTTATTAAGGCTAGGACCCAAAATACCCCAACTATGATGTGAAGAGGGATGTCGTAATCACAACACAATGGTCATTAAGGTAGATAATACACTTATCAATTTCATCTTATGAAACTCCTAGATCTGTTGAGACACATTGAACTATTAAATGACATGTTTAGTCTCGGATGTGCCCCACTGTTTGTGACTGGGATGCCGAGGATCACAAACCGGGTGTGAATAACCATGCAAATTTGCTCGGTACTCTCGAAGTCAATTGTCATCTCTAATTAACGTGCCGGTTAACCACACACGCTCCGTTAATAATGACAAAATCGAGAAACCCATTGCGACTCTTTGCTGACCCAGTTGGTGTGTCGGTAAACCACACACGCTCCACCAACGTTCCACAACGTGCAATGTGCAATTTCATGGATTAGCACCAATTTACATTTTATAACTTAAAGTAACTAGATTGGGATTTCTTCAAAGTTCTAGTACTATCAATTATAGCATTATACTTTTAAGATGCTTAGTGGTTCTATCAAACCCGTTCGGCTAACGACACTCGACTGACCAGGAGAGCGGTGGGTAAGAGTGGATACCCATTAGACTGCCATTTTATAGGCAGTCGCCTTATACCCTCTTTATAGGACAGTTTTGTGAATGAGGCCTACTAACGGTAAGACTAACCAGTTTAATCTTATATATAAATATTAACTTTTAATCATAAATATATAAGATATATTTTAATCTTATTAAAATATTTTAGAATTAATTTATTCTTAATTTTCGCAAATTTTAATCTATTTTTTGAAAATTTAAATCAATTCTTTAAGCTGATTTAATTTATCTTTTAATTAACAATTAATTAAATTAATTAAATCTAAGATAGATATCATCAAATTAATCAAATTAATTTTTCTATCTAGGCCCCTATGGTGCGAAAATCACAAGCCAACAAATAAGAGTTCTAGTTATTTAATTAATCCAAACAATTACAAAAATAACAACCTACTTATAAAAGGCAAGTAAATCAAGCAAATCAAGGAGGTGACCAAAGGGAGGGTGGCGGCTAGGGTTAGGAAACCCTAGCAAAAAATCGATGGCCACATACAAGGGGTAAATTTTGATCCCCTTCATGAACACATAAACAGTTTATGCAATTTTATATCAAAACACAAGAAAACAAGCCTATGCTCTGATACCACTGAAGGGTTTTCTAGCAAACAATGAACAAATAATTCTTATGGTCCACATGCAACCCTAGAAAGATCTATGTTTTCTTCTATGAAGATATAAACTAAAACCTAAGGCCAACAATTTAAATCTAAAGTATAAAACAGAAGAACCAACCTTTGATTCTTGATCCAAAAGCTAGCAGCACAAGTGTCCTGCCTCAAATGGAGTCACACCCAAGCAATGGAGGAGAGAAGACAGCAGAGTATCCAGAGAGAGAGAGAGAGAGAGAGAGAGAGAGTTGGCGCAGACTTTAGGATTCCCAGGGGGTTCCTTATATAGCCTCCAGGAGGCTACAGTCAAAACCCTAGAGGAGCCCAACTTTGACAAGCCCTTTTATCAATTGGACAAGCCTATTCTAAACCATATTAGGGTTTCGAAAATATGAGTGTGCCCACTCATAATTTTGCCAAACCCTAACTCCACTGGCCAGTCATTTATTCAACTATTGAATAATTACAGAACCAGTCCCTGCACTTTTAATTAATTAAATTAATCACTAAATTAAATCCAATTAGTTCTAGATTAATTTCTAATTAATTATTATAGTTTCTAATTAATATATTAACA